>OX465295.1:259668789-260268789 GCA_949987735.1 Leucophora obtusa | reverse complement strand
AAAACTAGAAAAATAGAAAACCCCGGTGTATCGAATAATTCGGAAATCGGTTTTCACAACTCTAGATCTCATTCAGCTTGCTCTTGCTAAAAAAGGGCTATTTTTAACACCTTTACCAGGGGTCTAATCGCCGCTTTCGATATCGATTTTTTTGAATTTGGGATATGGCTTTCGATAGCGAGAGTATGATCAAACAAAACTGTCACTTTTTCATTCGATACATAATTTATGATCGAAATCATATATTTTTGCATTGTTTTGGAACAAAAAGCATATGAACATTGTTTTAAATCACTTTTTATTAATGAATAGGGTTTAAATGAATACATATCAGGTAAAAATAGTAAAAAAGAAAAAGTTGTGAAAATATAAAAATGTGCTCGAAACTAAAAATTATAAAAATATTAAACAGACAAAAAAAATTTACAAAAACCGGGAAAAATCGCACGCGGAGTGAAACCTTTAGAGCATTTACTTTATAAAACCTTTAAATTCTTCACTAGCTTTTGCTATTTTTTTCGTTTTTTTGTACTCGAACGAATTTTTGAGTGAAACTAGTAAAAATCAATCAAAAAAATTTGTTACGATTAGTAATCAATTAGATTACATTTTAAAAATAATGGTATTGAGTACATAATTCTCTTTTGACCAATTCCTGATTGTTAATTAATTATGATTACAAATAATCCAAAAATAATCAAGATTAATTAGGATTACGAGAAAATAATCAAAAATAATCAAAAGTAATCAAAAACATAATTGACTACTTTCAAGGATTATTTTTGATTATTTTAGATTATTTTTTAAAAATTTTGAATTTACATCATTTTATACATACATTTTATTTTGAAAAATTTGCGTTTAGAACGTAAAAAAATTCTGAACAAATAAAACAAAATTAGATAGTTTTGTATACAAAATATAGGTATATTTACTTCAATAACAAAACAATCAATAACAATTTTAGTACTTCCTAAATCAACAAAAAAGAGAAAAATACGTGAAAAAATAATAAAGAGAAACAAATACATTCAGAATACATCCAATTAACAAAAAAAAAGTTTTATAATTTACATATATTTACAATTGGCCTTCATTACAACTAATTTTTCAAAAGAAAAATCAGACAATGATTGCCGCCTTGGAGTGTTGACGATCCCGGCAAAAGAAAACAGTCGTTCAACTGGAGCTGAAGACGTTAAGGGCGTGTTAAAAAAAATTAATGCATCCCTTAGTAAATCATATTTTTGCCAAATCTCGTCAGCACTTGCATTATCATTTAAATAGCTGAAGAACTGATATTTTAACTTTAATCTGTTCTTGTGGAGAAGGACTTACTTCAATTTCATCATCTGCAAAGTCAAATCTTTAAAGTAAAAAACAAAATAAATGTACGCATAAGCTCACCATCATCCCGCGACGAGAACTTTATAATTTCAAGAAAAATACTGATGTAAATGAATGGAAAGATAAAATCAGTACTTTAAAAATGAAAATCATTAAACGCATTATCCCGTCCAATATAAATGATTTTGACACATCATTGATTGCGACACATCATTTGTAATAGACTTTGGGACGCAGAACACGAATATTTACAAAACCATATTTGCAGAAAAATTCAATTTTGTAATAAACTTTTTGCAAAAAAATACTAAATTAAAAATATGAACGCTATTCTTTGCAAAATTTTAATAGCATGAAACATGCTCTTTAATTTGATATATCGCACGTTTTGACAGATGCTATAATATTCCCTATATATGCATTTGAAGTTGAAATTTCTCTTTTTTCACGATTTCTTTAATAATTAATCTGCGATGAAAGGATTATCAATTTTTTAAATTTATACCATTAGTACACATCTCATGTTACTTAATTTATGAAAAAAATTTCGCACTTTATATTTTAATTTTAAGTAAAAATAGACTAAAGCTGAAACAGATTGATTTTTTAATACCTAAAATTAAGGAACCTGTGACGAATCTGAAATTAAAAAACTCAGATAAAACCATTGAAATATGTAACACACATATTTTCTAATCAATTTCAACAAAGTTTTAGATAATTTTAGTGCAAATTTCTAAAATAATAACGATTTTAAAATATGCATGTTCAAAAAAGTACTATAAAACAGCATTTTAAATTTAGTCCGTTTTATTGTTAAACATACAGTTTTGTTCATTTTGTGTATGAAAACCCTACAAAAATATTTATATTTTCAAACATTTTGATTGGTTGAAAATAAATTAACCAATCAGAATGCTCCAAAAATAAACCAAGCCAAAGCATGGCCAAAGCATACTGCCACCCAAAATTCTAAATCAAATCGACTTTAACAAAAATTTACATTTTTGTAAATTGGCGATAAAATTTGTATTTCAGATTGAATTTTCGGAAAATGTTGATGCAAAGTTGTGATTTTTTTGACAAAAAGAATTCAGTGGAATATGAATTTACGTCATGTGTTAAGACTTTGAAAATCCGATTAAGGGATTTTATTTGATTCGCAAAATAGAAAAGTAAGTGAATTTTTCATTTGAATTGCAATTATATCCTAGATCCTTTATCTAATAAAAATAAGTTCGTATGGTTCTAAAAGCCCAAAGTCTATACATTTAAACCATACTAAAAATTATCCGTAGTTTAGTCAGGTATATGAATAAATAAGAAATTTTAACGAAAAAACTGACTTTTTGCTAAAAGTTAAATTTGCGAATATTTCAAAAACTAGAGCTAATATTAAAATTTGGTGTTCACATTCGTGATACTCATCCTAAAATATATCAGAATTAATATGTCGCATGCCCGATGCATTTTTAGTGTTGTACTGTGTTATTAAGAGTTTACAAAAATTATGTTTAATACTCACCAAAAAATATACGTAAAAAAATATATACTTTATACAAATAGAGCACAATTGAAGTAAAAAACAAAAGGACGTATTAAAGTCGGCAATAAATCCCGCAAGCAATTGCTTTCAAATCAGGGATGATAAATGGGATTTTCAAAATAGTACCAACTTGCTTAGAAAATAGTACTTTTTCGACCTCCATAGTACCAAAAAATATTTTTTGTATTCTACACCATTCCTTGGGTGTATTGAGTTGGTGCTTATGATGCCGGTTCGTCTGTCCGTACAAAATGAACGATCGATCCCTATAATCAAACTACAGGTCGCATTTTAAAATATAATTTGGCGAAATTTGGTACATAAGTTTCTACTGCATCGATAACTAACTCTATTGAGAAAGGTTAGAATCGGTCCATGTTTTGACTTAGTAATCGTGAAGAGGTCGTATCTGATATTTAATGTTTTGGTATTTAATGGTATAACCCAATCAAAGCAATTTTATTTGATTTCTTTCACCGGACCTTTTTAATTTTATTCGTTAGTGATGTAGGATCATTCCAAGCAAAGACCAAGGTTCAAATTTGGCTTAGTTCCTCCCGGCTCTTTTTTACAGCGTTTTATAAAACCCAAAAAATCAAGATAATCGTTTTGGCTTTATCTCGCTAACTATCGATATTTACAACTCTTAACTAGAATATTAGACGTAATAGATAGCATAAGCCCGGAAATACGACCACTTCCACTATCGGAAAAATCGATATTTGAACTTGTTAAATACGTTTCTATAGAATTATTTGGTATGGAATATAATAACTTTGTGCTGACGTTTGATTCAGATTTTTGTTTGAATGAAGTCCCTGAAAGTCGTATTCAATTTCGTTGGAAGGTTAAAATTATTTTAAAGGGATTTAATCAATTCAGCTTATTTGATTTATTGAACAATTAAATTAAGTACCACCTCAATTAACATAACCCTCGATGAACGCAACTTCTTGGTTATCACAACAATTTAAAGTTAATTCTTTTTAAATCAAAAATACTAAATTTTCGAACAATTTTAATTCACCTTATTTTTAATATTTTTGTGCACATATTTTAATAATTTGTTTCATTGAATTACGTATTTTAAACTCCGATAGTTAATTTGTTCATTTTAAATACAATATTTGGTATGAAAATAAAAAAAAATAAAACATGAAAATTTGTAAATAGTACTAAATGAGTCATAGGAGTACCATAGTACTTTTGAGGTTCTAATAGTACCATAAAAAGTACTATAGTACTAACTTTATCATCCCTGTTTCAAATACATATAAAAGAAATTGAGAAGAATGAAGAATGCAAACAGGTTATCAATTATCAAATCGATCAACAATAATAATAATAATAACAAAAAATTTAAAAAAACAACTAGCATTAAATACTGTTAGAATTTCATGTAGAAAAATGTATTTGTGACAGTATTGCCATAATTTCGCAAAATAAAAAAAATAATCAAAAACAATCAAAAGTAATTTTTGGAAGTAGTCGAATTATTTTTTGATTACTTTTTATTATTTTTGATTATTTTTTGTTAGTCTTGATTATTTTTGGATTATCTGTAATCGTAGTCAATTAGTAATCGTGCGAATTTTAAAATAATCGTAAAATAGTCATTATTTCACCTTTCGAAAAAAAAAATCTAATTACTAATTATTACGATTAGTAATCATTACTTAACAGCTATGAAATCAATGTAATATATTTTTTCCTTTAGACAAATTATGACAATTTTAGGTCTAAAATACTTTATTTCTGCAATTAACAATTTAATTTTAAAATTATATTGCATACTCTGCACATACACAAGTTGTGTATTAGTTTTATTTAACAAATTGATATACAAAATGTGTTTGTTTCAGGGATGGAAAAGCTCGCTCGCTGGGGCTCTTGCTCTTTTCAAAAAAAGAGCAAAAAGCTCGCTCTTTTTTTTAAAACGAGCTAAAAAATTTAGCTCGCTCTTATATAAAAATGAAAGTAGCTAAAAAAAATATAGCTTCCTCAATTTTTTAAAACAAGCGAGCTCAAGATTACGCTCAAAAATGAAAAAGAGCTTCACAAAAAAAAGGCTCTTTTCCAAAAAATAAATCGAGTATTATGAAAAGGAAGCTCTTTTCAAGTAAATTTGAAAACTCTTTTGGCTTGTTTACAGAAAAAAAAATAAATTAAATATTTAGATATTAAATACAGCATTTCCAATAGAATTTCAAAATAAATGTTAAAAATTGTTAACTAAATAGATATGTAAGAGACTAAAATACCCAAATTTTATACAAAGTATGGGGGTTTTTTTGCAAAAAAAATTTTTGCAAAAAGGAAAATATTTGCATTAACGTATTCGTTTGCAGAATGTTAATCGCCAATTAAAAGTCTTTTAATTTATTTTCTGTACCACAAAGCCTTTTTTCGCATTACGCCATTATTTTGCAATTTTTTAAGTGCGGTTTTTTGAATTTCATAACCCAAGGACAATAACACTCATACCTTAGCCAAAAAAAAATTGTGACGAAAAAAATTTTCCAAAAATGCAAACATTTTTGCATCAGTATATTCGTTTGCAGAATGTTAATCGCTATTTTAAGTTTTTTACTTAATTTCTGCGCCACAAAGCCTTTTTTTAGCATTCCGCGATTATTTTTAAATTTTTTAAGTTCCGTTTTTTTTAATTTATAATCTAGGGACTAATAATACCCATTTCATACAACAAAATTTGGCGGCTAGTTGCTAAAAAAAAGAAACCGCGAAAAAAAAATTTCCAAAAAGGAAAATGTTTTTATCAATATAGTTGTTTGCAGAATGTAAGTTGCTGATTAAGTTTTTAATTCAATTTTTGCACCATAAGATATTTTTTTGAGTTCCGCCATTATTTTGCAATTTTTTAAGTTTGGTTTTTTAAAATTTATAATCTTGCGACTATAATACCCACTTCATAAAATAAAGTTTGGCGGTTAGTTGCAAAAAATAAAAATCGCGCAAAAAAATTTGCAAAAGGGAAAATTTTTCCATCAGCATATTTGCTTGCAGAATCTAAATCGCTGACTAAGTTTTTTAATTAAATTTTTGCACCACAAAGTCTTTTTTCGCGTTCCGCCATTATTTTGCAATTTTTAAGTTTCGTTTTTTAAAATTTATAATTTAGGGACTATAATAACTACTTCGTAAAACAAAGTTTGGCGGCTAGCTGCAAAAAATAGAAATCGCGAAAAAAAATTTTGCGAAAAGAAAATTTTTTCATAAATATATTTGTTTGCAGAATGTAAGTTGCTGATTAAATTTTTAATAAAATTTTTGCACCATTAGGTCTTTTTTAGCGTTCCGCCATTATTTTGCAATTTTTTAAGTTCGGTTTTTTAAAATTTATAATCTAGGGACTAAAATACCCATTTCATGAAACAAACTTTGGTGGCTAGGTGCAAAAAAAAATCGCAAAAATAATCGCGAAAAAAAATTAGCAAAAAAGAAAATTTTGCCATCAACATCTTTGTTTGCAGAATGTAAATAGCTGATTAAGTTTTGTAATAAAATTTTTGCACCATGAAGTCTTTTTTCGCGTTCCGCCATTATTTTGCAATTTTTTAAGTTCGCTTCTTTTAAATTTATAATTTAGGGACTATAACACCTTTTTCGCAAAACAAAGTTTGGCGGCTACTTGCAAAAAAAATCGTTAAAATAATCGCGAAAAAAAATTTGCAAAAAGGAAAATTTTTACATCAACATATTTGTTTGCAGAATGTAATTTGCTGATTAATTTTTTTAATAAACTTTTTGCATCATAAAGACTTTTTTCGCGTTCCGCCATTATTTTGCAATTTTTTAAGTGTGTTTTATTTGAATTCATAATCCAGGGAATACAATACCAATTTCATACACCAAAGTTTAATGCTCAGTTTGAAAAAAAAAATCCCGAAGAAAAAATTTTGCAAAAAAGAAAATTTTTCCATCATTGTATTCGTTTGCAGAATGTTAATCGCTGATTCAGTGTTTTAATTAACTTTTTCTACCACAAAGTCTTTTTTCGCGTTCCACCATAATTTTGCAATTTTTTAAGTGCGTTTTTTTTTTAATTTGTAATCTGGGGACGTTAACTCCCATTTCATACAACAAAGTTTGGTGGTTTGTTGCAAAAAAGAAAAATTGCATTTTTTGAACCACAAAGCATATTTGCACATTCCGCAATTATTTTGTAATTTTTTACGTATGGGTTTCTAAAATTCAAAATCTAGGGACTATAAATACTGCTGGATATAGTGTAACTACTTAGCCAGAAATTGATGATGGTACAAAAAACTAAGTACTCTCAAAGCATTTTTTATACCAAAAATAAAACGTTTTGAGAACGTTTGGAAAATACCATCTTTAAAATGCTTTGATAACGCTTTTGAACAAATTTTACAACTGTTGATTAAAAGAAAGATTGTATGTGTTTTAGTACTAAAAATTATTTTTATTACTTTTGTAATGTTTTGTTGCAATTATTTATGTAAAAGAGAAATAGCAATTGATTCGTTATAAAATGTTGTAAGAATGCATTTAGCTTCCACCATATGTATACCTATTTCAGTGTTGTTTTCATCTAAATTTGTTACATTATATAATACGATCGCCTTTGATTAGATCGGGTAATCTATAAAATTTTTAGTTTCCTTGAAAATGTTGCCTTTCAAATGCATATGTTTTGCATGTATGTTTTGTACTAAAAATTTCTTTCACAATCATAATGTTCCCATTGCGTAATAAACATATATTATCAGAATGAATAGATGTAATTCGAAATCCATAAATGTTTACGAAAGAAAAAACTCTAGATTCAGAAGTGTGTAAAGGTTTCTCCAGAGAATAGTTGATGCTCTTATTGAGAGGATGTACTAATGTAATATTATTTGGGGAATTGGTATTAAAAACATGCAATTTCCTTTGTATATGGGAAATGGGATTTGTTGGAGATTTTACAATAGATTTAACAAAACCTAAGCTTTTTTTAAAATCAAATGCTGAAAATTGTGATATAGGCGCCCCCATATTATTTACGTCATTTGAAATATGTATTAGATTATGAATATTCATTGTCACTGACCTTGAGCCATAAAAATGTGGCATAAGTTCCACAAATTTTCTTAAAATCTTAAATTAATAAAAATTAGATTACTTAATTAAGTTTGATACTAAAAAAATATTTATACCTTCATTTGTTAAGAACTTGGCTTCCAAAACAAGTTCTTCCAGAAATTTTCTAGCTGAATGCGGTTTTGAATTTCCATAATAGAGACCTATCAAAAATGGCTTGGTAATGTATGCGGTTGAAAACCCCTTTCCCATTATGGATCAAAAGTTCTTTTTCGATTTTTCAAATACATCCATTCCATCTACATGAATTATAATTTTAATTTTCTTTTCATTATAAAAAGGTTTGAATCAAAAATGTAATCAAGATTAGACTTTATTCCAAAATATTGAAATTTTCCCAAAGTATCGTCTAAACCTAGCATCACTTTTAATATTTCGTCTATAGAGGTTTGTGTAAGCGTTTTGATTTTCCTTACAACCCAATTTTTTAGTTTTTGCTCAATATGACAACATGTAAATGTGCTTAAATCACTATTAGATTCCTCAGGAATAAATTGATCCGAACTTGTTTCTCCAGGTGTGCTTAAACTGGAACTACCAACGTCCTCATCATCTGAATCTAAATTTTCCTCTACTTCTTCTTCATCAAACACTATAGTTTTAACTATTTCATTGTCGTCAGAACCCTACACCACCAAAAAATTGAACACATCTACATTTCTCTTAATATCCTATAATTTTTTAACTTAATCATTTAAAACTAATAAATGTTTTTTAACTTTTCGGGTTTGAATACTCTGCTCACACCTAAATATTACAGTGTAGAAAGCCATTAGTACTAAAGTATTACGTAATATAAACATGTATAAAATATTTTTACCTTTTTGTAGAATCACTTTTACTTAGATCCAGACGTTCAGTATTAATAGAAAATGAAACTCGAAATGCTTTGCCATCTTCTAGAAGAACACCAATATGATTAGGTCCAATTACAACGTCTTTAATTGGAATTTTTAGTTGTTCAAATATACGATGTGTTCCAAACCCAAACTTATTTACTCTATCAGAAACTTCTCGAAGTCTGTAAAATAAAAAAAATTGGGTTTAATTTAGAAATGTCAAAACAAATAATTTAAAAACAAAATATTAGACCCGTTAAAAATTGAGTAGATATTCCCCTTACTTTTTCCTGAAACTTAATAATTTCTTAACTTTGGCTAAGAAAAAGGCAGAAAAAGATTTTATCAAAAATATAGTGAAAAAAATTTCGTACATAATATACATGAAACGAAAATCTTTCGCAAAATATACGAAATCTATGAATTTTTTTAATTATTAAAGCCACATTCACAATGATAGAGAACTCCACTCTGCAGAGTGGATTTTGTTCCTTTCTTTTTCGCCCTTGTATGTTTTTTTGTATCATACCATCTCTATTTTAATACACTCCACTCTGCAGAGTGGAGTACTCCATCATTGTGAATGTAAAATTGTATTTGGGTGTAAAACAACGTCTCCCAAAAAATTAGGACAATCGGGTAAGAGCACAATCGGTTTAGGGCATGTAAAATATGATATTTGCAAAAAAATCGAAAAGTCATAACCTTAGTATACATGGGATAAATATGACTTTTTTTTAATTTGTTAAAATTTTTAATATTTTAAATTAATCTTGAATTAAAAGGATTAAAAAATCGTAATAAACAGTAAATTATCTTTCTAATAAGGCAATAAAAACTAAAATCGGTTAAATAAAAACCAAGTTATTGCAATTGCCCCGGCAACTAATGTGTCACAGAACGCTTAATTTTATTAACTCCAAGGTACTTAATATAAAAGTATTTTTTATAGTGTTTCCAATTATTCGACATAGGCGGTTAACCGGTTAATGCATTATTCGAAAAATCACTAAAATGGATTAACCGGTTATTCGGGTCGGTTATTCGAGAAAATTGGCGGTTAATCGATTAATCGTTTAATACTAAATTAAGGTATTTCATTAACATTTTATTAATTAAAACACAAAAAGCTGACTCTTTTCATTAAATATTAACGTCATATATGAATACGATGTATTTAATAAAAAAGTTTTCATATTGAAGGTTGAAAAGTTTCGGGATCTGAGATTTTTTTAAAAAAAAGGTCTGTAAAAATGTTGCTAAATCTACCAAAATGTCGTTGAAGATGGCAGAAAGAACTGCTGAAACTAACAAAATTTTAGTAAGTTAAGAACAGCAAACCTAAAACTGTTACATATCGATTACTTAACGTAGATTTTTTATTTAGAAAAAAATTTTAAAATCTGAAAAGCTTAGATACAAAATTTCTTTGAATGTGATTTTTAATCAATACTGACACTATCAAATTTAATATTACATTTAACTTTTTCAGACCCAACTAGCTTGCAAAAATGTATTCATTTTATAACTTTAAGGTAAAAGGGTACTAAAACTATTAAAATTTCCTGGTGTCAATTCATATTTTATGAAATATAATTTAGCAAAAAGTATAACTGAAATTTTTTTATCTAAGTAAACCTATTAGTATTGAAAATATTTGTAATTTTAAGAGAAAACATCACATCTCACAATCGTGTATGCTGGGTCTGAAAGGGTTAAAGAAATGCTATACCTAAAGTTTTTTAAATTTTAATAAGATTCATCATACAGCTACGAAATTTTCATTAAAGGCATCGATAAAAAAATTTGAGTTCTCTTTGAGATTAATTTCAGTTAATTGAGAATACCAATTTACTTTGTTTCTCAGTATCTTTTTCGTTACTAAAGGCCATTAACAGTAAAAAAATAACCTAAAGTTTGAGCGTACTTACTCTGAGAGAATTTTATCGGACGAGCTGAAAACAAAATTTTCAATAAGCTAATGAAGTTTTCTTCAAAAAGTTAAAGCCAAATTTATTAAATTTTATGAAAAAGCTTCACAATTTGTATGAATCTCTTTCTAAAAAAACTTTTTTGGGTGTATGACATTTTTAATAAATAATATGAAATGCTTCATAAAATTTTATGAAAAATTGCATCAATTCAATTAAAAGTTTCAATAGACGAATTCCAGAGAAACTTAACTGAATCAGTGTATAAATTCATCAATAGCATATAGGCAATTCGCGGCCATATGTTCCACTGGGAATTAAAGGATTAAATATATATATAGACAATTCACTGAGTGTGCAGTTACAGAAGTCAAATTCAAATCAAATTTCTTAACTTTAGGTTATTTGTTTTAATTCGAATTTAAATTCCTTGAAACGGGTTCGGGTTCAATGTTGCTCTAGTGGAACATGTTTTAGAATTGATGTGGTTTTGAACCGATGTGTATGTACACTTTCTTAGGAAAAATAAGAAAAGTTAAAGTTCTTACAGAATTAACATGTTAATTGTGTAACAGTTTTAAAACAAATGCAGCCTTGTCTTAAAGGACATGGAGATATAATTTATATTAGTTTAAATTTTTAAAAGAATTGAAACAGTAATGCAAAATTGTCTTTTTTATTTCATAAAGCATCCTCCAGCCAGTCGTGTATTTCATGTGTTTTGTGAAGTTTTAAAAAACGCCTTCATTTTGGCCTTTTGCTATGTTATTAAGGCTTTTTTACAAATAGAAACTTTGATACATATTTTTGTAAAACATTTGCGCAAAATTTTATTAAAAATTGCGAGTCTGATGGTACAATGTCGACTTGTTTGCGGTTGCTCGAAAAAGGTATTTAAGGACCTATTTCACAGGATTTTTAAAGAATTTGATGTTATTTTAGTTAGTATTTTTTTTCTAAGCTTTTCTGGTAATTTTGTAGCCCAGATTAAGAAAATTGTAAAGTTTTGGGAAAAAATTAAGGAAAAATTCTATATTAAAAATGTAACCGGTTAATCGACCAATTTTAACCGATTATTCGGGTCGAATAATTATTTGAGTTTAAATTATTTGTTTCGACAATAACCGAAATAGAGGCGAAAAAGGTCGGAATTCTTAAACACTGTTTTCAAATATACAATTTTAGATTTTTAAAAATTGTTTTAAAGAAATTTTAAAAAATCAACGATTGTACTTTATTAAGAATATATTGTAGATTAAAAACTACAAAATTTGTAGGAATTCCTGTCTTCATTTGGCTGGGGTAGAGATTTAATTTTAGCGGATTTCGATAAAACAGCGATTTTTAGCATTTATAAAGCTTTTAGGCAAGTTTTTCTTTTTTCTTCTTTGAATTCCAAATAATTTAGGCCGAAATATAAGAACACAAGATTAAATACTTCAATCCTGAAAACTAGGGCAAAATATAAATACACTAAATTGCCGCTGTGTAAGGTCAGAGGTCAAATTTTAGGAGATTTTAATTTTTTTAAACATATTAATATAACAAATATTTCTGAGCGAATATTGATGAAACTTTCTGATATTATTTTTCTAGGCCTAGAAATAATATTCTTAATTTAATTTCAGAAAATTTACCCTTAAGAGCTGTTGGGGCCTGTATGCCCCACTGAAAAAATATTAGGCTTTTTGTACCATAGGGCCAAAAAAGCCCCAAGAGCACTTGAGGGTTAATTTTCTAAAACTAAATTAGGAATATTATTTTTAGACTTAGAAAAATAATACCAAGAAGTTTCATTAAAATCCGCTCAGGAATATACAGCTATGGACATATAAATGGCACATTTTACCATGAGTTCTTTCTTATGCTACTATATTGCTAATACTATTAACAACAAACAAGTTTTTATTTTTTTTCAAAGGTTTATTATGCACATTTAATATTGCTGTAAACTTTAGTTGAAATTCATTAATATAAATAAAAACTTATCATTATGAAAAAAAACCCATTGAAATGCGCTGAACACATAAATGGCACAATCTTAAAAAAAGAGAAGAAATGGTTTTAATATTGCATTTGTTAAATTTTTTGGTATGTACAAATATTTTACCGTTAATATTTAGTGCTGTGGCCTTTTTTCTGATGACAGTTTTGCACCTGCGACCCATACTTTCTACTAGTTTTTGGCATTTTGGCATACTAAGCTTCCTGTGCGACCGACCACAGTTCGTCCATATTTTTGTATTTTTCTTGGCGATTTCACACAGGTTCTCTGTTGGATTTAAGTCAGGGCTCTGGGCTGGCCAATCCAAAACATCAATCTTCTCCGCACAAAACCATTTTTTTACTAGTTTGGAGGAGTGTTTGGGGTCATTATCTTGCATGAATTTCCATTTTATTGGCATGGAGTTGAAGGCATATGGCTCCATATGGTTTTTTAAAATATCTAAATACTGAAACTTGTCCATTTTTCCATTGATTTTTATAAGCGGACCTACGCCATGCCAAGAAAATGCACCCCAAACCATAATACTGCCACCTCAATGTTTTACCGTCTTCTGAGTGAACCGAGGATTAAACTCTTGGCCTTTAGGACGACGAACAAAGATTCTGCCATCTGGTCCTATCCTGTTAATTTTTGTTTCGTCACTCCATAACACGTTTTTCCAAAAATTAATGGGATTTTCGTTATGGGTTCTGGCGAAGGTTAGTCATTTTGAAATATTTTTTTTTTTTGAGAGCAGTGGCTTTTTCAGGAAATGCACCCAAACAAATTTGCCTCGTTTAGTCTCCTTCTGACAAGACTGCTTGATATTTCCATGTTAAAATTTTCATTTATACCCGATGCTATCTGCCTTGATGACTTGAATGGATCAATTTTCACCATTCGTACTATAGCTTAATCCGTACGCTCATCTGTTTTTCGTGGCCTTGGCTTCCGTATTTTACCCCTAGTCAATATATCGGGATCCTCAACACAAGAATTAATTGCATTGTAGACTTTTTTGCGAGAAATTTGCATTATCTCAGCAATTTCCGCTACTTTTTTTCCATCTTCATACATTTTCCATATGATCCGCCTTTCCGCACCTGTGGTATGTTTTCCTGATCCCATTTTAAAAATTTTTTAACTTTTTATATTTATTTTTGAACTACGAAAAATATTTATTGCTTTGAATTAAATCTACACGACTACAGCCCATTTTAAGTAAATTGTGCCATTTATATGTCCACGTTAAATCAGCATTGTTAACGCAAAAATGATAACGGTAAATAATAAGCAAAACATAATGGAACATTTGAGCACTATTAAGACAAACATTTTTTTCAACAACAATCAGAATATATAAAACTCTCATTTTTAAATATATTTAGTTGGAAAATACTTAAATTTATGCTCAATTTAAATTTGTGCCATTTATGTGTCCATAGCTGTATGTTATATAAATATGTTTAAGAAAAATTAAAAACGCCTAAAATTTGACCTCTGACCCTTACACAGGGGCAATTTAATGTATTTATATTTTGCCCTAATTTTCAGAATTGAAGTATTTGATCTTGTGTTGTTATATTCCGGCAAAAATTATTGGAAATTAAAAGAAGAAAAAATAAAAACTTTCCTAAAAGCTAAATATATGCCAAGAATCGCCGTTTTCTCGAAATCCGTTAAAATAAAATCTCTGCCCCAGCCAAATGAAAAAAGGAATTCCTACAATTTTTGTAATTTTTAATCTACAATATGTTCTTAATAAAACCTTAAAGTCCAATCGTTGATTTTTTAAAATTTCTTTAAAAAAATTTTTAAAAATGTAAAATTGTAGATTTGAAAACAGTGTTTAAGAATTCCGACCATTTTGGCACTAATTTAAATCGAGTTTGCAAAGGCACATAATAAATAAATACTTTTTAATTGAGTACCTTGGAGTTAATAAAATAAGAAAATGTTTTTGCTTTACATTATTTCTACAAGTTTCAAAATTTAGGATCGAACTTCTTGATTAAGCGTTCTGTGACACATTAGTTGCCGGGGGCAATTGTAATAACTTGGTTTTTTTTAACCGATTTTAGTTTGCCTTATTAGAAAGACAATTTACTGTTTATTACGATTTTTTAATCCTTTTAATTCAAGATTAATTTAAAATATTAAAAATAACTGATATTTTTTTTTGCTCCATACAAAGTTGGACAACACTATTGTAATAACGTTTATAGACAGTCGAGAAACTACTTTGAAATTTGTTTTTGGAACGGTTTGACAACGATATAAAATACCACCCTGAGACCGTAAACCATGGTTACTATTTGGGGCGTTTTCACAACGCTCTGAAATTGTAAACCAGAATGTTCTACATACGCTTGTTTGACAGTTGAAAAAACATTTTGAAGTTTTTTTATGCAACGCTTTGAAAACGTTATAAAATACCACCCTCACACCGTAAATCATGGTTATCATTTGGGGCGTTGTCAAAACGCTTTAAACTTGTAAATCGATATATTCTGAAAACGTTTGTACCACCTTTTAAAATGCTTTTAAAACGTTTTCACGATCGTATTTTTCCACCTGGGTGGTCTGATATGTGGTTTTCGAGATGAAATTTTTACAGTAGATAGATTTGATGTTAGTTGATTTTTTGAAATTTTAAAAATTTTGAGTTAATACTAGGGTATTCAGTCGATTAATCTTTATTTGATTAATAGAACAATTTTGTTCAAAAATTGTTCGAATAATTTAAAATGGCCATATTTCGAATAACGAATAATTCGAATAATTTAATACGATTAATATAAATTGGTAAAAAATTAATAAAATGTTTTAAAAATATATATATTTTATTAAAGTAAATATGGGATTTATTAAAACTTATTTAACAAATTGTAAGAAACATCTTAAATATCAAAGAAAAAACAAAAACATCAACAGTAGTTGTTGTTTCAATAGTTTATTAGAATAGACTAAAGTAAAATTCACCAAAAGACGCTTATTTAAATACGTTAAGCTAATCATAAAAAGGAGATTGAAAAAACAAAGAAGAATGTGAAAAATAGGCAGAGTTGTATTTTATGGTTATATCCCAACACTCTCTCTCAAATCTGCATATCTTTCAGAATAGCATTGTATACCATATTTCGCGAACACTTTAGTATTTTAGCAATTTCAGTTGGAGATTTAATCTCGTTGTGGTATTGAGATATAAGTCTTCGTTTTTCTGGATTACAATGTTTTTCACGTCCCATATTGGTACAATTAGAAAAGAATTTTCTTATTTCAAAGGCAAATTATGAAAAAAAATTATTACTAAGTGCATCGAGTAAAATTTTAACACTTATTTCAAGTGTCCTATTTTTATGTCCAAGTCAAATATGAACAAAGTAAAGTAATTTTGTTGTAAATATTTGCATGTTTTAAATATTGCAAAGTTTTATATATAATCTGAGACTACTTGATTACAGCTTACTGTAATATATAAGAAATATAATCATTGCTTTATAATTATTAAGAGAAATGCATGAAGATAATTTTGTATGAAGTGTCCTATTTCTATGTCCATAGATGTAAGTATCAAGTACTTCCCTAGTAATTGGTACTGATTACAAAGTACATTTGAAACTTGGTACTTGTACTTAATAAAGTACGGTACTTATACAGGGCCGCAGCATACAATAAAAAAAAGAAAACTACAAATCTTGAAGTAAAACGAAAGCGGAAGAAACTAATTTTTATTGTTGTTTTTTTTTTTAACAAAAAAATGGTTTTAAAATCCATATATTCCAAAACTGATTTCAGAAGAACTCATAGCAAGCTCAACTCTTTCAAATTCTGTTTTGGTATTTTTGAATTAATAAGTAGAATTAAACATTATTGGAACACTTTTTTTTATAGTTTTTGAATTGAACCGCGGTGTCGCGGAGTCGGCCAACGAAAATTTGAAAACTCAACTAGTTATAAGAGACTGAATATTATTCAGACAATAAAAGCTTACGATCCTTACAAACTTAAAAATTTAGTCAGTAATTTGAGTGCTTTTAATAATTTAAACGCCGACTTTTTCACACAGACCAATGCGGTGCAATATTATAGTCAGCACTAAGTACCAATTTTAATAAATCTTTACTTGAGTAATAAATTTTCAAACATAATTTCTCACTAAAGTAAAATTTAAGTTTAAACTCGTGCTTTGTGCTGACTACAAAACTCGCCGACTCAACAGTAATGGTTATTGAAAATTTTGATGTGATGACTGGAAATTTAGCTATTTTGGTCCCTTCGGTATATTTTGCTTATTTTAGGAACTCAAGAGAAAATTAGTAGCCGCTACTAAATTTTAATAAAATTGTTGTAAACTTTAATTTAAAAATTATTGGCTTAAGTTAGCAACAAATTTTATTGAATATTAGTATCACTCGAAATGTGAAAAAAAACAAAAATAAAACTTGACAAATGTGATAACTTTTTTTGAAATGCAAAATGACATGTTTTTTTAAATTTATGAAATGATGGTTTCTCATGAATTTGTGGATGTAGACCGTTTCGTAAAAGTTAAATTTATTTTGTAAATAATTAAGGGCCAGTTATATAATCAGAACTATGATCGTTTTTTGTCTTAAATAACAAATTTCTAACTAAAATGGCCCTCAGGGTTAGATTGATCGTTCCTTTAAATATCTTTAAGTAAGCAATTTTCAAATTGATCTTAGTTCCGACTACAAAATTGGCCCTAACTTTTTTTCGAAAAAATTTTCGAAAAAAATTGCAAAACAAAATATTAAAAAAAAAATCATTTTCTTTAGTTTTTTCGACCTTTTTATTATTAATTTTAAAAAATAAAATGTTCAGGCTAAAGCCTGAAAAAAAAGAAAAAAAAATATGTTTTTTAAAATTAAAAAAAAAATCTTTAAAAAAAATAAAATTTTCATTTCGATAAGGGCCGCACAAAAAACAGCAAAGGGCCGCATGCGGCCCAATCGGCCACATTTGCCCACCGTTTGCATATGCTGTAAATTTTTTAAGTCAGTTTAATACGAACTTCAACGATGAACATTTGAAAGCTGCTGAATGCATATTAAGATATTTTAAAGGCACATTAGATTATGGCCTTTTATACCAACAAGACAACAATCAACTTTATGGTGTAGTTGACGCAGATTGGTGAGCGAATATTACAGATAGACGATCATATTCTGGTTAGGCATTTACATTTTCTGGTGCAGATATATGTTGGGAAGCACGTAAACAAAGAACGTTTTCCTTGTCCAGTACTGAATCCGAAAATTTAGCAATATCAGAACCTACGAAAGAGCAGTGTTGCCATAACGGCGATTTTCTCGTCAGATCTAGCGATTTTATTTAGTGTGTTGTTTACTTCGTCATAAAAACACTGCATATTTTTTACGTTTAGAAACACTTTTTGCAATCAGTTCCTTTGAAAATGGTAAAAAATATTATTTTGGAAAATTTGACGGGATTGTTGGAAGAAACAACTCAAAATAATTTAATAACAAAAATATTTCCTTACTTTTCATCCGCCATTGTTATATTTGCACTTTATTCGGCAGAAGCCGAATACTCGGTCGGACACTACAAACTATATATCGACAGCCAAAGTGCTCAGAAACTGGCGACAAATTTCGAATTTCACTCACGTACGAAACATATTGACGTGAGATCAGTTTGCCGTGAGTCGCCGAAGAAGAAGGTTATCTCGAGACCTGTATTATTTTTTTAATAAGGAATAACGGTTAATCGTTTTTGTTTTGCGATACTCTAAAGCGTGTCTTAGCATGCCGTTAGACTGTTGAGTCTGTCCACTAGTGTCCGACCGAGTAGTCTGCTTCGGAGTTCTGCCAAAAAGTGATGTTCGGCCAAGTTCGGTATTCTTTAATTTTGTATACTAGTAACTTGTAAATATGCACATATTTAACTTAATTTTTACTTAGAGCGAAAAATACAATAGTACATTGGAAGATGACAAGGCAAATTGTGGAAAATTTTCTGTTGTTGTTTTTGTTTTTCTTTGATATTTTAAATGTTTAATAACGCTCCTAGACGAGAACAAGAAATTCTCATTGAGTTTGTAATTTAACTTAACAAATATTTCCAGAAATTCTAAAAACGTCGTTCCCTGACGATTTCCTTAGGTAAGAATGAAATATGGATAGGGACATGCCTACAACGGATTATTTTTTACAATTTGTTAAATACGTTTGGGATTTTAGCATATTCAATTCCTTTAATGCAATTAATGTATATCCCGTAAAATAAAATTAAAAAAACTAATATGCAAGTGCTTGTGCAAATTTTAATGTTACTGACACTTTAGAAAACATTGTTTTCTATTGTTGTTTCTACATGAATGGATGTCACTACATTGCTAGATCTGTCAAACAACAGAGTAGTACATTGGAAGATGACAAAGCAAATTGTGAAAAAATTTTCTGTTGTTGTTTTTGTTTTTCTTTGATATTTTAAATGTTTAATAACGCTCCTAGACGAGAACAAGAAATTCTCATTGAGTTTGTAATTTAACTTAACAAATATTTCCAGAAATTCTAAAAACGTCGTTCCCTGACGATTTCCTTAGGCAAGAATGAAATATGGATAGGGACATGCCTACAACGGATTATTTTTTACAATTTGTTAAATACGTTTGGGATTTTAGCATATTCAATTCCTTTAATGCAATTAATGTATATCCCGATAAAATAAAATTAAAAAAACTAATATGCAAGTGCTTGTGCAAATTTAAATGTTACTGACACTTTAGAAAACATTGTTTTCTATTGTTGTTTCTACATGAATGGATGTCACTACATTGCTAGATCTGTCAAACAACAGAGTAGTACATTGGAAGATGACAAAGCAAATTGTGAAAAAATTTTCTGTTGTTGTTTTTGTTTTTCTTTGATATTTTAAATGTTTAATAACGCTCCTAGACGAGAACAAGAAATTCTCATTGAGTTTTTAATTTAACTTAACAAATATTTCCAGAAATTCTAAAAACGTCGTCCCCTGACGATTTCCTTAGGCAAGAATGAAATCCGGATAGGGACATACCTACAACGGATTATTTTTAACAATTTGTTAAATACGTTTGGGATTTTAGCATATTCAATTCCTTTAATAGAACTTTATTAGGTTTTTGCAATTTAGAAATATTTAAAAATTGGTTTCCGCAGTTGCATGAAATTGTGTTTTTATTCAAACACAAAAGTATTCGGCTTCGGCTGAACTTAGTAATTTTGGCCCGAGTTTCGGCTTCGGCTTCTGTTCGGCCGAGTTCGGTAGGACACTACTGACCACATGCAAACCGTTCGAATTCCCTTGGATACATAGTGCGCGTTTCTATTGCAATGGTTGTTTTTGCACGTGTTAAGTCCATCGGCACTTGTTCTTTTTGTGGCGTGTTGGGGCCTCATCTCGCTGAACCTCCATTGTGAAGGCAATGGTTTTGTGTTACTGTTGTTCCGGCACGTCTGTTATTTATAAGTTATTATAATTTACGCGCATTATGGTCCAGTTACCCCGAGCTTTTTTTTTTATATATTTTGTAAATTTATTTTTAAAGTATATTTCAATAAATAAATACCAATTACAATGGTTGAACTCTCCAGTTGTCTAAAAAAAGTTAAAGGGTCAACTCCAGGACTAGACCGCATAAGCTACCAGATGAGTATTCGGCTTCGGCTGAACTTAGTAATTTTGGCCCGAGTTTCGGCTTCGGCTTCTGTTCGGCCGAGTTCGGTAGGACACTACTGACCACATGCAAACCGTTCGAATTCCCTTGGATACATCGTGCGCGTTTCTATTGCAATGGTTGTTTTTGCACGTGTTAAGTCCATCGGCACTTGTTCTTTTTGTGGCGTGTTGGGGCCTCATCTCGCTGAACCTCCATTGTGAAGGCAATGGTTTTGTGTTACTGTTGTTCCGGCACGTCTGTTATTTATAAGTTATTATAATTTACGCGCATTATGGTCCAGTTACCCCGAGCTTTTTTTTTATATATTTTGTAAATTTATTTATAAAGTATATTTCAATAAATAAATACCAATTACAATGGTTGAACTCTCCAGTTGTCTAAAGAAAGTTAAAGGGTCAAATCCAGGACTACACCGCATAAGCTACCAGATGATTAAACAAAAGCTGCTAGATCTTTACAACACAATATTTGAAAGTGGTAACATCCCACACAATTGGAAACTCGCAATAGTAGTACCGATTCCGAAAAATAAAACTCCCTCCACCATTGATGCTTACCGCCCCATATCACTACTCCCTTGTATTTCAAAAATCATTGAACGAATCATCGCTGCCAGATTATCATGGTTCATGGAAAGGAAAAAATTAATAGCTAAAGAACAGGTCGCCTTCAAGCCGAATAAGGGATGTGTGATGCATTGCTACATTTTGACAACTACGCAACAAAATCATTATCTGCCAAAAATCACGTAACCACACTATCAATCGACTTTGAAAAATCGTTTGATAGAATTGGCTCTCATGTCATTTTAAATGTTTTAAAATCTTGGCATATAGGTCAAAAAATCTTTAATTTTGTAAAATCTTTTCTCACAAATAGAAACTTTAAAGTAAAAATCAATGGTTACTTATCAAAAACTTTCGCTTTAAAAAATGGTATCCCACATGGATCGCCCCTTTCAGTAATATTGTTTCAAATCGCCTTTAATGAAATTAGTAAAATTTTAAATAACATCCCGTATATTGATCATTGCTTATACGCAGATGACCTATACATATTATGCAAAAGAAATAATAATAACGAAACAACAAACATCTTATCAAATGCCCTCAGCGATATAAGTAAATGGACCGAATACTCAGGTGCGAAAATCTCACTGCAAAAAACAAAAAAGTTTCATATTTGCAGAAAACAAAATTGCGATTCAGATAACCACAACATCCAAACAAACGAAACTGTAATACAAAACGTTGATAATTTAAAAATTTTAGGAGTAATATTCTCCCGCAAATATCACTGGAAAGAACACTGTATTAAGCTGAAAAACTCAGTGCTAGCTAGAGCTAATATAATCCGCTATTTGTCCTTCAAAAGTTCCGTACATATCAATACTCTGATTTACTTAACAAAAACTCTAATACTGAGCAAAGTAGATTATGGCTTGGTCCTGTACGGTAATAGTCCCAAATCAACAATAAACATCATCAAATCTGCATACCATAAAGCTGCACGTGCTGCTGTTTATGCATTTAGAACAACCCCAATCAACAATATTCTCAACGAAGCAGGTCTTATATCCATAGAAAACAGATTCCTTGTGGTAATAGGGAGAATTCTACCAAAACTTTTAACGAGCACAAACTCTATAATTGATTCCGACATCTCATCAAACATCTCCGCTAAAAGACCTAAACGCATCAAATCTGCAATTGCCTTGTCCTTAGAACTCGCATCTGATATTGACATTCCCATAAAGGTTGTCAAAACAACTACCATGGAACCACCTTGGAAATTTAACAACCACTCCTTAGACCTATCTTTATCCAAATTAAAAAAAACTGAAACCTCCAAGGAACAATTTTTAAATCTGTTGGCAGAAAAGAATAACAAACTAAAAAATAATGGTTGGTGCTTTTTATACACAGACGGATCAAAATCTGAACATACTCTGCCCGCCTACGCAATAGTCGATGATGAAGGCAATAACGTGGCCCTCAGCACCATGTACCAATACTCATTCATTTTTACAGCTGAAGCTTGTGCAATCTTTCGTGCAATACAATATGCAATGAAAAGTAAAAATAAAACTATCATTTTCACCGATAGTTTATCAGTACTTAAGGCAATATATAACCCATATAATAACAAATGGAACAAAGTTATAAAAATCAGAAACGCCCTAGTAAACAACGAGGAAAAAATAAGAATACATTGGGTTCCTAGCCATATAGGCATTTTGGGTAACGAAAAAGCGGATATTGCAGCACGATACGCCTCCTATGCCCCCATCCTGCTAGACGACACGGTTGAAAAAATAGATTTACGCCGACATATCACAGACTACATCAACATTAAAGTCAGGGATAACCAAATACCACATCATCATTATACCTACATCAACCCAAACTACAAGCATCCTGTATATCCAACGGATGTCGATAAAAACAAAATAAAAATCTTTTCCAGACTCCGACTTGGTCATACAACCTTCTCCCACGAATACATATTAAAAAAGAAATTTAATCCCAAATGCACTACCTGCAGCTGCAACCTAACCATAAACCACCTGCTCAATGATTGCATTACAGAATATAAGGTTTAACTTCTTCAACAATACACCAGTTCTCAACATTCTACAAGAGCCGTCGAAGACAAACATTAACAACATTTATAATTTTATTAGGGAAACTAAAGTATTAGTATAATTTTATTCTACCAATATAAATAATATTCTTTCATAGATGTACATATACCATTATTCTTCCACTGAGCTGATAGCCCTGGCAGCTAATGCTCGCTAAAAAATCCTTAATCTTAGAATTCATTCATAAGATTAAATTAATAAATAAATAAATAAAATAAATATTGACGTGATGCATCATTTTATAAAACAAAAGCATACGAACGAGGATATCAGCCTTGAATATATGCCAACGGAAGACATGCCAGCAGATGTCCTAATGAAGAGTTTGTGCATAAAAAAACATATTAAATTTATTGGTGACTTCGGTATGACCAAACCCAGTGGTCACTGAATTCATCATTGTCTCTACTTCGAGGGTAGGTGTTGGGATAAACGAAGTTCGAATTGATGGCAACCCTATTATTTAAAGTACATATTATCTATTTTAACGTTTATCCTTTATTGCTATTTTTTATGCTTTAATGTTACACTTTTTTAATTGACTTTGAAACTGATTTTTCTTTAGTCTTGTGTTGAACTCTTTCAAATAAAACATGCTAATTAAATTAATCTAGAGGAGTCCAAATTTATTTAATTATTCCAACAGTTAGGACATTGATAGTTGAAACATTTTTATTTTTTTAAAAACTTACCCCTGAATTCATAAACGCTTTGTAAAATTATAGGAGCTTTATTGAACAAATTTTGTATAAAAATTTTATTTTGTAAACCTGCTATAACTTTACAAAGCGTTTCTAAATTGAGGGGCTAGTTAATATCAAGGTTGGTTACCGTTATCGTCATAATATTGTTATCGCTAAAATACAGTTTCAAATTGAATACCGTAAACAATATCTCTACCGTTATCGTTACCGATACCGTTATTTTTATGGGCAGTTACCGGTATTTTACAGGTATTTGATGATCTATTTATATTATAAGCTAATTTATAGCGCCCTATGCTCCAATGGGAGTAAAGGTTCAATTAGACGTGCCATATCGCCATAGCCGTAACCATAACGCCATAGCAGAAAACCAAAATTCAATTGGTATCTACGGTTACGGTTATGGCGTTATGGCATGTCACCAATAACTGAATACATTGTAGCCCATAAGATTGGTTTGAACAGCTGTTTTATATGGTTATGGTTATGGCACGTCTGATTGAAGGCTGAGTTACCCAACCGTAAACGTATCTGTAACGAATCAGCTGTTTCGATACCACAAGAAGAAATGTATACGAATGGTTACTAACACGTAAATGTAAACGAACTTGCCGGATCATTCTGTTGAAATCAGAATTTTCTATCCGGCATCGAAACAGCTGATTGATTTTAGTCGGAAAAAATATGAAATGAATAAAGAAAAATGATTCAAACAACAAATAAGGAATAAAAATTAACAAATAAATTGAAAAATTTAGAATAAAATATAAAACCACATGAAATAGATGCTAAATAGTAATGTCGTTTACGATAATCTATAAGTGTACTTTTGAGCTACGGCACGGTACAGTTACATCACATATACGTTTACGGTCCCATAATCCGCCCTTGAGTCTTTAGAGGAATATATATATAGCTTATAATTAATACTTTTAACACTTAAAATTAGGCTATATTTTTACTTGTTTTGTTTTTAACATAATTTATTATACCGGTACATACCGGTATTCCTTTTCCGATAACGGTATACCGTTACCGAAACATATCGTTACCTTTACCGAAACAAACAAAAAAATTAATGACAAATGTTGCTGTCATCTGCGAAAGAGTAGATAGCGTTGAAAGATCATTGAGAAAGAATATTTCGTCATGTTATAACTTATAAAGAGCCATGCGGCAAGAAAATATGTATGTAAATATATATAAATATTTTTTTTGAGGAATGTAATACGATGTATAGATTTATTTAAGCCTATTTAACTTCTATCAGTCCAACAAAGTAAAAAAATTCTAAACTACATACTCCCATCGTTTCACAGTCCATCAACAGCATACCCATGCACCCAAATACACCAATTAATCATAGCAGCTGTGTATAAAACACACCTTTATACCTACATTGCTATTAAAATGGGAAAAATATTGTTTTAACTTGAATAGTAGACTTTTCTGTTTTAATATACCCATTTTACAATTGCGATGACATTGGCATTTAGACATTCATTCCTTTGTTTAGCTGTTTTTTTTTTCTCACCTGTCAATGAATTGTTCATCCGTTCCGGGAAGTGGTTGCAAAACAAACTGCAATGATGACATCTTTGGATGTAAAGATATGTGATTTATTATTCGGCAACTGAAAACAATATCATTTATTTACATTCCTATTCCAAATTTTCATACAATAATGAAATATTGTTCAAAGTATGACACCAGGAAATGTATGAAGAAAACCTTCTGCCTTAAAGACACAGTAGCAAATAGTCACTAATAAACTGTCGTTTAAATAAATAAAGTCCGAAATTATTGCACAAGCAATATGAAAAATATATTATCATGTAACTTGTTTAAACGAAGTTTTTTACTTTCAGCATTATTGAAATGTATTTTATCGTAAGCACTCAAAAAAAAATTCTCCAACTTTCAACTAAATACATTAGACACAGCAGGGATGATAAAGTTGGTACTATAGCAATTTTGTGGTACAATTGCAACTTTAAAAGTACTATGGTACTCCTCTGACACTTTTAGTGCTATAATCACATTTTCCACGACAGTGAACTTAACAAGATGGTTAACAAGATACTTAACAAGTTCTTCGAGTACTCAACAGCTGTTTTTTTTTTAAATAACAAACAGCTGTCAAGCACGTTGTGATTAGAAATGTAAACAAAACGCACGTGGTGCTGTAAATGTAAACAATACCATGTGGTGCTATAACAGCTGTTTTTTTGTAAATAACAAACAGCTATCAAGCACGTGGTGCCTAGAAATGTAAACAAAACGCACGTGGTGCTATAAATGTGAACAAAAGCACGTGGTGCTATAATTGTAAACAAAAGCACGTGGTATTTGAAAATTTTAGCAAATATGTATATATCACACAAGGAAAAATTCTGAATTTTATTTAAAAATCCATAAATATTTGAAATTTTATTTTTGTTTAAAATAAAAATCCCAAAAATGTGTGAATTTTAAATTTGGAAAATAAAAATCTCAAAATTTAGAGAATTTTATTTTAAATAAGTGTTTGAATAATTCTTTGAATACCCAAGAAACATTTTTACGGACTCTCCGGCACGTACGGATGCATGAATCCGGCTTTTACGGCACCTTAACTGTCCGTAATGTACGTATCCGTCAATGCTTGTACCTATACGGAACATTAACGGACCGTATAAATGGATTTTCGAACACAATACGTTTGAACTCCGTTTTGTTGTATCCGTTTCCGTACTTTTAAATACGGATTTCATCGGTTGCAGTTTGTTTATAAAATAAAAAATTATATTTTTGAAAAGTCGGTGAAAATATTATTATAACGGGAATATATGGAGAATATGCAATAGAGGGAATTCTTCCTATCACACCATTAATCAAACAACCTGAAGTAGCAAGGTAAGATTTATGAAACTTAATGTTTTGTGTATAACATGTGAGAATTTGCATCGTGTACACAGTCAATTAAACCATAACTAATTTATTGTCTCTTTTTCATATAGATGTTAGATTTTACTCTGGGTCCCTAAGCGCTGGATAGATAGGTAAACCGAGCCGCATGTGCTAAGTATTGTAATTGTATTAATTAGAAATTTATTAATAGTAATTGTAAATAATAATTATTAATGAATTTATAAAAAAGGGAAAAAGTATTGTGTATTGAAAATAATAAACATATGGTCTATATTTGTGGAAAAAATCGGTAGGATACGGAAAAGGAAATACTCAATTTTTCGCACGACATAACGGTCCGAAAACGGTCCGGCATTGACGGACTTTCAGCGGACTAGTCCGTTTTTTACATAACATAACGGTCCGTAAACGGTCTTGTCCGTTTTTAACACGACATAACGGTCCGTAAACGGTCCGTCATTGACGGATTTTCAACGGATTCGAATCAGTTTCGTGTTCCTTATGTTCCGTTTTCTGGTCCGTATACGGAGTTGGAATAAAATTAAGTTAAGAGTATTTACATAAATTTGTTTTTTATTAAATTAATAATTTTTAAAACAATTTTTATTTAAGTTATTTTAACTACATTTGCAGTTGTTTTTACAGTTTTACAATAATTTGCATGTACATTGTTTTAATTGCATTTGTAGTTGTTTTTACTACATTTGTCAGTTGATTTTTAACAGTTAAAAATAACTTCACATTGCAGTTGATTTAAATGGGCTAAACTTTACGGGCATAACTCGGATTTGTTTCAAATTTTCACGGGCGATAGAACTTTAAATGCCGAGTTCAACGATTGTCGGCGACCCCCGGTTCCCATACTTTTAAGAACAAACGCCCATTATCTCAATATTTCACCAATATAAAGATACAAAATAACATTTTTTAATTGTAGTTAAGGCTCTCAGCTTTAATTCAAGATATAATTTATACCTTTAACCCTTATAACATCGCAGATATTAACAGTTAAATATATTAATTTTTTATTTTTGTGCTTACCCACACGCAGAAAAAAAAGCAGATGTATCTTTTAAAAAGCCTGCTTTTTAAAATTTGCATAGCATTGAACTAATATAAAAATACAAGCACCAAATTCCTGGTAATTAATTGATATGCATTTTTACTAAATTACGAACGTTTCTTTTTGTTAAGTTGGCTGAGCACGTGCTTTGTTAAATTTACATTGGTGAAATTTATTTAAAAACGTACTATGTAGAATTTGCATTGATCAAATTTTGAAAATAAAATAAGCAATAAGTATATTTTTCTAATAAGACAGGTTTACGTCAAAAAGCGCTTAGAATTTCCTTTGACATATGCAAATCAATATGGTGGATGTACATCTCTAATATAAAAGAATAATGATGCTGGAATTTTTCAAGTTTTTATATTATAATATTATTAACGCAAACAAAAATAAAAAATATTAATGCAAATAAAAACAAAAATAATATATTTTTATTGTAATTTTCAAGTCAAAATTGCTTATTTGTTGAAAAAATACAAGCCTAAAAGTATTGAGTAATTACTTTTCAGCAACCTAAAAAAAAGTCGCAAATGAGTACTCGGTACTCAACACTTCCACAGACATATTAATCACAGACTAATACCAGATGTGAAACCAATGACATGTGTCAAAAAAGTATTCTCGAACCGTATGGTTTTGTTTACGTGGAAGTGAAGTCAAAAGGGAGATAACAATATAAAATCTCCATACATTTTGTATTGCACATTTTTTGTATATATCTGTCTCTTTTTAGATTATTGTGCATTATCTTTTGTGTTTTTCTTAAATATTTGCGTTTTGTTTTGCTTATTTTCTGTCGGCC
The DNA here is from genome assembly GCA_949987735.1 of Leucophora obtusa. NCBI lineage: Eukaryota > Metazoa > Arthropoda > Insecta > Diptera > Anthomyiidae > Leucophora > Leucophora obtusa. The sequence continues at coordinate 260,240,178 of OX465295.1, read as the reverse complement.
ATATTGCTCAAATCAGCTGATTCATATCTGGTATAATTTGTGATATTAATTTTACGACAGTGAATTTAACAAGATCCAAATACTTGAGATAACAAGATCCAAGTAGTCGAGCTAACAAGATCTAACAAGTAATCGTTAATACTCGTATACAGAGCTTTTAAGAATTAATTCCTTTTTGAATGAATTCACTACCAATCGAATTCAATTTCCTCTACAATTGAATGAATTCCTTTTCTTAAGTAATTCACTGAATTCGTTCAACTGAATGCGTTCATCAAACAACAAATTCAAAGAATTAATTCAATTGCAATAGTTCTTTTTATTAAATCAAATGAATTAATTCACCGGTGAACGCGTTCAATTTTATAAATCGAACGGAAAAAAAGTGAATTAATTCCTTACTGAATTAATTCACTACTGAATTCGTTCAATTTCATTTTCGTTCAGTGAATTAAAAAAAATAAAATTACGTTCAGTGAATTAAAAAAAAAAAATAATAAGTTCACTGAATTGAAAAAAAATAAAATAAGTTCACTGAATTGAAAAAAAATAAAATAAGTTCACTGAATTGAAAAAAAATAAAATAAGTTCACTGAATTCAAAGCCTGTTTTCTGCCGTTCAGTAGAAGAAAACAATAACATACAAATAAAATTTTTAAATAAGCAATTTTACAGCGTGTGCTAGTAAAAATTAACAAATTAGAAACCGGATGCTGTTTATCAACCTACATGATTCAAAAATAAAGCCTTTTACTATAAAAAAAAACTTTACAGATATAGATAAATTTGGAAAAAAAATATAACTATATAACTAGTTTGAAAAATTAATAGTTATATTTATTTATATCTGTAAAGTTTTTATTTTTAATAGTAAAAGGATTTATTTTTGAATCATGTAGGTTGATAAACAGCATCCGGTTTCTATTTTGTTTATTTTTACTAGCACACGCTGTAAAATTGCTTATTTAAAAAAATTATTTGTAGATTATTGTTTTCTTCTACTGAACGGCAGAAAACAGGCTTTGGATTCAGTGAAATTATTTTATTTTTTTTCAATTCAGTGAACTTATTTTATTTTTTTTTCAATTCAGTGAACTTATTATTATTTTTTTTAATTCACTGAACGTAATTTTATTTTTTTTAATTCACTGAACGAAAATGAAATTGAACGAATTCAGTAGTGAATTAATTCAATAAGGAATTAATTCACCAGTGAATTAATTCATTTGATTTAATAAAAAGAACTATTGCAATTGAATTAATTCGTAACAAAATAAATCGTACGAAAGCAAATATGAATTAATTCCATTCAATATATATTGCTTAGTGAATTAATTCATCGAATTTTTAATTCAGAATTGAAAAATTGAATTAAGGAATTAATTCTTCAAAGCTCTGCTCGTATATAATAGCTGATTTTTTTTGTAAATAACAAACAGCTAACAAGCACGTGGTGGTTATAAATGTAAACAAAACGCACGTGGTGGTATAAATGTAAACAAAAGCACGTGGAGCTATAAATGTAAACAAAAGCACGTGGTATTTGAAAAATTTACCAAATAACTTAAAAATATGTATATATACACATAAAATGTTAATAAAATCGCAAAAACATGTTTCATTTTGTAAAAAATATATAAATATATATTTTTCTATACAATGTTCTACAGGGTAATATAAAATTTATATTCATCCATATTTTTCAAAAATTCGTCAAAAATAGCGGGAGAGATGATGAGGTCTGAAATTTTCAGAAATAATTTCCACTACATTTTCCTAAATCTGTACATGCAACACATGCCTGAAATAATCCGGCGGGCGATACTACAAGCCAACAAGATTTGGTCTGCTGGGTTATTATGCACCAAAATAAAAGAAAAAAAATCATGTTTTTCAAAAATTCGTCAAAAAAAGCGGGAGAGATGTTGAGGTCTGAAATTTTCAGGAATGATTTCCACTACATTTGCCTAAATCTGGACATACAATACATGCCTGAAATAATCCGGCGGGCGATACTACAAGCCAACAAGATTTGGTCTGCTGGGTTATTATGCACCAAAATAAAAGAAAAAAAATCATGTTTTTCAAAAATTCGTCAAAAAAAGCGGGAGAGATGTTGAGGTCTGAAATTTTCAGGAATGATTTCCACTACATTTTCCTAAATCTGGACATACAACACATGCCTGAGATAATCCGGCGTGCGATACTACAAGCCAACAAGATTTGATCTGCTGGGTTATTATTAGGGTTTATGTCCCGGGAATTCCCGGGACGGGATTCCCGGGAATCCCGCCCTTTTTCGGATCCCGAAATCCCGGGAATTTTGTGCGGGATTTCCCGGGATTTTTTTTATTCTTTTACAGAAGTTTTAGCTAATATTATTGCAGTTTTGGAAGCTTTATTTAAATTTAAAGCACTGTTTTTTTTTAAATTAATTTGATCAAAAAATATTTAAAATTAAAAAAATACGATTTAAAATTTAATAAACTGAATTAAGCCAAATTGTTTTTAGATGCCAGTTGAGTTTGGTTTAGTTAAACCGAAAAAATTTTATCAGCCATTACCAAGTTTACCAACAAAAATTCTTGTATGTACTTCGGAAATTTTTTTATTTAAAATGATATATTTTCGGAAAAATTCTGCAACCTTGCCTATATGTTTTGCATGTGTACTAAAGTAAAGTCTTATAGTTTAAACCAGCCTTATTCAACATTCCAACATCATTATTTCAGTTCCAAATACCTCCAAAAAACTAGACATTAAAATTAAAATATTTGTAATGTTTTCTTATTTTCAATTGACAAGTATTTTGAGTTTCTTTTATTTAAAATAATTTAATTTTAAGTTCAATTGTTATTCCTTTATTTCAATTGTATTTTTTAAATATTAACTATTTTCAAAATAATCCATCAGATGCTTTTTAAAATTATTTTGGATTTTTTATATGTTAATTTAAAATGCAACTAAATACGAAAACTAAATAATTTATTTTTAAGTAGCTGTGGCATAAAAAATGTCTATTCAAGAAAACCAATTAAAGTTAAGAAACTATTTAATAATGTTGTAGTGTCTTTTTTTATAAAACGATTTAGGCGAATTTTCCTAAAAATTTGTGTGAAAAATACTCACTTTTAACGTTTTTATAAAAATAATTCTAGACGGATACTTTTGAAAATCTGCATAGAAAGATATATATAAAATATCTAGAAATAGAAATTTTTGGATTTCTTATTTAAGAAATATTTTAGCAACAAATCGATCTTATTTCTGACTATAAAACTGGTCCGACACAATTTTGCACCCATTAACAATTCCAATATATTCTGAAAAAGGAGATGAACATAAAATACCCGTGTCTTTCACTTTTTCTATATCAATTGGGTTAACCGTTTAAACCGCGAATTAATATTTAATTAATATATTTCTAAGAGTTTTTTAAAATTAAGACGGCCTTCCATATAAATATATTACCTAAATATTAATTAACGATTTAAATTGTTAAACGAATTGATCCAGAAAACGTGGAAGACATGGATATTTTATATTTAGCCATCCTTTCAGAATATATTAAGTGCATTTTCTCATGGGTACAACCAAAAGATGAACTTTGTCGGACGGTGTTTAAACAGTAATCGAGTTTTTCAAGTGCAACATATGTCGAACTTATATATTTTCTAACGAGCGGGAATTCCCGGGATCCCGGGAAATTCTGAAAAAAATCCCGCTGTCCCGGGAAATGAAAAAGTCCGGGAAAAGAAAAACCCTAGTTATTATGCACCAAAATAAAAGAAAAAAAATCATGTTTTTCAAAAATTCGTCAAAAATATGGGGAGAGATGTTGAGGTCTGAAATTTTCAGAAATAATTTCCACTACATTTTCCTAAATCTGGACATACAACACATGCCTGAAATAATCCGGCGGGCGATACTACAAGCCAACAAGATTTGGTCTGCTGGGTTATTATGCACCAAAATAAAAGGAAAAAAATCATGTTTTTCAAAAATTCGTCAAAAAAGTGGGAGAGTTGTTGAGGTCTGAAATTTTCAGAAATAATTTCCACTACATTTTCCTAAATCTGGACATACAACACATGCCTGAAATAATCCGGCGGGCGATACTACAAGCCAACCAGATTTGGTCTGCTGGGTTATTATGCACCAAAATAAAAGAAAAAAAATCATGTTTTTCAAAAATTCGTCAAAAAAAGCGGGAGAGATGTTGAGGTCTGAAATTTGCAGGAATGATTTCCACTACATTTTCCTAAATCTGGACATACAACACATGCCTGAAATAATCCGGCGGGCGATACTACAAGCCAACAAGATTTGGTCTGCTGGGTTATTATGCACCAAAATAAAAGAAAAATAATCATGTTTTTCAAAAATTCGTCAAAAATAGCGGAAGAGATGTTGAGGTCTGAAATTTTCAGAAATAATTTCCACTACATTTTCCTAAATCTGGACATACAACACATGCCTGAAATAATCCGGCGGGCGATACTACAAACCAACAAGATTTGGTCTGCTGGGTTATTATGCACCAAAATAAAAGGAAAAAATCATGTTTTTCAAAAATTCGTCAAAAAAAGCGGGAGAGATGTTGAGGTCTGAAATTTTCAGGAATGATTTCCACTACATTTTCCTAAATCTGGACATACAACACATGCCTGAAATAATCCGGCGGGCGATACTACAAGCCAACAAGATTTGGTCTGCTGGGTTATTATGCACCAAAATAAAAGAAAAAAAATCATGTTTTTCAAAATTCCGTCAAAAATAGGGGGAGAGATGTTGAGGTCTCAAATTTTCAGAAATAATTTCCACTATATTTTCCTAAATCTGGACATACAACACATGCCTGAACTAATCCGGCGGGCGATACTACAAGCCAACAAGATTTGGTCTGCTGGGTTATTATGAACCAAAATAAAAGAAAAAAAATCATGTTTTTCAAAAATTCGTCAAAAATAGGGGGAGAGATGTTGAGGTCTGAAATTTTCAGAAATAATTTCCACTACATTTGCATAAATCTCGAAATACAACACATGCCTGAAATAATCCGGCGGGCGATACTACAAGCCAACAAGATTTGGTCTGCTGGGTTATTATGTACCAAAATAAAAGGAAAAAAATCGTGTTTTTCAAAAATTCGTCAAAAAAAGCGGGAGAGATGTTGAGGTCTGAAATTTTCAGAAATAATTTCCACTTAATTTTCCTAAATCTGGACATACAACACATGCCTGAAATAATCCGGCGGCGATACTACAAGCCAACAAGATTTGGTCTGCTGGGTTATTATGCACCAAAATAAAAGAAAAAAAATCATGTTTTTCAAAAATTCGTCAAAAAAAGCGGGAGAGATGTTGAGGTCTGAAATTTTCAGGAATTATTTCCACTACATTTTCTTAAATCTGAACATACAACACAAGCCTGAAATAATCCGGCGGGCGATACTACAAGCCAACAAGATTTGGTCTGCTGGGTTATTATGCACCAAAATAAAAGAAAAAAAATCATGTTTTTCAAAAATTCGTCAAAAAAAGCGGGAGAGATGTTGAGGTCTGAAATTTTCAGGAATGATTTCCACTACATTTTCCTAAATCTGGACATACAACACATGCCTGAAATAATCCGGCGGGCGATACTACAAGCCAACAAGATTTGGTCTGCTGGGTTATTATGCACCAAAATAAAAGAAAAAAAATCATGTTTTTCAAAAATTCGTTAAAAATAGGGGGAGAGATGTTGAGGTCTCAAATTTTCAGAAATAATTTCCACTATATTTTCCTAAATCTGGACATACAACACATGCCTGAACTAATCCGGCGGGCGATACTACAAGCCAACAAGATTTGGTCTGCTGGGTTATTATGCACCAAAATAAAAGAAAAAAAATCATGTTTTTCAAAAATTCGTCAAAAATAGGGGGAGAGATGTTGAGGTCTGAAATTTTCACATATAATTTCCACTACATTTTCCTAAATCTGGACATACAACACATGCCTGAAATAATCCGGCGGGCGATACTACAAGCTAACAAGATTTGGTCTGCTGGGTTATGTACCAAAATAAAAGGAAAAAAATCGTGTTTTTCAAAAATTCGTCAAAAAAAGCGGGAGAGATGTTGAGGTCTGAAATTTTCAGAAATAATTTCCACTTAATTTTCCTAAATCTGGACATACAACACATGCCTGAAATAATCCGGCGGCGATACTACAAGCCAACAAGATTTGGTCTGCTGGGTTATTATGCACCAAAATAAAAGAAAAAAAATCATGTTTTTCAAAAATTCGTCAAAAAAAGCGGGAGAGATGTTGAGGTCTGAAATTTTCAGGAATTATTTCCACTACATTTTCCTAAATCTGAACATACAACACATGCCTGAAATAATCCGGCGGGCGTTACTACAAGCCAACAAGATTTGGTCTGCTGGGTTATTATGCACCAAAATAAAAGAAAAAAAATCATGTTTTTCAAAAATTCGTCAAAAATAGGGGGAGAGATGTTGAGGTCTGAAATTTTCAGAAGTAATTTCCACTATATTTTCCTAAATCTGGACATACAACACATGCCTGAAATAATCCGGCGGGCGATACTACAAGCCAACAAGACCCAATAAACAATTTTGCTGGAATTAAAGTTGAAACCAAGCGTAATTCCAGTCACTTTTTCCAATTTCAAGCCTTGATTTATACTTGATTTACACTGTAATTCAATAGCATACTTCAGCAAAAGGGACACTGGAATTCCAGTCGAACATAACAGTGTAAATATGCTTGAATTCAAGCCTTGAATTACAGTCCAATTCAAGTTCAAACAACACATTAAAAACCCTTGAATTCAAGCCCTATATTCAAGCTCAAATCAAGCCAATTAAAACACGAAATTGTAATATTTGGTGCAATTTATTTGCAGTTATAAAATTATTTTGTCATACATACATTTTATATTTTTCTTTTAATATCCAATATCTTGAGTCGACGGAAACCAATTTTTTGGAGTTTCTCATTCCTTTTTCAGACAGCGTCAAACGTTGTAGTGCTTTTCTTAGCTAAGGAGAAAAGAATAACATTATAATAAAGTTTAGGCTCAAAGAAATGTCAATTACTTACATATTTATTAGAATCCAAGGAAGAAATTCAGATTCCTTTTAAATCTCCATATAAAAAAATTATTTTTAGTTTGTTTATTTTTTCAATATTGACAAGAATAGAATTTGTACACCCTTAAAATTACATAGTAGCTGATCACTATTTCCTCAACTATTTCATAGGTGAAATAATCCTCACTATGGCATAGTTGATGGGCAGTAGTAGAAGACAACTACGATTATTTAAAACCTACAAATCAACTATGAAGGAAGCAAAGGCTACAATTTTGTAGTTGATATTGGAGAAATTTTAAAAATAGTAGATATTTACGACGCCTATATGAAAAAAACTTTAATAGTAGCCTCAGATCTCGCAAACTGTCGCTTTATTTAAAAATAAAGATCCTATTGTGTTATTTAAATACTTTTTATTTACATGCACAAAGTTTACAATTTTTAAAACTTTTCGCTATGTTGTTTTGTTGCTGTTTGCATCTATATTCTTGAATTTGTTGATGGCATTTATCCTGATGAAAATGTGTTAGACGTTATTATAATTGTATATCAGGCATGTGTTGGTTGTATGTCCAGATTTAGGAAAATGTAGTGGAAATCATTCCTGAAAATTTCAGACCTCAACATCTCTCCCGCTATTTTTGACGAATTTTTGAAAAACATGATTTTTTTCTTTTATTTTGGTGCATAATAACCCAGCAGACCAAATCTTGTTGGCTTGTAGTATCGCCCGCCGGATTATTTCAGGCATGTGTTGTATGTCCAGATTTAGGAAAATGTAGTGGAAATTATTTCTGAAAATTTCAGACCTCAACATCTCTCTCCCCCTATTTTTGACGAATTTTTGAAAAACATGATTTTTTTTCTTTTATTTTGGTGCATAATAACCCAGCAGACCAAATCTTGTTGGCTTGTAGTATCGCCCGCCGGATTATTTCAGGCATGTGTTGTATGTCCAGATTTAGGAAAATGTAGTGGAAATTTTTTCTGAAAATTTCAGACCTCAGCATCTCTCCCGCTATTTTTGACGAATTTTTGAAAAACATGATTTTTTTTCTTCTATTTTGGTGCATAATAACCCAGCAGACCAAATCTTGTTGGCTTGTAGTATCGCCCGCCGGATTATTTCAGGCATGTGTTGTATGTCCAGATTTAGGAAAATGTAGTGGAAATTATTTCTGAAAATTTTAGACCTCAACATCTCTCCCGCTTTTTTTGACGAATTTTTGAAAAACATGATTTTTTTCCTTTTATTTTGGTGCATAATAACCCAGCAGACCAAATCTTGTTGGCTTGTAGTATCGCCCGCCGGATTATTTCAGGCATGTGTTGTATGTCCAGATTTAGGAAAATGTAGTGGAAATTTTTTCTGAAAATTTCAGACCTCAACATCTCTCCCGCTGTTTTTGACGAATTTTTGAAAAACATGATTTTTTTTCTTTTATTTTGGTGCATAATAACCCAGCAGACCAAATCTTGTTGGCTTGTAGTATCGCCCGCCGGATTATTTCAGGCATGTGTTGTATGTCCAGATTTAGCAAAATGTAGTGGAAATTATTTCTAAAAATTTCAGATCTCAACATCTCTCCCGCTAATTTTGACGAATTTTTGAAAAACATGATTTTTTTTCTTTTATTTTGGTGCATAATAACCCAGCAGACCAAATCTTGTTGGCTTGTAGTATCGCCCGCCGGATTATTTCAGGCATGTGTTGTATGTCCAGATTTAGGAAAATGTAGTGGAAATTTTTTCTGAAAATTTCAGACCTCAACATCTCTCCCGCTATTTTTGACGAATTTTTGAAAAACATGATTTTTTTCTTTTATTTTGGTGCATAATAACCCAGCAGACCAAATCTTGTTGGCTTGTAGTATCGCCCGCCGGATTATTTCAGGCATGTGTTGTATGTCCAGATTTAGCAAAATGTAGTGGAAATTATTTCTAAAAATTTCAGATCTCAACATCTCTCCCGCTAATTTTGACGAATTTTTGAAAAACATAATTTTTTTTCTTTTATTTTGGTGCATAATAACCCAGCAGACCAAATCTTGTTGGCTTGTAGTATCGCCCGCCGGATTATTTCAGGCATGTGTTGTATGTCCAGATTTAGGAAAATGTAGTGGAAATTATTTCTGAAAATTTGAGACCTCAATATCTCTCCCGCTTTTTTTTGACGAATTTTTGAAAAACATGATTTTTTTCCTTTTATTTTGGTGCATAATAACCCAGCAGACCAAATCTTGTTGGCTTGTAGTATCGCCTGCCGGATTATTTCAGGCATGTGTTGTATGTCCAGATTTAGGAAAATGTAGTGGAAATTATTTCTGAAAATTTCAGACCTCAACATCTCTCCCCCTTTTTTTGACGAATTTTTGAAAAACATGATTTTTTCCTTTTATTTTGGTGCATAATAACCCAGCAGACCAAATCTTGTTGGCTTGTAGTATCGCCCGCCGGATTATTTCAGGCATGTGTTGTATGTCCAGATTTAGGAAAATGTAGTGGAAATTATTTCTGAAAATTTTAGACCTCAACATCTCTCCCGCTTTTTTGACGAATTTTTGAAAAACATGATTTTTTCCTTTTATTTTGGTGCATAATAACCCAGCAGACCAAATCTTGTTGGCTTGTAGTATCGCCCGCCGGATTATTTCAGGCATGTGTTGTATGTGCAGATTTAGGAAAATGTAGTGGAAATTATTTTTGAAAATTTCAGATTTCAACATTTCTCCCGCTTTTTTTGACGAATTTTTGAAAAACATGATTTTTTCCTTTTATTTTGGTGCATAATAACCCAGCAGACCAAATCTTGTTGGTTTGTAGTATCGCCCGCCGGATTATTTCAGGCATGTGTTGTATGTCCAGATTTAGGAAAATGTAGTGGAAATTATTTCTGAAAATTTCAGACCTCAACATCTCTCCCGCTTTTTTTGACGAATTTTTGAAAAACATGATTTTTTTTCTTTTATTTTGGTTCATAATAACCCAGCAGACCAAATCTTGTTGGCTTGTAGTATCGCCCGCCGGATTATTTCAGGCATGTGTTGTATGTTCAGATTTAGGAAAATGTAGTGGAAATTATTTCTGAAAATTTTAGACCTCAACATCTCTCCCGCTTTTTTTGACATATTTTGGAAAAACATGAGTTTTTTCCTTTTATTTTGGTGCATAATAACCCAGCAGACCAAATCTTGTTGGCTTGTAGTATCGCCCGCCGGATTATTTCAGGCATGTGTTGTATGTCCGGATTTAGGAAAATGTAGTGGAAATGATTTCTGAAAATTGCAGACCTCAACATCTCTCCTGCTTTTTTTGACGAATTTTTGAAAAACATGATTTTTTTCCTTTTATTTTGGTGCATAATAACCCAGCAGACCAAATCTTTTTGGCTTGTAGTACCGCCCGCCGGATTATTTCAGGCATGTGTTGCATGTCCAGATTTAGGAAAATGTAGTGGAAATTATTTCTGAAAATTTCAGACCTCAACATCTCTCCCGCTATTTTTGACGAATTTTTGAAAAATATGGATGAATTAGAATTTTATATTACCCTGTAGAACATTGTATAGAAAAATATATTTTTATAAAATGAAACATATTTTTGCGATTTTATTAACATTTTATGTGTATATATACATATTTTTAAGTTATTTGGTAAAATTTTCAAATACCACGTGCTTTTGTTTACATTTATAGCTCCACGTGCTTTTGTTTACATTTATACCACCACGTGCGTTTTGTTTACATTTATAACCACCACGTGCTTGTTTGCTGTTTGTTATTTACAAAAAAATCAGCTATTATATACGAGTATTAACGATTACTTGTTAGATCTTGTTAGCTCGACTACTTGGATCTTGTTATCTCAAGTATTTGGATCTTGTTAAATTCATGGAGATATTAATTTTTTATTTACATGGGGTTTCTAGAAGACGTTCGTTGTCACACGAATGAGTCACTACATGTATTTTGTTTTTGTATTGCATGTATTTTGTTATTGTATTTTCGTTCGTGTGGAGCAAAACGTCATCTAGAAACACCACCTTAGTCAATTTTTTTTCCAAAATGTGTCTTATAATTCTCATTTGTTTTTTAGACAAATAGTTTTTATATATACATCATTATTATACACTACAGTTATTGAACGGAAATGACGAATAGAGCAATGAAGGGTTGGTAAACACAAAACACAATTACAGTTCGGCAGCAGAGGAATTGAGGACAAAGAAGAATATTAAAATAAAAATAAAAATAAAATTAATTAATTAAAATTAAACAAAATAAAAATACAGGATTTTCAATTTTTCTTTTATTTATTAAGGCTTGTATTCACAAATGCTTAATAAAGTTAAATTAGATTTAATAAGAAATTTTCCATAAAAAATTTGTTTAATAAACCTATTTTATCTTTATAAATCATTTGTGAATACAGTCATTAAAAAATAAACCATGGTTTTTTTACTAGAAGAAAAAAGTTAATTTTCCTTTGCGTGTTGTTATATTAAACAAAGACTTCGATTTAATTACATACCCAGTGTAGAAAATCATTACCAGATATGTGGTTATGTAACTACATACTTGGTAATGGTAACTAGTTACTTTTGTTATTACATTTCTTATTACACTCAGGGAATTATGTAGGTAAAATCAACTGCAAATGACAGTTAAAATAACTGCATTTGCACTTAAAAAGGTGTAGACTACATTTGCAATTAAATTAACTGCAATATGAAGTTATTTTTAACTGTTAAAAATCAACTGACAAATGTAGTAAAAACAAATACAAATGCAATTGAAACAACATACATGCAAATTATTGTAAAACTGTACAAACAACTGCAAATGTAGTTAAAAAATAAAAAATAAAATAAAATAAATAAAAATTATTTTAAAAATTATTAATTTAATAAAAAACAAATTTATGTAAACACTCCTAACTTAATTTTATTCTATTTAAAATTGAGAAATCAAAATTTACACTAATGTCACTTTTATTTTTCACTAGTAAGATATTGTTGTAGATGTCCGTCTGTGAGGGATGAAATATGGCGTTGTTTGGCTTTCGTTTTTTCTCCAGGTAGAAAGAGATGAGAATATAAAAGAACTGAAAGAAAATAAATACAATAATTTTTAATAATCTCGTAAATAAATTTATATTATAAAACTTACCTTCACTCAGAAAAGTTCTGCAGTTACTACATGACAATTATTTATGTAGTAATGCAGTTGTAGTTATTTTAACTACAATTGTAGTTAATTTCAGGGTTAGAATTGCTACGGCAATTGTAGCAGTAGCAACGAAATTTAACTATAAACTCTAGCTTAAAATCGAAGAGTTTTTATTTTCAAACAAAACTACCACTACTGCTACATGCAAGTTTTATTTTTAGAGCAGTAGCAATAGTTTTGTTTTGAAAAAAAGCAAAAACTACAACGAGAGCTTTTGTGAAGTAGCAATAGCTCAAAAAAATCATAATTAAAAACTCTGTAGTCGAGTTATTGAAATAAAAGAAAAGCTACACACACAAGTCAATAACAACATAGCACAACAGAAAAAAAGTGGTAGTTATTGTGAGAGTTATTGAGCGAGTTTTCTGGGAGTCTCTAAAATCAAATATTAGAAAAACTACTTAATGCCTACATAATAAAAAATGTGTAATATACATAGTACATGATAAGCAAGCTGGCCAGACTTGTTGTTTTGTCTCTAAATTTGGGAATTTTTTGTTGGTCTTGGGGACAGAGAATCTTTTTGGGCATTTAAAAAATGTTTTGAGGATATTTAAAATCTTTCGTAAATTTTGAAGATTATACTAATTTTGTATAGTTTTCAAAAAAATTTAGTAAAGTTTTTTGCACGTAATTTCGAAGGTAAAAATTTACCCTTTTATACATTTTCTGTAACACTTCAAAGCTTTTTGACATGAATAAATCCTTTATGCCTAGGATTTTTATAGGATTAATGTCCAAATATCTAAAATATTGAGAAATAATAAACTGGCATTAAATTTGATTAATTTTATGAGTTAGTGAATAATTAATTATCACTTTAAATCAATGATTTCAAATTGAATAAAGTGAGGATGAGATTTATTAAAATTTGAATAGAATCAATTCTGAAGGCACTTAATTTAAATTTTATTGCAATATCATCATTAAATTATTTGTTTTATGATATGATTCCCGAACTATAAATCAAGGCAACCACTTTGGTTACATTGATTTGTTAAAATTAAATCATTTCCTTTGATTCTATGAAAAGAATCAGCAAAAGTCAAACTGATGCTTTAAAAAGATATTGAATGATTGTAGTAGAAAATAATTAAATCAACAAAATGAATCTTTTTGTTTAAAATTTATTTGGATTTAAAAATCAGATTAAAGAATTATACTTTTACTTACTACTTTATTTAAAAAACAAACTTGAAAAACTCCATTTTTTTTAAAATAATTTCAAAATCTTGAAGATTAAAAAAAATTAAAATTAGTTTGGATAAGGTTAGTTTGAGCAAATTGAAGAAAGTGTAATAGCTTTTTCAACATTTTTTATAAATGGGATTTTTTGGGAATATTTTAAGATTTGTTTGGGGACAACGAATAAAAGTATGTGGCAAGCCTGATGATAACGATGAAATGTTTTTTGGTAAATAGAATTATTGCAATACGTTGCAACACCCAAAATAATAAGTTTGTAATTAATATAAAAATATGCATAAAATCCTAGAAGTATTTTTTTAGTCCATTTTGTGTTTGTTTTTTGAAAGAAAGAAAATCTATATTGGTCAGAGCATCAAAGATTTAATTCATAAATTCAATAATAATGATGCTGCGGAAAAAAAATACTAAATTAGGAGATTATTTTTTTTCTTAAATGCAAATAAAAATCGAGCTTTTTAAAAACAGAGGTTCACAATTTTTTCTTTTTTCACAAAATATTTCTGTTACTTTAACAGGATAGACCGCTATTTACATTAAATTTTTACTGTTCTTATCTTAGAGTATTTAGCATATCAAAATCTGCTAATTTCAGCAGTTTTTTCTGCAAGATTATTTTTAACTAATTTTCAGTAGCCTTTTCTACTATTAGTGTACGACAAAAATTTAATTTTTTCACAAATTTCAAAAAGTGTTTTTTTTTTATTTTTTCTTTAATTTTGACCGAAAGTTCCAAAATTTAACCCGTTTGCGCCAGTGGAAGACTTCACCGACTTTGGCTAAAATTTTCACCAGAAACTTTAATTGGTATAATTATTATTATTTCTTAAAATATTTAATATGCACTCAAAAAAAAAAAAAGTTAATACAAATCTTAGTAATCAGACAACAGAAAAGTTCAAAATACTTTATTGATAATACTCTACAAGTATTTTTTTGAAAAAAATACTTCATAACTTTTAAATAAAACTCGATAGAGTAAAGAGTTCTAAAGATAAAACTCTCTATTGAAAAAATCTACAATGAATAGTATTTTGAATTTTATGGAGTTTTATTTTCCTACAAAAAAATATACATAAATGTATTTAAAATTGGTAAAATTTTAAATTTTTGATAAAGATTAGCATGTAAATAACAAAATTTTATATTAAGAATAGTTCTTAACATTTGGTTCCCTTCATACAATAATATCACAACATACTTTTTCGCATTTAGCCATTATTTTTTGTAATTAGTTTGGAAAAAAAATCGTGCATCAATATATAAGCTTCCAGAATGAAAATTGCTGACTGAGCTTTGTAATAAATATTTTGTACCACAAAGACTTTTTTTGCGTTCCGCTATTATTTTGCAATTTTTTAAGTGCGGTTATTTTAAATTCATAATCTAGAAACTACAATATAATACCCATTTCTTATTAAAAAGTTAGTCGTTAGTTTGCAAAAATAATTCGCAAAAAAATATATGTATTTTGCAAAACGGAATATTTTTGCATCAATATATTCGTTTGCGGAATGTAAATCGCTGATTAAGTTTTTTAATTAATTTTTTTAAAGCATATGGGCATTTCCATCATGTCGAACGGGACCGTCGTACACCTTTAAAGTGAAAAAAAGTCAAAATAAAACGGATTTTTATTTTGACAATAGGCTTTACTTATATCTTTTTATTAGCCCTACAATTGGTGCTGAGGTTGATTTTTAGCAATTTTTCGTTTTCAAGATAATTGTAAAAAAACAAGGCATTCGCACGGGACAAAAACAGAAGTGGTTTTCGCGGCTAACAATTAAAATGCCGATTTCAGCGAAACCTGAAGCAATATTTCAATGTGACTAATTTTACACTGTTGTGCATTGATGTCCTTTAAAAATGGTTGATATTTTACCCAAAAACGATTCATATTATTTTTTTAATTTAATTTTATTCACTGTCGCACGTGACATGTCGCACGGGACATTTTTTTCCATCATGAGATTTATGTTGTTTCTGTTGCTCTTTTTACGAAATTATATATAAACAAGCTTAGTAAAAATGTTTTTAAATCGACAGAAGTATTCAAGGTATTTATTTTAATATAATAACCAAAAACAAACTTAAAAGAAATATGTAGTATGAATTAACCCAGCAAAATTGTCGGATGGAAAGAACCCATTGTAGAACAACTTGTACGTGCATGCAACCTGTTATAATTTATGTTCTATCATCGGTGATTTTTGTTTGAGTTTGTCCCAAAAGCAACAGGTTCTTTTCCTCCAAACTAGAACAGGTTACTTTGGAACCGGTTCTAGAACCAGTTATAGAACTGGTTCCGCCACAGTGAAACCAGGAATCAGTTCTAGAACCTGTTCCACGTAACCGGTGGTAAAAACACCTGTTCTAGAACACATTCAGAGGAAACCAGTTCAAAAAAGTTTTGCTGAGAAGTATTTATTTATATGAAAATATAAAACACAGTTTTTTTTGCTTTTACTTCTTGACCATGGTGCATGCCAATTTTAAAAAAAATTTAAAAGTATGTATTTATATAAATAAATCATTTACATAAGAAAAAAAAATTTAAACTTTTTAAATTTCACCCTTACGATGTCGCACGTGACCAACTGCGTATAAGTACCAAGATCACAATTCTTCTTATTTTTCAGGTAGGTTTTTTTTATTTTAATTGTATAAAAAATCTCTGTTTGTAATCAATATTTGATGAGCTTTCTGCGTGTACTTTCGACGCACTGATAACAAATGTTGTTTTTCAATGTCGCACGGGACATCGAAATATGCGACAATGCAAATCAAAAACTTACAGTTATTTTCAATCGCATTGTTTATTATGCATTCTTTTATGACTCTTTGTACCTTTAGAAATATTTTAGAAAGCTAAAGTCAATTCATAACGTCTCTGTTTAAAAACTTTTATCAAAACAAAATGTGCAATAGAAATATCCAAATAAGAAAAGATGCGCTTGTGCGACTTTGCATTCGAATACCTCGAAATGGGTTATGAATAAATGCGAAATCTTTTTACATTATTTAAATTTGATTGTTTCCCTATGAAAATATGATAAAACAAAGTGTTTTAAAGAACTTCTAATATTTTAGTCTCGGTGGACCTTTCGGTGGAAATGCCCATATACAATTTTCCACAATTGCGCGTTTTGAATATAAGGTATTAATATATCGATCAAATTTGCGTACACCATAAAAACTAAAGAACGCGAAATAGCGGATTTAGTTATAAAGTTTGTATTTTTGTTTTTTATTGTACGTTATTTTTTATTCAGTTAATCCATCACAAAATTATTGAGAGAGTTATTTTTGACAAATTGCGAATTTTGCATATAAGACGCCATATAAAATATTAATTTATTAATAAAATTTGCAAACACCGAAAAATTTGAAGAAAAAAAAAATGCGAAATTGCTCATTTGATTTCAAGTTTAGTGTATTTAATATTTTTTGTTGTAGGTATTTAGGTTTTTATTTCTTTTTTATTTTGAATTGATAAAATAACTATTCAAACACTTGTTTAAAAAAAATTCCCTAAATTTTGATTTTCATTTTAGAAATTTAAAATTCGCAAATTTTTTGAATTTTTATTTTAAAAGTTTTAGTGTATTTAGTCTATTTAAATTTAAAAAGCACCCCCACTCCCCCCGAAAGAAATTCCTAGCTACGTGCCTGACGTAAACATTTTCTTAAAAATTTTTAAAAGTTTAAATTTACCAGCACTATTTTAAAACACGGGAGATTTTTTTTTTTAAATATGATCCAAATTTTTATTTTTGTGTTTTATAGATAAGATTTTATCAATTTAATTTACAAAAAATTATAACATTTTCTACATATTTGCATTGCGTTTTATATAATTGAACTCAATTGTACACGCAGAAAAAAACTGGGGGAATATTACCTAAGTGATATGTAATTATACAACTACATAATTTTCAAGTTAGTTTTACAAAGTTCTAGTAAAGTATGCACATTGTTTTGTAAAAAATATACAATCCTTGCAAAATATATACATGTGTAGTGGAAAATATCCGAAAAAATACATATATTTTGCTAGAAAATTGTAAAACTTACTTCGAACTTATGTAGTTGTATAACTACATAGCACTTAGATAAAGTTCCCCCTGTTTTTTTTCTGTGTGTACAAAGATATACAATCAATGATTATAACATTACTTCCTTTTTCCATTAGCACCTTTGTATTTTACTTGTCTACCTATCTTTTAACAAAAAACACAAGAAAGAAAAACTCACAAAAAACTACCACAAAAACTACCAGAAAGACTCCCAAAAATCTACCAGAAAAACTCTCACAAAGACTCGCATGGTTTTATTTAATAACTACATACATACAACAAGTAAACAAAACTCGATTGTGGGTTTTTGTTTTTTAGCTACAACTATGACTCTGTGTGTTGTTTCTTTTTGTTTTTTAGCTATAACTACAACTCCGTTTGTGTTTACTGGTTGTAGCAGTAAGAAAAGCTCGCAGAAGAAAAACAAAACTATTCAAAAACAATGACTCGCTTTTTTGTTAAAAACAAAACTACACAGTTATGTTTGCTACTGCTATCGAAATGTTTTGTAATTGTAGCAGTAGCTAAAAACAAAACTATGATTTCAATTAGAGTTTTACTAAGCCTAGTTAATTTATTTAGAACAAAAATTTTCAATGTTTTTGACAGTTATTTTTTTAAACAAACTACAAAAATTACTACATTGTAGTAACATTTATTTTATGCAGTTATTTTGAATTTTATTTACAAATACTTAAATTTTCAAGTGTGTATGCACACACACGAAGCAAACAGAAGTATGTGTATGAATCACTTGTTTAGAAATTTCTAGTGAAAGAATATGAGTATAACATGTTTTCTCTTGGCTTAGTCATAAAACAACGCTAAAGAGTGAGCACGCGTAATACGGAAAAGGTTATATATTTTTTATTAAATTACTAAAATAATAAGGTAAGTTTTATAATATAAATTTATTTACTGGGAATGTTAAAAATATATTGTATTTATTTTCTTTCAGTTCTTTAATATTCTCATTCCTTTCTACCTGGAGAAAAAAAAGGAAGCCAAACAACAGCATATTTCATCCCTCACAGACGGACATGTACAACAATATCTTAATAGTGAAAAAAGTGACATTAAGTGTAAATTTTGATTTGTCAATTTTAAATTTTTCATAGAATAAAATTAAGTTAATAGTGTTTACATAAATTTGTTTTTTTTATTAAATTAATAATTAAAAAAAAAATTTTATTTATGTTTTTTTAACTACATTTGCAAGTTGTTTGTACAGTTTTAGAATAATTTGCATGTATGTTGTTTCAATTGCATTTGTAGTTGTTTTTACTACATTTGTCAGTTGATTTTTAACAGTTAAAAATTACTTCATATTGCAGTTAATTTAACTGCAAATGTAGTCTACACCTTTTTAAGTGCAAATGCAGTTATTTTAACTGTCATTTGCAGTTGATTTTACCTACATAATTCCCTGAGTGTTATTATTTTAATAACTTAATAAAAAATATATAAACTTACGCGTCTTTTATGGCGTTGTTTTATGACTAAGACAAGAGAAAACATGTTCTACTCATATTCTTTCACTAGAAATTTCTAAACTAGCGCGTCATACACATGCTTTCTGATTGCTTCGTGTGTGTGCACACACACTTGAAAATATAAGTATTTGTAAAAAAAATTCAAAATAACTGCATAAAATAAATGTTACTACAATGGGGTAGTTTTTGTAGTTAGTTTGAAAAAATAACTGTCAAAAACATTGAAATATTTTGCTCTAAGTAAATTAACTACAATTGTAGTTAAAATAACTACAACCGCATTACTACACAAATAACTGTCATGTAGTAACTGCAGAACTTTTCTGAGTGTACCTTTATATGGCGATGTCGCGAAAAATAATGAGTTATGGTTACACACCAGCATACAAAAAATCAAAAAATATATCGTTACCTATGTGCTTACCAGTACAGACAAAAATAATGAGTCTAAAAATAGATTTTCAAAAAAATAAATAATATAAAAAAAAATATTTTTCATTGTATTTTTTTTTAAATAAAATTTGCTGGTGCGGGAATCGAACCTGGGTCTACATATTGCCAGTCAATAGCTCTACCATCTGAGCTATATCGACATGTAATATTTAATAGATAAAAATATAATTGAACTGCTGCGCACAAGTAAGCTTACTAGCCAACATACAAAAAATCAAAAACTATGTGGTTACATATATCCTTACCAGTATTTAAAAAATATTGAGTCTAAAAATAGATTTCAAAAAATTTTCAAAAAAATCTAGAAAATTATTTTTTATTTGAAATAATGATAAAAATAAGTCGTTATCAATAACTTATTATTATATGTTTTAAAATAATGCAGAAGGTAAGTGGGTGTCATTACTGGTAGTCCAAAAAATAATGATATGTCATTACCGTTTCTACACTGGGTATATATCTCTTTGAAAATTTACCAAATGTCTTGACAAATTTGTCGTTAATTTTATGGAGTTGTATATCTACCACGGAACTTTGTAAACTTTTACTCTAATTTTTGTAAATTTCACACCCCGGTGAAAAATGTCCATATATGAACATTTATGGTTCAACCATATATGTATGGATCCGAAAAATGAGGTAACACCTAAGTATATGTTCATATATGGACATATATGAACATATACATTTATTAAATACATGAGAATACATGCGAACGTTGCTGTCCTTTATTATAAGGTTGTACTATAGATATAAATTAGTGTTTCCAAATATTCGACATAGGCGGTTAACCGGTTAATGCATTATTCGAAAAATCACTAAAATTAATTAACCGGTTATTCGGTTCGGTTAATCGAGAAAATTGGCGATTAATCGATTAATCGTTTAATGCAAAATTAATGTATTTTCTTAACTTTTTATCAATAAAAATACAAATAGCTGACTTTTTTAGCATTAAAAACTAGAAGAGCCTTTTACATTGAATGTTAAGCTTTATTTGAAAGTACCAATTTACTCTGCAAAAATCGGAAAAAATTTGACTGAATATTAGTAGTCTGAGAATATCATAAATAATTGTTAAACTCTCAGCCTTGTATTCAAAAAAATGTTTTGAATTTTATTGCAGTTTAATAAAACAAATTAACATGCAAAACAACAACAAAAATCGTTCAATTAGCCTCTAATAAGACAAAAAGTTTTTTGTGAATAATCATGTCTGTCTTTTCGGTTTTTAAGGGTCATTAACAATAAACAAATTTTAAGCTAATTAACGCAGACAGAATTTAATTGGACAAGTTTTAATGAAAGTTTTCACTAAACTAATGAAGTTTTCTTCACAAAGTTAATGCAAAACAAATTTTACGAAAAAGCTTTTTCATTGGGTGTATGTAGTTTTCAATAAATAATACGAAAATTTTTATAAAACTGTATCAATTCAGTGAAAAATTTAGTACAGTGTAGTTTTAACGTCCTATAGATAGCTGAAATTAATATTGTAATTAATATGCAATTTTAATTAATAGATTTGAGGTTAAGAAGCAAAAAAACATTTTTCTCTAAAAATTATAAACACATTATAATTTTCAGATCAGACTAGATCTAGTTTCTGCATTTTTTTTTTGTATGGAAAGGCGTCGTCAGTAATTTTGCATTAAATTATGTTAATTATTTATATGTTTTTATTGTCAGATTGTCTCTATATGATAGTTTTTTTCAACAACCCGTCACCCAAGTAAGGCCTTGAATGCAATGTAACTAATTCGTTGTTTTCTTTCCTATTCAGCTTTCTGTTATTGTTTTTACTCAGAAGTGATCAATACAAACACATACAAACATTCCGTTTTTATATTTTTGTTTATTCTCCAATCACCTCCGTGTTTCAATGGACGAATTCCAGCGAAATTTCATTGAATCAATATAAAAATTCATAAAAAGCATATAGATAATAGGGATGCCGAACGGGACTGGTTTTTACAAATCCCGGGATTCGGGATTTTGAAAATTGAAATCCCGGGATCCCGGGATTTTTCGGGATCCCGGGATTTATCGGGATCCCGGGATTTTTCGGGATTTCGGGATTTTTCGGGGTTTCGGGATTTTCCTGTTTCATTATATTTTTAATTTTAAAAATAAATAGCTGAAATAAACCCTACAAATTAAAATAATTCATTACAAATCTACTTATTTATTTCTTGTAGTATAAAAAAATAAACAAATTAATCCGGATTCACAATGCTGGAGTGTTCAACGCCGCAGAGTGGAGTAGACTAAAGTACAGATGGCATGATACAAAAAATATAGATGTGCGAAAAAGAAAGAAACAAAATCAGCTCAGAGTGGAGTACTACAGCATTGTGAATCAGGCTTTAAACGAAAGTACACCCATAGAAATAAGTACGTAAAAATAGCAGAAAAAGTTACTAGTAATTAGCAAAAAAGTTTCGCCATAAAAACTACCGAAATCAGCAGAACGTGTTTGCTAAATAATTGTTAAATTTCCGAAATATAAGTAATATACTTATAAGGTTAATTCAATTAATTACAAATTACAATTTATCTCTGAAACTTCTGAGAAAAAAACTTTTTAATTAAAAGTAGCAAAAACACTGCCATGTCTACAAATGTTTAGTTATATTTGTCTAAAATTAATTGAATGCCCATACAAACCTCTCTGCTGAAATCATCAAAAATATTAAGTGATATTATATTGGATTCTTTAAGTGTACTAATATAAAATATTGAGCACATATCTCTGCTGATTTCAGAAAGGTAGATGGTTAGGTTTTACTAAATACTTTAACAAAAATTTTCTGTTTTTGGTACACTAATATTTGGCAAAATTATTTTGCATGAAGTTAAGATTTCAGTAAATCATCACTAAAATTAATAAAAACATGTCCGTTAAAAGATTGAATAAATCCGAATTACGGTTTTTAATAGTTTTAAAGCTGAATAAAATTTTTTTAATTATTTAGGTTTATATTCAGATCTATTTAATGTGTGACAAGGTTTTCTAGCCAAGAATCGGACTATACTTTCCCAAAGTTTTAGACATTCTGAATCCGATTATGAAAAAAAATAAATTTCTGGAAGTTATAGGACCTCAAATGTACCCAAAAAACGTGTTTTTGCACTTCTAGGTCAGATTCGGATTCAGCACGTCTAAAGCCGTCGGAAAAGTAAGTCTAATTCTTGGTTAGAAAATTTCATCAAATTTTGTCGGCCTGTGTTATTTACGAATAGTAGAAATTAGTTTTTTTTAATAAAATTTAATAAGATATTAGACTTTTAAGTGATTTAGGTCGAATATAACAATAAAAATAAATACAAAAAGTGATAAAATATGCCAAATAATGAAATCGGAAATCCCGGGATTTTTTCAAGAACAATCCCGGGATTTCGGGATTCTTAAATCCCGAAAATCCCGGGATTTTCGGGATCGGGATTTCGGGATCGGTATCCCTAATAGATAATTCCCTCATTGTGCAGTAACAGATATCAATATTTCAAACAGATTTGTTTGTTCGAACTTTATAACAGATTTTCGAAAGTGAGAGCAGTTTTTCAGCATTTCAAAATTCTATGTTTGCAATAAAAATTTTAAAAATTAATACGCACTGTTTTTGTTAAAATAAATATAAATGAATGAAGGAAATGTTTTCAGTTGATCTGTTATTTTAAGTAAATGAATGTTATTTTTAGTCTGACTCAAGATCATAAATTAATATCACTTTCTGTTTAAATTATTTTCAAATCAAAGAAAGATGATACAATTTTTACAAGTAAATTACAAAGAATAAAAATTATTGAAAAAATTCGATAAGAGAAAAATTCATACACAGAGTTGAATAGAATCAGCTGAGATATCTTAAGAATTAAGGTTCAAAGCAAAAAAGAGTAATAATAACAAAAGGATAAAAATAGCATTGTTAAATTTCGTTGATGTTAGTCTAAGTTGAGTTGTTGATAACAAACGCGATTTGCTTTCAACAGCCACATAAGTAGACGATTATCAAAATATTAACCCACTCAAAGGCGAAAGGCACTGATGATGGCTTTGTAGCGAAAGCCGAAAATGCGCATTCTGCCTTGCTGGTCTTATCGAAAATTTTTTCAATAATTTTTATTCTTTGTAATTTACTTGTAAAAATTGTATCATCTTTCTTTGATTTGAAAATAATTTAAACAGAAAGTGATATTAATTTATGATCTTGAGTCAAACTAAAAATAAATATAAATAAAATCATCGACTAGAGGCTGAAAAACTGCTCTCACTTTTCAAAATTAAATAAAAAATTGTCTATTGTATTTCCTAAAGCCTGCTCCAGCCAACACATAGAAACTTTGTTATTTTGTTAAAAAAAAATCAAAAAGAAATTTATTAAAAATTAATTGCGACAATGTAAAACAAATCCGTTTTAAGAGTCTCTTAAAACCCATAACGTGTCTCGCTGCTTCAATGACGACTTGCTTGGAGTTGCTCAAAAAATGGTATCTAAAGGTTTTTCTTTCAATCGATTTTAAAACAATTTGATCGTATTTTAGTTAGTATTTGTTTTTTCAGCGTTTCTTGCAATTTTTTAGCCAAAGTTAAGAAAATTATGAAGTTTTGGGAAAAAATAAAGCAAAAAATTACATACTAAAAATTTAACCGGTTAATCGACCTATTTTAACCGATTATTCGGGTCGAATAATTATTTGAGTTTTAAATTATTTGTTTCGACATTAACCGAAATAGAGGCGATTAATCGAGGAATCGGTTAATCGATTAACCGAATTGGAAACACTAATATAAATTTATGTATGACATTCGAATTAGGCGCTACATTTGTTCCTTTTTTTATTCATGGAATTAAATATAATTCCATATTTATCCACATATGAGTTCCTTTTACACTCTTGCAAATATGTTCATATACAAGTCACTTTTGCATAAATTGAATATCATATACTTCCATATTTGTCCATATATGAGTGCCTTTTCCATATATGAAGTAGCAGATGCCTCCATATATGTCTGTATATGAAATCTTTTTCCATATATGGAATCACATATATTTCCATATATGTTCATATAAAATCCATATATGTTCATATAAAATCCATATATGTTCATAAAAAATCCATATTTGTTGATATGTGTCCATACATAAACCATATACGAACATGTTTGAACGTATATGAACATTTTTCACCGGGACCTTTTTTTTCTGCGTGCGTGTGAAAATCGAAATATATATGAACATACATTAGCATACATTGGTTCGTATGTGATCATGCATGGGCATACATAGTCATATACGTCCATGCATAGTTCAATGTATGACATACATGATTTCATATATTTCCATATATACATATATAAATAAATAAACTTCAAATTCTTAAAAAAATATATTAATTAACCCACTGTAAACCACAACTGCGAGTGCGCCAGAAAATCAGGCATATCTGTAAAGAAAAAAAGAAAAAATCGCGCGATTTTTTAAAAAAATTCGAACGCTACACACAGAAAAAAAACAGGGGGAATATTACCTAAGAGCTATGTAACTATACAACTACATAGTTTTCAAGTTGGTTTTACAAAGTTCTAGTAAAATATCCACATTTTTTTGTAAAATATATACAATCCTTGCAAAAAATATCCGAAAAATTATATATATTTTACTAGAAATTTGTAAAACTTACTTCGAACTTATGTAGTTGTATAATTACTAGTGTTTCCAATTCGGTTAATCGATTAACCGATTCCTCGATTAATCGCCTCTATTTCGGTTAATGTCGAAACAAATAATTTAAAACTCAAATAATTATTCGATCCGAATAATCGGTTAAAATAGGTCGATTAACCGGTTACATTTTTAATAAGGAATTTTTCCTTTATTTTTTTCCAAAACTTCATAATTTTCTTACATTGCCTAAAAAATTGCAAGAAAAGTTTCTAAATACAAATACTAACTAAAACTACCACCAAATTCTTTAAAAATCGAGATAAAGAGGTCCTTAAGCCTTTAAATACCCTTTTTGGAGGAACTCCAACCAAGTCGGCATTGCACCATCGAGACACGTCATCTGTTTTAAGAGACCGATAAGTTTTAATAAAATTTGTTTGCAAATATTTTAACAAAATATCGAATTTTCTATTTAAAAAAAGAGCTTTAAAAAACTTCTCGAAAGGCCAATATAAAGGTTTTTTTAAAACTTTGTTAGGAAATACAATAGACAATGTTTCATTTCTGTTTTAATTCGTTTAAAAATTAAAACTAAATTAAATTTCCATGTCCCTTAAGACAAAGTTGCATTTGGTTTAAAACTGTGTCACACAATTGACATATTAATTCTGTAAGAACTCTAGCTTTTCTTACTTCTCCCAATAAAGTGTGTACAATCGGTTCAAAACCACATTAATTCTACGACATGTTCCTCTAGAATACCATGGAACCCGAACCCGTTTCAATGAAATAACAATTTTATTCGAATTAAAACAAATAACGAAAAAGCAGAAAATGAAAGTTAAAAAATTGAAATTTATATGGAATTTGACATTTATAATTGCACACTGAGAAAATTGTGTACATTAGACCGTACCTCAAAAAAAAAGTTCGCCGTACAACCTCCAATATAAAGTATTTTGGCAAGGCAATTTCAATTTTTTTTATATATTGGTTGCCGAACGTAGGGGTCGCCTTTTCCAATTTTTTGTTATAGCTTCGGCATTTAAAATCGGATTTTAAAGTGTGATATATCGATATTTTTGACTCGAGGAGACCAGTGTTTTGCTATAAAGGAAAAATCCAATGAAAAAAATTTTTAAAAGGCGACCCCTACGTTTGGCAACCAATTAGGGTTTGGGGTTCGGGAAATCCCGGGCGGGAATTCCCGGGAAATCCCGGGAAAAGTTTGCCGGGAATTCCCGGGAAAGTAATATATTTTTCCCGGGAAAACGGGAAATTTTAAAAATATTAATTTTTTAAAATTGTTTTTGTTTCGAATAGGAGTTTTTCATTTTAGTCATAAAAAACATTTCAAATGCCAAAACAAAAATGTCATTGTTAAAATCTTTTAAAAGGGAATACATTTATTTGACACACAAATAAAATCTTTGCCAAGTAATTAGGAGCATTTCAACTAATAAAGATTTTTCGCATAACTTATTAAAAATTTAAGTAGTAAAACCTAAAAAATTGGAAAAATGTTTAAAAGAAATATGAAAAAAAAAGCTTTGTTTCTTACAAATAATCGCCCTTACTATCTAAATTTTTCAAATGTATAATTTAGGTAAAGTTGACTTTAGTTAAAATATTGGGTGGCAGTATACCTTGACTTGGTTTATTTTTGGAGCATTCTGATTGGTTAATTTATTTTCAACCAATCAAAATATTTGAAAATATAAATATTTTTGTAAGGTTTTCATACACAAAATGAACAAAACCGTTTGATTAAAAATAAAGTCGACTTTAAATTTAAAATACTTCTTTATAAAATTAAGGGTCAATAATTTTATAAGTAACGTTTTCATTAATAAACGTGAAAAGAAAAGACTAATGGTTAACGGTGGTATCTAAATTTGGTTATCCGACATATAATTTTTTTCCCAAAAAAAAAAAAAATTTATGGTCATGCAACTTCTCTTGAAGAAAACAAGTATAACGTTTCAGCTTAAATTAGCAAAGTACCCGAAGAAAAAAGTGTAAGCTGAATAGGCATTAAAGGTTTTATGGTAGGGCAAACATTTCCTGAAATGGTATCCAAATTAGCCGCAGTCAATCCGCACCATAACTAGATCTTCGTTTATTCGAGAAAGTTTTTATAATAAAAACCTGGCATTGCAAAAAAGTGAAACCGATATAAAGAACATTATATTAAATTACTACAATCATGTAAAAGATATCATGATAAAAGAAATATCGAACAATGTTTCTAACGATAGGAGATTTACTATAATCTTAAATGAATGGACAAGAATATTACAAAAGAGATATTTGAACATAAGTATAAACGTAAATAATTCGTTTTATAACCTGGGGTTGGTTTATATATCAGGAAGATGTAATGCTGATGAAAAAAGAAGAATTGTAGAAATAAGACTAGAAGAGTTTTATTTGTCTTTGGAAAATAACATTGTCGACACCATATCTAATGGGCCAAGTGTGATGATACGGTTTGTTTCCGACAGTCCAGTAGTAGGTGCTTTCTGCTGGAATCATGCAATTCATTTGGCAGTGCTGCGAGTAATTTATGTGAAATCAAATGTTCAACATTCTGATATTTTTTACTTTGAATTCTCACTACACAGACTGCTTTTGTACTGAAATAGTGTTTTTTTTAACAAAAATTACTTATACATGTGGTTTTCATCAACAATTTTGTTCAAAAATATTTCCCGGGATTCCCGGGAATCCCGGGAATCAAATTTTTTCATTCCCGTTTCCCGGGAAATAAAAAAGTCCGGGAAATCCCAAACCCTACAACCAATATATAAAAAAAATTTCTACTGGGTTTGTCGAAAAACTTCCTTAGCAAAAGTTTAATGATTTTTTGCGAGCTTTAATTTTCTGACATTAGGGTGGTACATTAGGGTGTATCAACTGAGATCTGGTGGGTAACTACTAGAACGGGCTACTTGAGGTCAATGGCCCTTTGAGCAAAATACTGGGAGAGAAAAACATCGATGTATCATACTTTAAGATCCGACTGTAAATACCTCGTCCATTGAAAGTTTTCATTGAACTGATGCAGTTTTAGATAAAATTTTGTGAAAAATTTCATATTATTTATTAAAAATTTTATAAACCCAAAAAAAGTTTTATTAAAAGGAGCTTCATAAAAATAATGAAGCTTTGTCACTTTGAGAAGAAAGTGATTTCGTTAGACGAAATGCTATCTGCGTAAGTTCGCTCAAACTTTAGGTTATTTTTTTATTATTAATGGCCTTTAGAAAACGGTAAAGAAACTGGGTAAATCAGAAAAACGTTATTCTGATTTTTGCAGCGTAAATTAGCATTTTCATTAACTAAAATTCAACTCAACTATTTTTTTTTTATATCGAGGGCTCGTTTTTTATTTCCTCAGGGGAGAAGGAGGAACCTTAATAAAACCTTCAAAACTTTAGATATAACATTTATTTAAATGCAATATTAATTTTTTTGCGGCAGTATTGATTATTGTTCTTAAATTACTAATATATGCCAAACCAAAAATCTGCTAGTTTCAGCAGTTTTTTCTGCCATTTGCAATGAAATTTTAGTAGGTTTATCAAAATTTTTGCAGACCTTTGTCTAGTAAGAAAATTTTTAATGTAAAAAAACTTCAGATTCCAAAACTTTTCAACCTTAGAATATGGAAACTTGTTTTAAATATAGCGAGTTTATATGTCACGTTTATATTTAACAAAAACAGACAGCTCTTTGTGTTTTTATTGATAAAAAATTAAGGAAATACATTAATTTTGTATTAAACGATTAATCGCCAATTTTCTCGAATAACGGACCCGAATAACCGGTTAATTAATTTTAGGCATTTTTCGAATAATGCATTAACCGGTTAACCGCCTACGTCGAATAATAGGAAACACTAATAATTATATAGCACTTAGATAAAGTTCCACCTGTTTTTTTCTGCGTGTACATATCGGAACCCCCTTAAAGGCTTCATTAGTCTAATCGTAAACGAACGTATCTGTAATCAATTCAATGTGTTAAAATAATATAGAAATATATTTTCATCTTTTTTCTATGCATTGAAACTGTTGTCAAGTAAAATCGTAAAAAAGTTCTGTTGAAAATAGAAATTTTCTATTTTATTACTTGACATTTAATTCTATGCACAAGCAAAAGATAAAAAATACAATATTTTTATTTTTCGTACTCTTTTTATTCATTATGTGAATGATACGTTACTTTTTTTACGATACTTCCAAACTAATTTGGGCTTAAGGCTTCATTAGTCTAATCGTGAAGTAAAAAAACGTATCTGTAATCAATTCAATGTGTTAAGATAATATAGAAATATATTTTTATCTTTTTTCTATGCATTGAAACTGTTGTCAAGTAAAATCGTAAAAAAGTTCTGTTGAAAATAGAAATTTTCTATTTTATTACTTGACATTTAATTCTATGCACAAGAAAAAGATAAAAAATACAATATTTTTATTTTTTATACTCTTTTTATTCATTATGAGAATGATACGTTACTTTTTTTACGATACTTCCAAACTAATTTGGGCTTAAGCCAGGCCAAAGCCTATTACACAGAAAAGTTTTACTCAGCGAAGCCACTAAACTGCCTACCACATAGGAAAAAACTCCTAAGCCCGGATGAAGGCCGGTTACGCGGAAAAACTTTACTCAGCGAAGCCACTTAACCGCCTACCACATAGGTGGAAACCCCTAAGCTCGGCACGAAAGGGGTTTTGAAATATATTTTTGAAATCAACTCAAAAAGTTCAACATTGTGCAAAGTTCAAAAATAGAAAAATTAATTACCTGATTTTGTTAATCAC
Organism: Leucophora obtusa; assembly: GCA_949987735.1. NCBI lineage: Eukaryota > Metazoa > Arthropoda > Insecta > Diptera > Anthomyiidae > Leucophora > Leucophora obtusa. The sequence continues at coordinate 260,210,113 of OX465295.1, read as the reverse complement.
CTGCGTTCATCACATCACCGACACTTCACTTACCTCACCTAACGCGGGAATTGAAAAATTATATTTTGTAAATCACTACGTCTTCGTGATTGATTTTTACGTTATATCTTGAACTGCCAAATATCTACATATTAGAGTAACCATCTTTGTAAAGAAATGTAAAAATTGTAACCGTTTTTTGTAGGGATTCAAACAATTTAATATTGGTAACCCTCAAAAATTTAATAAAAGGTAAACAAAGAGAACAAGTAACCCAACAAACAATTCGTTCCGTTTACGCACCGTTTTCGGTCCGTCATACACGGAATCCAACTCCGTATACGTACCGTTTTCTGGTCCGTATACGGATCCAGAAAACGGAACATAAGGAACATCAAAACTGATTCGAATCCGTTGAAAATCCGTCAATGACGGACCGTTTACGGACCGGTATGTCGTGTTAAAAACGGACAAGTCCGTTTAAAGTCCGTCAATGACGGACCGTTTACGGACCGTTATGTCATGTAAAAAACGGACTAGTACGCTGAAAGTCCGTCAATGCCGGACCGTTTCCGGACCGATATGTCGTGTAATAACGGAGTATTTCCTTGTCCATATCCTACCGATTTTTTCAAAAAAAATAGACCATATGGTTATTATTTTCAATACAAAGTACTTTTTTTTCTTTTTTATAAATTCATTAATAATTATTATTTATAATTACAATATTTAGCACATCTAGCTCGGTTTACCTATCTATCCAGCGCTTAGGGACCTGGAGTAAAATCCAACATCTACACTCAGAAAAGTTCTGCAGTTACTACATGACAGTTATTTGTGTAGTAATGCGGTTGTAGTTATTTTAACTACAATTGTAGTTAATTTACTTAGAGCAAAATATTTCAATGTTTTTGACAGTTATTTTTTCAAACTAACTACAAAAACTACCAAATTGTAGTAACATTTATTTTATGCAGTTATTTTGAATTTTTTTTACAAATACTTATATTTTCAAGTGTATGACGCGCTTGTTTAGAAATTTCTAGTGAAAGAATATGAGTAGAACATGTTTTCTCTTGTCTTAGTCATAAAACAACGCCAAAGAGTGAGGACGCGTAATACGGAAAATTTTATATATTTTTTATTAAGTTATTAAAATAATAAGGTAAGTTTTATAATATAAATTTATTTACGGGATTATTAAAAATTATTGTATTTATTTTCTTTCAGTTCTTTTATATTCTCATCTCTTTCTACCTGGAGAAAAACAGGAAGCCAAACAACGCCATATTTCATCCCTCACAGACGGACATCTACAACAATATCTTACTAGTGAAAAATAAAAGTGACATTAGTGTAAATTTTGATTTCTCAATTTTAAATAGAATAAAATTAAGTTAGGAGTGTTTACATAAATTTGTTTTTTATTAAATTAATAATTTTTAAAATAATTTTTATTTATGTTTTTTAACTACATTTGCAGTTGTTTGTACAGTTTTACAATAATTTGCATGTATGTTGTTTCAATTGCATTTGTAGTTGTTTTTACTACATTTGTCAGTTGATTTTTAACGGTTAAAAATAGCTTCATATTGCAGTTAATTTAACTGCAAATGTAGTCTACACCTTTTTAAGTGTAAATGCAGTTATTTTAACTGTCATTTGCAGTTGATTTTACTTACATAATTCCCTGAGTGTATATGGAAAAGAGACAATAAATTAGTTATGGTTTAATTGACTGTGTACACGATGCAAATTCTCACATGTTATACACAAAATATTGTGAAACATTAAGCCCTGTTAACTTATCTCAAAATAAACTGAGTTTAGTGCTTAACCATAGTTATGAATGTCAAATTTATATGGAAATATCTCTGGTTATTATTTAACCATGGTTATGTTGGAAATAAGTTACTCGCCCTAAGTTTCATAAATCTTACCTTGTTACTTGATGTTGTTTGATTAATGGTGTGATAGAAAGAATTCCCTCTATTGCATATTCTCCATATATTCCCATTATAATAACATTTTCACCGACTTTACAAAAATTTTTTATATTGTAAACAAACCGATGAAATCCGTATTTAAAGGTACGGAAACGGATACACCAATACGGAGTTAAAACGTATTGTGTTCGAAAATCCATTTTTACGGTCCGTTAATGTTCCGTATACGCACAAGCATTGACGGATACGTACCTTACGGACAGTTAACCTGCCGTAAAAGCCGGATTCATGAATCCGTACGTGCCGGAGAGTCCGTTAAAATGTTTCTTGGGAAGTAATAAAATCAATTTAATTTAAATTTATTTATAAATGGAATTATTTTAATATAAATGGTAAATTGTGATTTGCAAATGTATTTTAATTATGTGTTTGTGTAAATATATTAATTTTAACAATAAAAAAAATAAAGTGTTATGTATGCATTTATTCTAGCGGACAAGATATTTTAACTAATTTAACTTATTTATCGTTAGATAATCAATTTTTAGTGGTTATTTTAATGTTTTTGTGTTTTAATGTGTTATTTTTTACTCAACACCTAAAAAATGTGATAAATTTGACAGTTCAAGTGATTGAAATAACGCTCAGGTTTACAAAATTTCCTTTTTCATACAGTTTTGTTTGGAAACTACGTAAGCAGCGCCGGGAGTCACTGCATTCATCACCGTGTTTTATGGAATACAAAATTTGAAAAAAGTAGGTGAAGTGTAGTGTTTTATATAGGCTATAAATATTAAATTTAACTCTTAATATCTGCGCTGTTAGAAGGCTTATACCTTATATTAAAGCTTAAAGCACCGTAAGTTGTTTTTCACGTGGAAAAATTTCACTCGAACTTTAAATACCTCAAATTCCAATTTAATTTAAACAAATGAACAATTTTTTAATTTTATAACAAGGAAACAATTAAAAAAAAAAATACTGATAAACCCGATTTAAAGATGACGACCTTTAGCATGAAAACAAGGACAGGAATATGAACATGGAATGTTAGGACGCTCTCGGAAACATCTCGCCTGGCACAGGTCTGCAAATAATTTAACACCTACTAACAATGCTCGGACTGTGCGAAACACAATGGTGTGATTCAGGTGAATTCATAACTGCCGATGGTCTTACCCTTCTCTATCATGGGAAGACAAGTGATGAAACTCGATCTAGTGGGGTGGGCATCTTATTGTTGTAGCTACACTGAACCAAAAGTCGTAAGTGAAATCAACATAAAAATGTTGTTACTTTTTGATGAAACGAATTGTTAAAACAATATATTTTTTATTCAAAGTCTGCAACGTAAATTTGATATAATTTTTCTTCAATTTGAAAAAAAGAGTATTAAATCTGTCGAAAAAAGTTTAGTGAGGTTAGTTTTGTCGCGTCATTAATCGTGCTAGCATCTGTATTTGTACACTCAGGGAATTATGTAGGTAAAATCAACTGCAAATGACAGTTAAAATAACTGCATTTGCACTTAAAAAGGTGTAGACTACATTTGCAGTTAAATTAACTGCAATATGAAGTTATTTTTAACTGTTAAAAATCCACTGACAAATGTAGTAAAAACAACTACAAATTCAATTGAAACAACATACATGCAAATTATTGTAAAACTGTATAAACAACTGCAAATGTAGTTAAAAAACATAAATAAAAATTATTTTAAAAATTATTAATTTAATAAAAAACAAATTTATGTAAACACTCCTAACTTAATTTTATTCTATTTAAAATTGAGAAATCAAAATTTACTCTAATGTCACTTTTATTTTTCACTAGTAAGATATTGTTGTAGATGTCCGTCTGTGAGGGATGAAATATGGCGTTGTTTGGCTTCCTTTTTTTCTTCAGGTAGAAAGAGATGAGAATATAAAAGAACTGAAAGAAAATAAATACAATAATTTTTAATAATCCCGTAAATAAATTTATATTATAAAACTTACCTTATTATTTTAATAACTTAATAAAAAATATATAAACTTTTCCGTATTACGCGTCCTCACTCTTTGGCGTTTTTTTATGACTAAGGCAAGAGAAAACATGTTCTACTCATATTCTTTCACTAGAAATTTCTAAACAAGCGCGTCATACACATGCTCCTGATTGCTTCGTGTGTGTGCACACACACTTGAAAATATAAGTATTTATAAAAAAATTCAAAATAACTGCATAAAATAAATGTTACTACAATGTGGTAGTTTTTGTAGTTAGTTTGAAAAAATAACTGTCAAAAACATTGAAATATTTTGCTCTAAGTAAATTAACTACAATTGTAGTTAAAATAACTACAACCGCATTACTACACAAATAACTGTCATGTAGTAACTGCAGAACTTTTCTGAGTGTAATTGTCGGAAATATCAATAAATTGACATTAAGCGTTTTTGTTTTTCAAAGTTTAGATAATTAACAACTTCAGTGACTTAAAGTGAATTGCTAATTGAAGATTTATTAATTTTAATTTAAATAAATTTATATAATTTTGAACGTTCTCAATTAAATCGTACATTAAAATTTCTATCATTAATTTTGATATTATTATCTATCTTTTTGTTATTTTGTTTAAGGCAAACTATTATTGAAAGTTATATAATGTATTTGAATTATTAATTTAAATAAAGTTATATGTTTTTGTATATAAAATGGTACATGCCCAAGAAACATTTTTACGGACTCTCCGGCACGTACGGATTCATGAATCCGGCTTTTACGGCACGTTAACTGTCCGTAATGTACGTATCCGTCAATGCTTGTACGTATACGGAACATTAACGGACCGTATAAATGGATTTTCGAACACAATACGTTTTAACTCCGTATTGGTGTATCCGTTTCCGTACCCTTAAATACGGATTTCATCGGTTTGTTTACAAAATAAAAAAATATATTTTTGTAAAGTCGGTGAAAATATTATTATAATGGGAATATATGGAGAATATGCAATAGAGGGAATTCTTTCTATCACACTATTAATCAAACAACATCAAGTAACAAGGTAAGATTTATGAAACTTAATGTTTCACAATGTTTTGTGTATAACATGTGAGAATTTGCATCGTGTACACAGTCAATTAAACCATAACTAATTTATTGTCTCTTTTCCATATAGATGTTGGATTTTACTCCGGGTCCCTAAGTGCTGGATAGATAGGTAAACCGAGCTGGATGTGCTAAATATTGTAATTATAAATAATAATTATTAATGAATTTATAAAAAAGAAAAAAAAGTACTTTGTATTGAAAATAATAAACATATGGTCTATTTTTGTTGAAAAAATCGGTAGGATACGGACAAGTAAATACTCCGTTATTGACGAACGGTCCGTCATTGACGAACTTTAAACGGACTTGTCCGTTTTTAACACGACATACCGGTCCGTAAACGGTCCGTCATTGACGGATTTTCAACGGATTCGAATCAGTTTCGATGTTCCTTATGATCCGTTTTCTGGTCCGTATACGGATCCAGAAAACGGTACGTATACGGAGTTGGATTCCGTTTATGACGGACCGAAAACGGTGCGTAAACGGAACGAATTGTTTCTTGGGTGTGTTTTAAATAAAGAGTTTTTAGGATATGCTATATTATAATTTCAATTTTTTAAATTTTATCAAATTCATTATAAAAAAGACATTGTATGTATATTGCTTAAAAAAATTTTAAATTGGTGAAATATAAAAAATAATGAAATATAAGTCTAAAAATTAATAATAAATCGATAAAAAATTAACTAATTAAATAAAATGCATTGTTGAATTTAATAAAATGCATTGGTAAAACAACAAAATCATTATGCAATTTAATTAAATATAATTGTTAAGACAACTAATTTGTGTTAATATATTTGACGATATTTTGTCAAAATAATACCACATAAAATAGTTAAACTTCAAAATATAAATCTGCTAAACAATGCGTTAAATTGATGGTCAGGTTTTGTTAGTTGTATAGTGATCACCCATTCATCAATTTAATATGGATTTTAGTTGATTTTACAGCTGTTTTTGGTTCAGTGTAGCTAAGAAAGCTCTTATAGACTGGAAGCCATAATCAGATCGAATTATAACTGCAAGACTGCGAACTCAAAGCCGCAATCTTACATGCATACAATGCTACGCACCAACAGAAGCAGCCGAATTATCTACAAAAGAATCATTTTATGACCTCCTTAACAGAGTATTAACATCAGTACATCGAGGTGATATCGTGATAATGATGGGTGATTTTAATGCTCAAGTTGGAGCAGACAACACTAGCGTAGAGAGCACAATGGGAACGCATGGTTTGGGGCTGTTGACAGAGAATGGTGAATTACTAGTGGAGACATGCACAACAAACAATCTGGTTATTGGTGGCACGCTGTTTCCACATCCAAGGATACACAAAGTGACATGGGTTTCTCCTGACGGGATAACTGAGAAACACACTCAGGGAATTATGTAGGTAAAATCAACTGCAAATGACAGTTAAAATAACTGCATTTGCACTTAAAAAGGTGTAGACTACATTTGCAGTTAAATTAACTGCAATATGAAGTTATTTTTAACTGTTAAAAATCAACTGACAAATGTTGTAAAAACAACTACAAATGCAATTGAAACAACATACATGCAAATTATTGTAAAACTGTACAAACAACTGCAAATGTAGTTAAAAAACATAAATAAAAATTATTTTAAAAATTATTAATTTAATAAAAAACAAATTTATGTAAACACTCCTAACTTAATTTTATTCTATTTAAAATTGAGAAATCAAAATTTACACTAATGTCACTTTTATTTTTCACTAGTAAGATATTGTTGTAGATGTCCGTCTGTGAGGTATGAAATATGGCGTTGTTTGGCATTCGTTTTTTCTCCAGGTAGAAAGAGATGAGAATATAAAAGAACTGAAAGAAAATAAATACAATAATTTTTAATAATCCCGTAAATAAATTTATATTATAAAACTTACCTTATTATTTTAATAACTTAATAAAAAATATATAAACTTTTCCGTATTACGCGTCCTCACTCTTTGGCGTTGTTTTATGACTAAGACAAGAGAAAACATGTTCTACTCATATTCTTTCACTAGAAATTTCTAAACAAGCGCGTCATACACATGCTTTCTGATTGCTTCGTGTGTGTGCACACACACTTGAAAATATAAGTATTTGTAAAAAAAATTCAAAATAACTGCATAAAATGAATGTTACTAGAATGGGGTAGTTTTTGTAGTTAGTTTGAAAAAATAACTGTCAAAAACATTGAAATATTTTGCTCTAAGTAAATTAACTACAATTGTAGCAAAAATAACTACAACCGCATTACTACACAAATAACTGTCATGTAGTAACTGCAGAACTTTTCTGAGTGCAGATCGACCACATCGTTATTAGTAGAAAATGGCGAGGTTCGCTTTTAGATGTGCGTAATAAAAGAGGAGCCGATGTTGCAAGTGATCATCATTTGGTAATCGCAACAATCCGCATAAAGATTGCCGCTATTAGAAAGAACACACAAACTTCCCAAAGAAGATATAACGTTGATAAACTCAAAGATTCAACAGTTGCAAACTCCTTCACGTTAGCATTGAAAACATCGCTTCAGAATGATAATGATATAGATCGTCATTGGGAGGAAACAAAAAATACACTCAGGGAATTATGTAGGTAAATTCAACTGCAAATGACAGTTAAAATAACTGCATTTGCACTTAAAAAGGTGTAGACTACATTTGCAGTTAAATTAACTGCAATATGAAGTTAGTTTTAACTGTTAAAAATCAACTGACAAATGTAGTAAAAACAACAAAAAAGCAATTGAAACAAAATACATAAAAATGATTGTAAAACTGTACAAACAACTGCAAATATAGTGTGAGGTACAAAATCTTGGAGCAAATTTTGCCCACATATAAGGATTAAATGAAATACAATTTTTTTTATTGTAAATATATTAATAGAATAAAAGAGAATAAATGAAAAGAAAATTAATTTAATTAGAGGGTTAATAATTTATTTGGGAATGGGTAACACCCATCGCGGAAAGGTCGGATTACATCCACCTGTTAAGGGAGATCTTTTCATTTCAGTGAAGCAACTACAAAGGGAAAAAAACTACAAAGAGAAACTACAAAGAGTCAGAAAAGCAACGAAGAGAAGCAACTACAAAAAGAGAAGGAAACTACAACTGGAAGGAAAACTACAAGGAGAAAAGAAACATAAAGAGACAAAGAGAACAAATACAGCAAACCACACACACATATCTAACACGGGGGCATAACTTACACAATAGTTACAATGAGTACACACTGTTAGTCTCAATATAAATACGCAAAGCGACTGGAATGCAGCATGCAGAAAGTATAAAAGGCGATCACCACAATCAGTCGGGATCTTTTTGTGTTAAGCACGCGAACGAACAAGACGTGGTAACAGGCCGGAGCAACACAGTGGTAAGAACTAACTTGGTGAATAAATTTCATGTGCAGTGCTTAGAGTAGGGTGTATCCTTAAGGTTGATTGGTAACAACAAGTCAACAGTGTAGGGTCCTGATTTACAACCAGAATAGCAATAGGGCTCTGGTTAACAACCAGAAATAATCCGGATTAAATCCTACTCGGAAGGAGATTATAGGGCACTGGCACAGGGCTTTAGCAAATATTTTGGTTTACAACCAAAATCCTAGGAGTGTAGGAATTGGGTAACACCCAATAAAAGTGGATAACATCCGCGACGGATTAACATCCGTGAAAGTTTAGGGAGTTCAGGTAGTCAGGAGAGTAGATCACCAGTGGTTAGCCGGCCAAGCAATGCGGAGTGACAGCGTTCCCACCGCAAAGGACATCAAAAATTGAAAATACATTAAATAAGTGTGATATTAAGAAATCAATAAATAAAGCGTCACGGAGTAAAAGAAATAAAAGAAAGTGTTTTTAATTATTCAAACTATAAATTTTAATGCAAGGACCACTGGACTAGCTGAGGTACCCCAGCTTCAAACCCGGGTTAACCGGAGGTTCCTTACATTTGGCGCCCGAGCAGGGACTATATTTCAAGATTGAAACGAAATACATAAAGGAGATATTCAACCAAAAGAAACGCGAGAAAATCACTTCAAGGGTAAAGAAGATATGGTGCGTTGTAATTGGGTCTACTCTCTTCGTAGAGAACAGTTGGTTCACTGCATGGCCGAATTCAGCTTGGAGGTGAGTGGCACGGTAGAGGAATTGCGGAAGAGGTTTGCTGGATTTATAAGTCAGGGTGACCACAAAGAAGACGTTATCACTCGATTGGAGCAGCTGGAGGCACAGCACAGTAGAGCCCCGTCCCCCATTCCACCAGCGGGAACTTACGCCGACGTTCCGCCTGGTGGCAGCAATGCGTTGGGTGTTCCACCACCACCGAGAGTGATGGCCGCCAATAGTGAAGCAGCAGGGGCACAACTAATTCACGAGATGCCGTATGCCTCTGTGATTGACACAGTACGCAAGTGGTCTTTCAAATATGATGGTGGGAAGGACCCCATTGGCTTTATTGAGCGCGTTGAAGAATTAGCGGAAGTGTACGGTTTAGAGCGCCACATGATGCCTCGTACGATGACCGAGTTACTAAGGGACAGGGCACTTATGTGGTTCCGGAACAACAATCGACATTGGCAAACGTGGGCAGCTTTCCGGATGGATTTCCTGTCATTTTTTCTACCGCCTAGATACTTTGAGGACTTAGACGACGATATCCGGAAAAGACAACAGAGAGGCCGCGAAAGCTTTAAAGATTACGTTATCGTCATGCAGAACATGATGCGTCACGCTAATTATACAAGAGAAAAACAACTTAACCGGATCTTCCGCAACGCTCACGTGGACTACCAGATGTATATTCGGCGCAAAGATTTCAGTAACCTCGATGAGCTCATCTGCATTGCCGAGGAGTATGAATGCATTAGAGCGAATCACCCGGAAATAGGCCGAGACCACCGAGATGGCCGCCAAAACTCAACTCGAAGGGACGATCGCACCAGGCAAGTAATCCAGGAAGAACCACAAGCCATCAATCCCAGAACGGCTTGTAGAAAATGTGGACAAAGTGGGCATGGTTTCCGGTTTTGTCAAAACCAAAGCGTTTTGTTTTGTTGGGAGTGTGGCCGCAGGGGGATTCGAACAAGAGATTGTTGCCGAAGAGGTTCGGGAAACTACACGGGTCCGCGCCAACAACAAGGGGAAACAGCGGCCCAGAACCAACACCCCTTGACACAGTAAGCGCCTTTCGTCAGACTGAACACCGTCTGCTGGCCACCGTTGACCTTGGCAACCAAGAGAAGGAGGTCACAATCGATACAGGTGCATCAAGAAGTTACTTAAGTGATGACTTGGCGGATGAACTGAGAAGTGAAAACGAGGTTTTGAGAGCTGATAACACCATAAGTCTCACCAATGGTACACCTGTGGAATTAAGAGAGGAGATAAGAGTCGACGTAAGCCTAGGAGGGAAAAGTAACAGACTGGAAATGGGCGTAATGCCAAACATGATCGACAACGCGCTGCTGGGCCTTGATTTCCTACGGGCGGTCAGGGCGGAAATACGAATTGGCAACCAGGTGGTGCGGTTGGGCCCAATAGAACAACAGGAGCGGTGCGCCATGGTAACTACGAGTGGGACGGAAACAAGCATGGGTACAGCAGATAACGTGGAGGCAAAAATAGAGATGTTCCTTAACGAAGAGTTGGCGAAGTTCGAAGTCATAGAAGGTCCCACCCAGGGATACAAGCCAGCCGACTTTAGCCGGTTAGCCGCCGCCAGCCGATACCTTTGCCAAGCCCATACAGCCGCCGACAATAATCGGCTAAGCCAATTTTCGGCTAAAGCCGATAAAAAAATGCAAAAATATTAATATTTTTTAAAATTTCTTTAAATATACCCAAGAAACATTTTTACGGACTCTCCGGCACGTACGGATTCATGAATCCGGCTTTTACGGCACGTTAACTGTCCGTAATGTATGTATCCGTCAATGCTTGTACGTATATGGAACATTAACGGACCGTATAAATGGATTTTCGAACACAATACGTTTTAACTCTGTATTGGTGTATCCGTTTCCGTACCTTTAAATACGGATTTCATCGGTTTGTTTACAAAATAAAAAATTTTTGTTAAGTCGGTGAAAATATTATTATAATTGGAATATATGGAGAATATCCAATAGAGGGAATTCTTTCTATCACACCATTAATTAATCAAACAACATCAAGTAACAAGGTAAGATTTATGAAACTTAATGTTTCACAATGTTTTGTGTATAACATGTGAGAATTTGCATCGTGTACACAGTCAATTAAACCATAACTAATTTATTGTCTCTTTTCCATATAGATGTTGGATTTTACTCCGGGTCGCTAAGCGCTGGATAGATAGGTAGACGGAGATGGATGTGCTAAATATTGTAATTATAAATAATAATTTATAATGAATTTATAAAAAAGAAAAAAAAGTACTTTGTATTGAAAATAATAAACATATGGTCTATTTTTTTGAAAAAATCGGTAGGATATGGACAAAGAAATACTCCGTTATTACACGAAATAATGGTCCGGAAACGGTCCGGCATTGACGGACTTTCAGCGGACTAGTCCGTTTTTTACATGACATAACGGTCCGTAAACGGTCCGTCATTGACGGACTTTTAACGGACTTGTCCGTTTTTAACACGACATAATGGTCCGTAAACGGTCCGTCATTGACGGATTTTCACCGGATTCGAATCAGTTTCGATGTTCCTTATGTTCCGTTTTCTGGTCCGTATACGGATCCAGAAAACGGTCCGTATACGGATCCAGAAAACGGTACGTATACGGAGTTGGATTCCGTTTATGACGGACCGAAAACGGTGCGTAAACGGGACGGATTGTTTGTTGGGCGTATTTTTTAAGATTATTATAAAACTATATACAAATTTTTATTTTTATTTTACAAAATTTTCTAATTTTTCAGATTTTCATCAACGTTTTTATGGTGTTATTAAATACCTTTCGAGCTGCTAAATACCACTATATTAGTTTTGTTATCTTAGTTTCTCTTTTAACGAAGCCCAGAATTAACGAATTAACTCTTCAAAGCTCTGTTAATTAATTCGTAACAAAAGAAATCGAACGAAAACAAATATGAATTAATTCCATTCAATAAATTGTCTTTTGTGAATTAATTCATTGAATTTTTAATTCAGAATTTAAAAACTGAATTAAAGAATTAATTCTTCAAAGCTCTGGGTGAGGTAAAGCTAGGAATAGTCGAATTTGATTTCCATTTTGGTCTACTTCTCTTAGTTTAGTAGATATGTACCATTTTAAAAAACCGGGAGGGAAAGAAATAGGGCTATCTTTAAAGCATCGGATATACCGGGGGTCATCTAATAGGTGATGGCAGAGAGATTAAAATCTTATATTTTAACAATAAATTGTGTAAAATTTAACAAAATGTATGTATAATTTTATCGACATTGTGAAATATAAACTCAATTTTTGTAAATTCGGAAAACTACACTCAAAATAATAAGTCTGTTGGCTGAACAGAAAAATTTGTTACTTTAACAAAATTTGTTCCTGTTTTTGGCTTAAAATAAAATTTGTTGATTTTAATACTTTTTTTTGTTAAATTTAACAAATCAATTTAAGTAAAAAATTTGTAAAACTTCAGTTTTATCTGTAATTATACTGAGTCGTAGAATTTATTAAAATTTGGGGTCTCGCGACCCTCCTCGGGCCTAATCCATATCATGTGTGGGCATATAAGGACACTCCAATGGAGCAAACATTTTGTCCGCTTTGCTTTATCGCGCTTAGTTTTCGAGATATGGGCCATTTTATGAAGTGGAAAATTTTTATTAAAAATTTCCGAGGGTCCAAGGCCCCGTCAAGGTCCATTTTTGGATAGAGATAGCCCCTTTCTCTGGGGTATTACACGGTTAGAGGTAGAAGAAATTTTAATCAATTTTAATTTATCTCTCTTAGTTTTCAAGGTATGGGCCATTTTAAAAAATCGGGAGGGAAAGAAATGGCGCCATCTTTAAAACTTCGGATACATTGGTGGCGCCATCTACCGGGTAATAATAGTAACATGAAAAAATTTTATTTTAACAATATCTTTCGTAAAATTTACCGAATTAGTTAGTTTTAAATAATTTAGAAAATTAACACTCACACGTTAAATGAAGATAACTAAAATCTTTGCTTAAATCAGTGTTTCAACTAAAAATTTGTAAAAAATTAGTCAAATCGAGTTGAAACCGGTTTGACAGATTTTTCTACTGACGTATTATTTTAAGTATATCTAAAAAAAATTACAAACTTGACTTCGATATTTTTGCAGTTCCTTTTTTTGCGTGTATGTATCTGTTGAAATTCTTAGAAAATGTACTTTTTAGCCGACGTTAGCCGGTTAGCCGCCGCCAGTCGACACTATTTTTTTAAGCCAGCCGCCGCCGATGCGTTTGCGGCTCAACTCTAAAAATCAATCGCCTCCGACCATTTTAGCCATTAGCCGCCGCCAGCCGACAGAATGGACCGGCTTGTATCTCTGATCCCACCCCTCTGGCGAAACATTCAATCGTGCTGAAGGACGACAGAGTGGTAAGACAGAGATACATGCAACAAAACCCCGAGATGCAACGACGAATCAATGAAGAGGTGGACGAGATATTGAAGAATGGGTGCATAGAGCCGTCCAAGAGTCCCTATAGTGCGCCAATTGTGATGGCTCCTAAGAAAAACGGTAGGTATAGACTCTATAATGACTATCGTCTGCTAAATGCCCGAACAGTGGCCGACGCATACCCGCTGCCACGAATCCACCACATCTTAGATCGACTACATAACGCCAAATTCATCAGCAGCATCGATCTGAAGAACGGGTACTGGCAGATACCGATTGCCGAAGACAGCAAAGAGTACACGGCGTTCACCGTAGCAGATAAAGGATTGTTCCAATGGAAGGTGATGCCATTTGGTCTGACCTCAGCGCCAGCCACTTTTCAAAGGACGCTAGATAGGGTGATTGGGCCCGAAATGGAACCACACGCGTTCGCATATCTGGATGATATTGTGGTGCTTGGAGGATCGCTAGAGGAACATATGGCGAATCTGCAGGAGGTGTTCCGAAGACTTAGAGAGGCGAGACTGAAAATAAATCGTGAGAAATGTAAGTTCTTCCAGAAGGAGATTAAGTACCTAGGCCACGTGGTAAACGAAAGCGGTATTCACACTGATCTCGACAAAATAGCGTCCATTAGCGAGTTGGCACCACCTCAGAGTGTGCGAGAGCTGCGAAGGTGTCTAGGTATTGCGTCATGGTACAGGCGATTTGTTCCAGAATTCTCGAAGATAGTACATCCGTTGACGTCACTCTTGAAGAAGGGCAAGCATTTCCGGTGGAACCAAGAGCAGCAGGAGGCCTTCGACTTACTAAAGAGGTATCTCACCGAGGCTCCTGTGCTGGCATGCCCGGATTTCACCCAAAAATTTACGCTACAAACAGATGCATGTGATTACGACTTGGGTGCAGTGCTAACACAGGAGATCGAGGGGCAGGAACGAGTGATAGCTTACGCGAGTCGACGATTAAACCAGGCCGAGCTGAATTACTCACCCACAGAAAAGGAGTGCTTAGCGATAGTGTGGGCTATAAGGAAACTGCGACCGTATCTTGAAGGGTACCACTTTACCGTAATCACCGATCATTTATCTCTTAAATGGTTAAATTCCATAGAAAGTCCGTCCGGAAGAGTGGCAAGGTGGGCGCTGGAACTACAGCAATATAGTTTCGACCTACAATACAGGCGAGGTAAGCTAAATGTCGTGGCGGATGCCTTATCTAGACAGCCTCTAGAAGGGTGTCAAGCCATACACGAGAATCCACCAGAGTGTGCCTGGTGGAAGAAGAGGTGTGCAGAAGTGGTCCAGTTCCCCGAGAAGTTCCCGGACTACATGATAATAAATGGCCAGCTATACCGCCATATTACAACCCGAGATGACGAGGAAGAATGTGCGCCATGGAAACTATGTATCCCGGTATCTCAGAGAAGATGAGTATTAGAGGAAAATCATGACTCCCCAGCGGCTGGTCATCTGGGTATTCGAAAAACGGCAGCTAGAGTATCCAACCGATACCATTGGCCCGGAATGTTTCGGGATGTAAAGGAATACGTACGAAACTGCCAAATTTGCCAAAAGTACAAACCAAGTCAACAACTACCGGCGGGTCAAATGCTATCAAAGATCGCCGAAGAGCCCTGGTCAGTAGTGTGCGCGGATTTTGTGGGGCCACTTCCAAGGTCAAAGCATGGGAATTCCATGCTGCTGGTTCTGACTGACAAATTTTCCAAGTGGTCCGAATTAGTCCCGCTGAGACGAGCTAATGGTGAAACGCTACGAAAATCATTCCGCGAGAGAATTATGGTGTTCCCAAGATGCTGATCACCGATAACGGATCTCAGTTTACATGCAAGGCGTTCCGAGATTTTCTGCACCAATTAGGCGTAAAACACCAGCTCACTGCTCCCTATACTCCGCAAGAAAATCCCACGGAAAGGGTGAATCGTACCGTGAAGACGATGATCGCGCAATACGCGGGTGTGAACCAACGGACGTGGGATGACCCGTTGCCGGAAATCCAGTTAGCGCTGAACACCGCCAAATCAGATTCCACGCAATATAGCCCTGCCTTTCTGGTGCAAGGACGGGAGCCCCGGCTGCCTGCTGCCTTATACGACGAGGTCACCACGGGATCGGGAACCGTGACCCAAAGCCCCGAATAAAAGAGCAAAATGGTGAGAGAAGTATTTGAAATGGTTCGGAAAAATCTTCCAAAAGCTTCGAAAGACCAGGCAAGATATTACAACCTCAGACGACTGCGATGGAAACCTAAAGTCGAAGAATTGGTCTTGGTGAAAGAACATCATCTGTCTAACGCAGCGGATAGCTTCGCTGCGAAGCTAGCACCGAAGTTCACTGGACCTTACACTGTTTAGTGATTTGTGTCCCCAGTAATCGTAGAGCTACGCCAGGAGGGGCGAACGAGAAACCGCACCGCCCATGTCAGTGAACTTAAGTGCTACCGCGGAACCATGGGTCCGGAGGACGTTGACGGCGGAACCGAATTGGCGCAAAAGTGAGATCTGTGGATGAAAGTCAATTCCATTAACCTTTAAAATGTGAAGGAGAAAGTATCCGGGAGGGGAACATTGGAAAAGAAAAAAAATATTGAAATACCGAGAACATGGAAGTGAATAAAACGTAAGGAAAATAATTTGGGAAAATGAAACCCGGTAACGACCAATAAGAATAACCATAATAGCTCTATTTCCGCTCATACCTAATAAAGTTAAGTATTCAAGGCAAATCTACGTTGAAACGATTAAGGGAAGAAAAAAAAAGAGAATTTTAACAGCTATTATTTATTGTAGGATACTAATCCTAAAAAGTTTTACTCGGGTAACCGTAAAACCAATCCCTATTCGCGGCAACCGCGACATATGGTAACACCATATAGTCAGCAATAATAATAATAATAATAATAATAATAATAATAATAATAATAATAACAATAATAATAATAATAATAATAATAATAATAATAATAATAATAATAATAATAATAATAATAATAATAATAATAATAATAATAATAATAATAATAATAATAATAATAATAATAATAATAATAATAATAATAATAATAATAATAATAATAATAATAATAATAATAATAATAATAATAATAATAATAATAATAATAATAATAATAATAATAATAATAATAATAATAATAATAATAATAATAATAATAATAATAATAATAATAATAATAATAATAATAATAATAATAATAATAATAATAATAATAATAATAATAATAATAATAATAATAATAATAATAATAATAATAATAATAATAATAATAATAATAATAATAATAATAATAATAATAATAATAATAATAATAATAATAATAATAATAATAATAATAATAATAATAATAATAATAATAATAATAATAATAATAATAATAATAATAATAATAATAATAATAATAATAATAATAATAATAATAATAATAATAATAATGATAATAATAATAATAATAATAATAATAATAATAATAATAATAATAATAATAATAATAATAATAATAATTATTATTATTATTATTTATTATTTATTCAGTTTCATATAATTTCATACAATTTCAATTTCATACAATTTCAATTTCATACAATTTCAATTTCATACAATTTTAATTTCATACAATTCATGTGAATTCAGAACCTTACAAAGCCATGGTGGCTTGTCCGCAGGTTATAAAATCCTATAAATTGGTATCTTATTGGTTATACGCTTTCATTACGAGCTTATAAAAAATTCTTTAATTAGTTTTTTTCTCTTGTGGTAATTAGTAGTGTTGATAATAGTACGTGGCAGCATATTAAATATTGTTGGTAACATTACAGGTAAAGTACTCTTTCCGTAGTGGTTTCTATATTTTTGAACTTTAAATTTTCCCTCATCTTTCCATCTGGTGTTATGGTTATGATCTATTTCCTGTAGATACCTAGAATCTTTGAAGTATTCGATGACCAATGTAGTGTAATATATTCCTTGTACATTTAGTATTTTCTGTTGTTTCGCTATTTTGTTGATGGTTGGTGTAATATCGTTTGAATTGTTACTGGTGATGTTGTTTGTCATTATATTGATATTATTATGTGTGTTACTGTTGATTGTATTTAAGTTGTTTGCAGTATCGTTGCTAGTGTGATTTTCGTTTATATTGTATATGTTGTTATCAGCATTTAATGTTGATTCTGTGATTGTTGTATATTGATCAGTAGAGCTTATTATGTTGGTGGTTGTTGTTATTTGGTTATTTGTGTTAATTTCGGTTGCATTGTTGATTATATCATTATTGATCGTGTTGCTACTGCTTCTAATGTTCTCGTTTATCCCTTGGTTGTTGGTGGTACTAGTTAGGTTTGTGTTGCGTGTGTTGTTTCTTGTTATATTTTCATTTGTTAAACTAATGTTGGTGATATCGTTGTTGTAGCTTATTGTAGTGTTGTATGATGTTTTTTGTTGTTTTCTTAATATTTTAAGGATTCTATTTTGAGTTTCTTGGAGTAGTCGACAATGTGTAGAGTTTCCCCAGGCAGTGATACCATGTCTTATGTGAGACTCCACTAACGAAAAATATGCTTGTCTTAGTACAGTATTATTTGAGCAATACTTAAGTTGAAAAAGCATATATGCAGCTTTTCGAAGCTTTTTTCTGACTTCATCTATATGTATATTCCACTTGAAGTTGTGATCCAAATGAACTCCCAAGTACTTATATCTATTTACAACTTCGATTGTAGTGGAACAGTTGTCGTTTTCTGTTTCGTTGATCTCGTTTTCATGTAGACAATCCGTTTCATGGAAAACAATCTGTATTTCTGTGTATCGGCAATGAGGTGGCTTTATATGCATAAGTTTGGTCTTGGTTGCGTTTATCATCAGTCCGTGGTCGTGACACCATCTAGTGGCTATATTAAATTGATTCTGCATTATTTTTACTGCAGTGTCTATATTTTTATGTGTTACAACTATAGCCGTATCATCGGCGTATGCATACGTTTGACTGTTTTTTAATGCATTCATAAGCTCATTAGAGTATATTATGTATAGTATCGGTCCTAGTTTTGAACCTTGCGGTACGCCGCAGGTATTGTCCGTTTTAGTGCTGAGATTGTGTAATATTTTAACATAAGATGAGCGCAATGTCAGATAGCTTTTGAACCATTCAAGAGACTTTCCTCGTATACCATAATTCTCCAGAGTCTGTATTAATTTAGCATGTGAAAGAGTATCAAATGCTTTACTAAAATCTATAAAAAGTGTTAAGCAATGATGTTTTCTACTAAGTTGTTCATTGACATGGTTAGCAAAATTACCAAGTAATTTATTGATGTTTTTCCCTTTTTGAAAACCGTACTGTCTGGAATTTATTATGTTGTATTTGTCCAAAAATTCTGTGAGTCGCTTACATATAACCTCTTCCATAATTTTCTCAATAACCGACAGAATTGCAATAGGTCTATAGTTATTTATATCCGCTTTCGTTCCACCTTTGTAAATTGGTCGTATAATGGATATTTTTAGAACGTTTGGTATTGTTGCATTTTCAATAATAGTATTCATCAATTTTGTTATAATTGGTGCCATAGTTCGCGCATTATCTCGTAAGTCTTTTGGCCTTATTTCATCAAAACCCGCACTTTTGTTTAACTTTAGTTTGTTTAAAATGTTAAATATTTCAGTCTCGTTTGTGTAATTCATATATATTGAGTTTTGGGATGTGTTTGATATATTGTTTATTGTTTTTTTATCACAGTTATGTAGTATTTTATCAACATTGGTTTTAAGGTTTATTGCAAATTTATTGCAAATTTCTTCTGTGTTTAAATTAAGATTTTTGAAATTTTTAAGTATGGTTTCATCAATGTTATACGTTCTTTTACCAATAATTTCGTTAATAATTTGCCACGTTATTCGAATGTTACCTTTGTTTTCAAAAAATTTCGTTTTATAATATGAGTTTTTGGCGTACTTTAATTTCTTATTTACTATATTTCTATAAATTTTATATTCTTTTTCAAATGTTTTATTATTTCGGCATGAATACCATTTTTTATAAAGTTTATCTCTTGTTTCACAACACTTTATTAAATAATCATTCATCCATGGATTTGGAATTCTTTGTTTATTATTTTGTTTATTTATGGTTGATTTTTTATATATTTCAGAAAATTTATCGTGTATTAAATTAAACATTTCATTTGCGTTAGTGGTACATCCTATGGCGTGCCAGTCGGTTGTTCTTATCTGGTTGTTTACTTTGTAGCTACATATTTGTTTATGTTTTGCTATACGTTTTACTTCTTCTATTTCGTGCTCAGAGAGACAACATGTAAGAGCATAATGATCAGAGACGTTAGTTTTTATTATTGACGCATATGTGTGGGTGTCTATATTTCTGTTGCGTATGAAGAGATGGTCAATGCATGTACTTGTGTTATTATTTAAATCTTCCCTTGTACTTTCGTTTATTATGCACTCCATCCCATTAGACATCATTATATCTAAGTATTTCTCTGCTTCAGAGTTTGCTTTAATGAGATCAATATTTATGTCTCCAATAATAATAACGTTTTTTTGTTGTTTCATATTACTAAGCATCTGTTCAAGTTCTTCAATAAAGGCATGTACATTAAGAGAAGGGGGGCGGTAAATAGCGATTATAGAAATGGGTTCTTTGTTTGTGTTTATTTGCAATTGCATCATTTCAAATGAGATAGTTCTTATTAAATCAGTTTTGCTATTTATATTCTCTTTTGTGTAAATAGCTATACCTCCTCCTCTCCCTTCTCTGTTTATAAAATTTGCTGAAAAGCCATATATATTATACAAAGAGTTTTCTGAGTCACTGATGTTTGTTTCAACAAGAATTATAATTTTGATATGATCTATTATATTATGTATGACCGATAAAAATGGTGTAACATTTTTTCGCATGGATCTAATATTTAGGTAAATGATTGAAACTGGATAACTTAAAAATTCTTTGTTTATTTCATTAAAATTATCTAGTTTTTGGGTAATAATTTGGCTCATTTTGCATTTATTGTTATTGTTAACTTTTGTTATTATTGTAACTAATTGAGAAATTTTTTTTTAGGTTTTTATAAAAAGAAAGGAGATATATGTTTTAGCAAATGAGTTCAATATCACAAGCATTTACTAAAATTATTGCGGTTGAGTTTTCCTGTTTTTTAGCGAAAAGGTGACCATTACGAACCCATACAAATTTCCAGCCACTCTCCTTTGCCTTAATTTTCGCAAGCCATAAAAGACGTCGATTGTGTGCCGTAAGTTGGTCATTTATGTATACGTTGCTGTTTTCTACATTTGGTGGTTGTTTGTTAAATACATCTCCACTAACTCTATGGTTTCGAATTTTACCCATTAGTTCTCTTTTCTTGTTTAGTGAGCAAAACTCCACAATAATTTTGTTGTCTCTTTGTTTTATGCGATATGCATTACTTATATCCGACTCATCCACATTCACACATACAGAGGCTGCAATTTGTTTAACAATATCAGTTGGATTTGTCTCTTTGTCTTGAATGTTTTTTATTTCAATGTTTCTGTTTAACATTTGTTGCTCCAATAAATTTATTTTATTCTCCATGTTTTGGAGGCGAAGGTCTTTTTCCTTATTTTGAATTTTAAGTTCATTGACCTCAGCTACTAAACTTGCCATCGACTCTGTTACTATAGTAAGAGATTTGGACATTTCTTCTCTTAAAATATTAGTATTGGCAGTTAATGTTGCAGTTAAAGCTGTTGTAAATTGCTCAATACTACTTTTAACGTCATTTTTAAGTTCAGCTACTGTATTTTGTAAGGAGCATACATTACTATTTAAAGAGTTTAAAGTTATTGCGTCTTTAAACCTCTTTGATGTCCCCGTATTATTGGCGTCACCCTCATCATCCCTTTGCTGTTTATTTTGTTGTTGCGCTGTCTGCTGTGTTCCTTCATAAACCACAGTTTTATACAAGTTGTTTGGTGATTTTCTTCCATCCCGGCACAGATGGCATTTCCACTCCTTTTTCTTGTCCGTGTTCATGGAGGCATATGTTGACTCTGATAATGTTGAGCATGGGGAATAATGACAAGTAGACCCACAATTGAGGCACTTGACGTAGTTCCCAGAGATTGGCAAATTCTTTTTGCATTGAGAGCAAAGAATATTTTCAACGTCCAATAAACCTTTATTCATTTTTCAATATTTTTTTGATTTTTTGATTATTATTAAATAAAATAAAAAGAAAATGAGATTTATTTAATATTTATAAAAACGTTTTCCACTTTTATTATTTATTTAAAGAATATTTGTTATTTCACTTTTGTTAATATTGTTTGTCGTTACTATTGTTTGTTCACACTTAAGCGCACCGAAAAAATAACACGTCTGCTCGCAACGAATGCTCGAGTAATGATAATATTAATAATAATAATAATAATAATAATAATAATAATAATAATAATAATAATAATAATAATAATAATAATAATAATAATAATAATAATAATAATAATAATAATAATAATAATAATAATAGTAATAATAATAATAATAATAATAATAATAATAATAATAATAATAATAATAATAATAATAATAATAATAATAATAATAATAATAATAATAATGATAATAATAATAATACTAATAACAATTATAATAACAATAATAATAATAATAACAATAATAATAATAATATTAATAATATTAATAATAATAATAGTAATAATAATAATAATAATTACATAAAATTTTTTTTTCTCGGGCATCCGGACAATCACGGTTAATAACGAAAACCCACAACAACAGACGACGGCAACGGTGTGAATAACTTTACGGTGGCGGCCATGGTTATGGTAACAAATGATTGCATGAAATCAAGGACGGGGAACCCTATTAGCAGCATCCCCAAAATATGGTAACACCATATAATTAGTGAAAACATCCCTGTTATCGAACAGCTGTCACACGAATCCAGCTGACATCCATAATATGGAATAATTGGAAATTTTAAATAAGTCGACAGACATTTGTGTGGCGGACTTGCAGCCATTTTAAATCAGTCAGCGATGGAACACAAAACCCAGGGAGACGTATACCGGGTGAAGGTTTCGGCAACCGGCCGGGTGGTGGTCCGACGTTTTTAAATTGGGTAAGGGTGAAATGTGAGGTACAAAATCTTGGAGCAAATTTTGCCCACATATAAGGATTAAATGAAATATAATTTTTTTTATTGTAAATATATTGATAGAATAATAGAGAATAAATGAAAAGAAAATGAATTTAATTAGAGGGTTAATAATTTATTTGGGAATGGGTAACACCCATCGCGGAAAGGTCGGATTACATCCACCTGTTAAGGGAGATCTTTTCATTTCAGTGAAGCAACTACAAAGGGAAAAAAACTACAAAGAGAAGAGAAACTACAAAGAGTCAGAAAAGCAACGAAGAGAAGCAACTACAAAAAAAGAAGGAAACTACAACTGGAAGGAAAACTACAAGGAGAAAAGAAACATGAAGAGACAAAGAGAACAAATACAGCAAAAAACACACACATATCTAACACGGGGGCATAACTTACACAATAGTTACAATGAGTACACACTGTTAGTCTCAAAGGCATAAATAAGCAAAGCGACTGGAATGCAGCATGCAGAAAGTATAAAAGGCGATCACCACAATCAGTCGGGATCTTTTTGTGTTAAGCACGCGAACGAACAAGACGTGGTAACAGGCCGGAGCAACACAGTGGTAAGAACTAACTTGGTGAATAAATTTTATGTGCATTGCTTAGAGTAGGGTGTATCCTTAAGGTTGATTGGTAACAACAAGTCAACAGTGTAGGTTCCTGGTTTACAACCAGAATAGCAATAGGGCTCTGGTTAACAACCAGAAATAATCCGGATTACATCCGTAAGCGCCGATAGGATTACATCCTACTCGGAAGGAGATTATAGGGCACTGGCACAGGGCTTTAGCAAATATTTTGGTTTGCAACCAAAATCCTAGGAGTGTAGGAATTGGGTAACACCCAATAAAAGTGGATAACATCCGCGACGGATTAACATCCGTGAAAGTTTAGGGAGTTCAGGTAGTCAGGAGAGTAGATCACCAGTGGTTAGCCGGCCAAGCAACGCGGAGTGACAGCGTTCCCACCGCAAAGAACATCAAAAATTGAAAATACATTAAATAAGTGTGAAATTAAGAAATCAATAAATAAAGCGTCACGGAGTAAAAGAAATAAAAGAAAGTGTTTTTAATTATTCAAACTATAAATTTTAATGCAAGGACCACTGGACTAGCTGAGTTACCCCAGCTTCAAACCCGGGTTAACCGGAGGTTCCTTACAATAGTTAAAAAACATAAATAAAAATTATTTTAAAAATTATTAATTTAAGAAAAAACAGGTAGAAAGGGATGAGAATATAAAAGAACTGAAAGAAAATAAATACAATATTTTTTTAACATTCCCGTAAATAAATTTATATTTTATATTATAAAACTTACCTTATTATTTTAATAATTTAATAAAAAATATATAACCTTTTCCGTATTACGCGTCCACACTCTTTGGCGTTGTTTTATGACTAAGACAAGAGAAAACATGTTATTCATATTCTTTCACTAGAAATTTCTAAACAAGCGCTTCATACACATGCTCCTGTTTGCTTCGTGTGTGTGCACACACACTTGAAAATATAAGTATTTATAAAAAAATTCAAAATAACTGCATAAAATAAATGTTACTACAATGTGATAGTTTTTGTAGTTAGTTTAAAAAAATAACTGTCAAAAACATTGAAAAATTTTGCTCTAAGTAAATTAACTACAATTGTAGTTAAAATAACTACAACCGCATTACTACACAAATAACTGTCATGTAGTAACTGCAGAACTTTTCTGAGTGTATATTAACACAAGCTGCAGACAATCACTTGGGATATAAGATCAGTTCCCGTAAAGAGTGGATTAGTGATGAAACCTGGAGACTAGTATTAGAGAGGAAGAAAGCTAAAGCAGAAATTAACAATAGCAGAACGCGTTCGACCAAAGCATTGTGTCAACAGTTGCACAATCGCCTCAATCGAGAAGTCAAGCGCAGTGCCCGGCGGGACAAACGAAATTCGGTTAACAATATCGCTAAAGAGGCAAAGGCTGCTGCCGAAACGTATCGTCTGGGAGACCTCTACAGAGCGGCAAAGAAATTAACTATTAGTTCAAAACCCACTGTTAAACCATTGAAAAACGATGCTGGAGAACTCGTTACATCCAAACAACAACAACTGAAACTTTGGGAAGAGTTCTATGCGACTATGCTATCATCGTCTCTACCAACACAGCAGACAATATGTGTGAATCACACAGTGTGAATCACACACTACAAATACAAATATCTCCATCGATTGCCCCAATATTAATGACATTTGCTCAGCAATAAGATCAATAAAAAACTACAAATCGCCTGGTATAGACAATATATCCCCAGAGTTGCTGAAAATTGATGCAATAACAAGTGCCCATTTACTCACGCCTATTATATACCAATTCTGGTGTACGGAGCTCCTCCCTGAGGAAATTGCTGAAGGTGTTATCGTAAATTTACCGAAAAAAGGAGACCTAACAGCTCGTAAAAATTGGAGAGGCATTACGCTTCTGAGTTTGATCAACAAGGTGATCGCATACATATTAAATAAAAGATTGTCTAGCTCTCTTCTCCCAGAGCTTAGAAAGGAATAAGCCGGTTTCCGTGCTCATAAATCCTGTGTCGATCATATTAATAGATTAAGAGTGATCATAGAGCAATCTGTAGAATGGAGATCACCTTTGTACCTAACGTTTATAGACTTCGAAAAGGCTTTTGACACCCTAAATCATGCACCCATATGGAAAGCATTAGAGTGCAAAGGTGTACCTGCCAAGATAATAAGACTTATTAAGGGTCTATATGAAAACGCTACCTGTCGAATTCTCCACGAAGGACAACTGAGTAACAAAATAAACGTTAACTCCGGTGTACGTCAAGGGTGTGTATTATCGCCATTGCTTTTTAACTGTGTGCTTGACGTAGTAATGAAGAAGGCAACATCCCATAGAAGGGGAATTACTTGGGGTCTCCAAGGCAGACTGGAGGATCTTGACTACGCTGATGACATTTGTCTACTTACCCACACCTTTTCAGACATGCAATCTAAGTTATCACTAGTCCAGGAAACTGCATCACATGTTGGCCCAAAAATAAATATCGGCAAAACAAAAACAATGCGAGTAAACGTAAATAACCAGCAAAAATTAACCGTTCAGAATGAATCGCTTGATGAAGTAGAATCATTCTGTTATCTGGGAAGCATATTGGACAAAAGTGGTGGATGCAAAGCCGACATCTCTAGCCGTATAAACAAAGCCCGGCAAGCTTTCGACCAACTCAAGTCAGTGTGGAACTCTTCACATATATCGAGAAGAACGAAGCTAAGGATATTCAACTCCAATGTAAAATCCACACTGTTGTATGGATGCGAGACGTGGAATGGTGCACCTCGCGACATACATTCCATACAAGTTTTTATAAATAAATGCTTCAGGAATATTCTACATATATTCTGGCCTAGAACAATTTCAAATTGCCAACTCTGGTCAGAAACTGGTCAACAACCCATCCAAATTGAAATCCGCAAACGTAAATGGAATTGGATTGGACATACGTTACAACCCAATGATATTGCTAAACAAGCTATAGACTGGAACCGACGTATAGAAAGACCATCGCACACCTGGAAACGGCAAATTGAAACCGAAATGTCCAAATTACACCTATGTTGGAATGAAATTAAATATCGTGCATCAGATCGAACGTATTGGAATAATCTTGTTGCGGCCCTATGCTCCTTGCAGGAGTAAAAGGAACGAATATATAATATATATAATTAAAATAAATACAAAATGTCACTTTTTCCCAAGAAAAATAATAGTCTTGTACATTAAATTTGCGTGAAAACAAAATCTACACAAATTTCACTTGAAACTGATTGTCGTGAAAAATCATTTTTTTTATATAGAGTATAACAGTTTTTTCACGTGAAAATCAAACAACTTAGAAAAAGTGACATTATGTATTGTTTTGATTGTATTTTTGTTAGAAAATTTAAAAATTGTTAATTTCTTTAAATTAAATTGCAATTTGAGGCATTTAAAGTTCGAGTGAAATTTTTCCACGTAAAAAACGACTTATGGTGCTTTAGCTACAAATAAATAATAATTATTTTGTTCATTAAATAGGCAAAATATTGAGAAAACAGCATTTTTCTTGGAAAAATTACATTTCAAAAACAGAAAATCATGAGCTGGGCCGCAATGGGTTAATAGTTTTGAAAATTTTTTATGACGGATTAAAGGTGCTTGAATAAGATTTTTAATGACAGCCAATTCGTTCCGTTCAGATAACGCATTCCGAAGTTAAAAATATATAAATTAAATGATATATCCAAACTTAAGAGGCCCATAACTCGGAAAATGTGGGCCGCCGACTGAAATTTTTTTTTCTGAACTCACCTATTTTACCCCTAATTTCGGTTTTTTTTTGAGCTAATCCCGTAAAGTAGAATTGTTCCCCAGATTTTTTCAATTACTGTCGGATAACTTTTTTTGCAGAGTAATTTTTTGAATTCTTCTTCCTACTAGTTTTCATTTGACGTATAGTTCTCCTAGGTACGGATCCTAGTTCTTCCAAAATCCCTAGTGACCACTAAAATGAGATTTCCAGATTTTTTCAAAAACTGTCGGATAACTTTTTTTTCAGGGTAATTTTTCGGATTCCTCTTCTCAGTAGCTTTTATTTGACGTATAGTTCTCCTAGGTACGCAGCCTAGTTCCCCCAAAATTCAACAAAATCCCCAGTGACCACTAAAATGGGATTTCCAGATTTATCCAAAAACTGTCGGATAACTTTTTTTCACGGTAATTTTTTTAATTCCTCATCAAACTGGCTTTTATTAATTGTTTTTTATTTATTTATACTTTTTCTAAAATATGGTATTCAAATAAGTGCTTCCATGGATTCCCATTTGGTGAATACACTCCCATAAATAAAGAATCTTATTTGGAATATTGTAGCATACAAGGGTTACTGTTAGGGTTGATAGGTATCAGAGAACAATTAAGTACTATAGCGGGTGCACGCAATGTTACCGTCATTCCAGCTCGTCGGAGGGTAAGTTCGTTGCTACAATTGCATCCGTATCAACTAGCCACGAAATAGATTTTGTTTTGCGTGCTTCGTATAGAGGGAAAGAGGACCAAAAAAATTAGAAACGGTAAATAGAAGAATGGAGGTTCGAAATTAAAAAGATACCCGAAAATAATTATTTGTCAAAAGATGTCATATGACAAGATTCAGCCCACCCTACCATGATCACAATTATAACGAAAAACCATCCACGTAAACTATCTTTGTGATCCCATACTCATTGTCACAACAAGTCCGCAACCGATTAGCTAAAAATCAAACAGATTAGTTAAATTTTAACCCAAAAACATCATGATTTATTTACAAAATTACACGCAAGTAAAAACTATAGTATTTTAAAATAAGCGTATAAGTTGCCTTAGTTGATTGTATACTACAGTAATTTTGATTTAGCTGCACAATCAACTTTTGCAACTACAAAAGTTAAGAATACAATTTATAAAATCACTTAGACAAATGTCCAAAAACAAAAACTCGTTGAAATATCTATGTTCGTTGTAAAAAATTACATATTTTTCTAGGTTCAATAAACTATTTGTTTTTATAAATAAAATTATGTTACTCTGTTTTATTGAAAATTATATTTTTATTAATATTTTAATATCTAATTTATTTCAATACTACATTTTTTGGAACACATTTATGAAACACAATTAAGTATATGAAATACAATTAAGTACAATGATATAATTCCTCTTGCTTGTCCTGTTGTTAAAAAAAGGGACAAGAAATACACATTAAAACACAGCTTGTCTAAAAAAACAACAAATTTACAATTAGGGCTTTGAATATTTTATTTGAAGGTATTACTTACATTTTTTTATGTTTAATTTTCCATTTTATTCCATATTTTATAAAAAGAAAAAACTTTAAAATCACTTGCTTTATATTTTTCTATAAAAAAATGCTTCAGCCATCTTGATTTTTGTATGTCAAAGAATACTCTTAGTTGCTTTTGTCAGTTATCTTGTTTTTTTTTGTAAGAACATACATATAGCCTGCTGTTTCGCCAGAATTCAACAACGGTATTTTGCCTAAGCACTACTTCAATAAATTTACCCACAAAAAGATAATATACAACAGCAAAAAATGATTATTACCTATTACACTAGAGTTACTGTTTCCAATTATTCGACATAGGCGGTTAACCGGTTAATGCATTATTCGAAAAATCACTAAAACTGATTAACCGGTTATTCGGGTCGGTTATTCGAGAAAATTGGCGATTAATCGATTAATCGTTTAAAACAAAATTAATGTATTTCCTTAACTTTTTATCGACAAAAACACTAACAGCTTCCTGTTTTTTTTAAATATCAACATGACACATGAACACGATGTATTTAAAAAAGCACATCTACACTAGAGAGAAAATGCTAGAGATAAAACAAAAATCACCTCTAATTAGCTCTATTTTGAATGAGTTTAGCTATTTTGGAGTGTTTTTGGTCCATCTCTAGCAGTTTTCTCTCGCGTGTAAATGTACCTTAAGGTTGAAAAGTTTCGGAATCTGAGAGTATCTAAATTGAAACATTTCTTATACTAATAGAAAATTTTATGTAAAATATAGCTGAAGCTATTAAAAATTAGTTAAAAATGGCAAAAGAAAAACTGGATTTTTTTCTAAATATTAGTAAGTAAAACTTTGGATACAAAATTTCTTTGAATGCAAATTTAATCAATACTACAATAAATATAATATTGCATTTAAAACAATTATTATCCAAAGTTCTTCCTCCTCCGCTGAAGAAATAAAAAAAAAAATAGTTCCATTTGAGTAAAATATTAGTTATGTGAAAATACCAATTTACTCTACAAAAATGTACAAAAAAATTTTCTGAATAGTAGAGTTAGTAGACTAAAGAATATCATAAACAACTGTTAAAATTCTCATTATTTTTTCCATTTCTAAGGGCATTGACAATAAACAAAATTATCCAAAGTTTGAGTTAACATTCCCTTGTGTATTTATGTATTTAATAAAATTCTAATTGAATTTCAAATTTTTCCAAATGTATTTCAGAAATTTCTATTTTTATTTTAAAAGCATTTATTCAAACATACATGCCAGAGCTTCGAAGAATTAATTCCCTAATTCCCTTTTTTTGAACTGAATTTATATTTTGGGAATGAATTCCCTGACCAAACTTAAGGAATTGAATGAATTCCTTTTCTTTTCATTCGATTTATCTTAAAGGAATTCATTAATTTTTTTCTAATGCCTTTATAAAATTTAATGAATTCATTCAACAAGGAATTCATTCAATTCTAGTTAATTCAACTTTTGGTCAAGGAATTCACTCAATTCTAGTTAATTTTACTTTTGGTCAAGGAATTCATTCAATTCTAGTTAATTCAACTTTTGGTCAAGGAATTCATTCAAGTTAATTCAAAGACCAAAAGTTGAATTTAAGTTAAATTAAACTAGAATTGAATGAATTCCTTGACCAAAAGTTGAATTAACTAATTAAACGAAAAAAATGTAATTCCTTAGGGAATTAAACGAAATAAATTTAATTCCTTGACTAAAAGTTGAATTAACTAGAATTGAATGAATTCCTTGACCAGAAGTTGAATTAACTAGAAATGAATGAATTCCTTGACCAAAAGTTGAATTAACTAGAATTGAATGAATTCTTTGACCAAAAGTTGAATTAACTAGAATTGAATGAATTCCTTGACCAAAAGTTGAATTAAATAGAATTGAATGAATTCCTTGACCAAAAGTTGAATTAACTAGAATTGAATGAATTCCTCGACCAAAAGTTGAATTAGCTAGAATTGAATGAATTCTTTGACTTAAAATTGAATTAACTCGTGTTGAATGAATTCTTTAGTGAATGAATTCTTTAATTCGAATGCTTAGTGCTTTGGTCAAAGAATTCATTCTATAAATTTGAATTCTTTGAATTCATTCACAGGAATTAATTCCTGCTTATGTTTTATTAATAAATTCGTTCCTTGAATTAAAGAATTGAATTAAATTTTTGGGAATTCATTCCAAAAAGGAATTAATTCTTGAAAGCTCTGATACATGCATTCTCTTTCTCTTAAGTCTTATAATTCCTATAAAATTTTCATTATGAAAGAGAAGACATGTAGGTATATTTGTAAAAATGCTTTTAAAATAAAAAAGTAGAAATTTCTGAATTACATTTGGATAAATTTGAAATGCAATTGGAATTTTATTAAATACATTTGGAAAATTTTGGAATAAAAATAGAGTCTTTTAATTCATACATTTGAAAATTTATGAAATACATTTGTAGAATTGTGAAATACAAATGGAATTATTTTGAATGCAATTTTACAATTCTGATATACAGATTTAAAATTTTTAAGTGCAAGTGAATAATTTTGCAATGTATTTGAACAATTTTAAAATACAAATAGAATTTTCTTAAATATAAATAAAATATATTTGTAATATTTTTAAATATATTTGTATAATTTTCAAAGATATATTTTGAAAATTTTAAAACATATTTGGGCAATTTTGAAATGTTGGACAAATATCAAAGTTTTTTAGACAATTTTAAACAATATTTGGACAATTTTGGAAGATTTTTGGATAATTCTAAAACATTTTTACACAATTTTGAGTGATTTTTGGACAATTTTAAAACATTTTTGGAAGAATTTAAAAAATTTCTGGATAATTTTGAAACATTGTAGACTATTTTGAAACCTTTTTAGACAATTTTAAAATATATTTGGATAATTTTAAAACAATTTTGAAATAAAACTGAAAATGGTGTAGTTGGACATGTTGTAGAATTGATGTGGTTTTGAATCGATTATACACACTTTCTTTGGAGATGTGAGAAAAGGTAGAGTTTCTACAGAATTAAGATGCCAGTTGACAGTTCTGGGACACATATTTGAAAAAAATTCAACATTGCCTTGACCTAGTGTCTTCAAATGCAATGAAATGTGCTAAGAAATTTTAAAATAACACACAAAGCAACAACAAAATTATTTTCGTTGTTGCTGTTTTGTGTGTTATTTTCAAATTTCTTTGCACATTTCATTGCATTTGAAGACACTAGGTGAAGGACATGGAAATATAATTTACATTAGTTTTAATTTTTAAAAGAACAGAAGAAAAAATCGCCTACTGTATTGAATAAAGCCTGTAAAGCACTTCGACGCTGATCCAGCCAGACACTTCGTGTATTTTGGGTAGTTTTAGAAACACCTTTATTTTGATTGAAAAAGTTATCTAAAGGCTTAATGACCTTCTGCACTCAATTTTAAAAGAATTTGATGGTATTTTAGTAATTTTATGTTTATTCTAAGCTTTTCTTGTAATTTTTTAGCCAAAGTTAAGAAAATTATGAAGTTTTGGGAAAAAAAAAATAAGGGAAAAATTCTATATTAAAATTGTAACCGGTTAATCGAGCTGTTTTAACCGATTATTCGGATCGAATAATTATTTGAGTTTTAAATTATTTGTTTCGACATTAACCGAAATAGAGGCGATTAATCGAGGAATCGGTTAATCGATTAACCGAATTGGAAACACTAACTAGAGTGCAACCCTATACAATTCCCATCAGGGCTTCAGCGGCAAAGTTGTCGTGTAGCCGTGTACCTGTGTTGTTGTCAAAATAATCGTTTTCATATAAACGTGTGTATTTTATTTTTGACAGGCTGTAGTCGTGTAGCTGCATTCGTCTATGGTAGCATTCGGCAGAGAAACCTTAAACTGATACCGGTGACTTGTAGCGTTTTGTGATTACTTACTCTGCTGAACGATGTTTTCTTTGTTTTGTTTTTAAATACATTTTCCTTTGATTTTTTAAATTTTTTGTTTTTGAATTATATTTGTATATTTCTATTTGTCAATCATACAAAACAAAAAGTTTTTAAAAACAACAACAACAAATGTATCACTATTTGATCCAAAGTAGCAAACATTTTTTACGCTACCAAAATATGATAGCGCTACCTGAGCGCTCAGACTGAGCGGTTAGTGATCAAGTCGTTCAGCAGATAGTTGCACAACTGTTGTAGAACTGTTGACTGTCAAATTGTATATGCCGAACGCACCCTACACCCTAAAAATTCCATAGTTGATTATAACGAAAATATCAACTATCTTATAGGTGAAATACCCCTAACTAACATATGGTTGAATTGATGTAGTTGGCGTCAACTAAATTTTTTCAAATATCAGCAATTCAACTAGGAATGTAGCTACTTACAACAATATGCTAACTAAATTGGCGTTTGGTAAATATCAACTATTTACAATCAGAGATGGTTAAGAGAAACTATAGATTTTGATGTTTTATTTCAATTCTCAAATAAATCAATAACAACTTTTTTTAATAATTTTATTTTAAAACACATTTTCCACACGTACACATTTGTCATTTTTATTTATTCCTTTTTTTTTACGTCGGTTCTTGTCCATACACACCAGAGATACAAGCCAGCCGATCTCAGCCGGTTAGCCGCCGCCAGCCGACACCTTTGCCAAGCCGATTCAGCCGCCGACAACAATCGGCTCAGCCGAAAGCCGACAACAAAATGAAAAAATATTTTTTTTTTATTTAATTTTTTATAAATTCGTTTAAATCTAATTATTTGAAAAGTAAAAATTTTTTTTACGATATCATTGCTTTTTAAAATGTTTTTGCATCAAACTGGCGGTAGCACAACTAAGCGGTTTTGTTGATACAACAATTCTACGGGTTTAATTATATTAATATTTTTGAGCAAGTTAACGATTAGTAACCAGAGCTTCGAAGAATTAATTTCTTAATTCAATTTGTGAGTTCTGAATATAGAATTTAATTAATTAGTTCAGAAATACTATACATTATGAAACCACGAGATTCCCCATACAAACAAAATCGCGCAAATTCCCGAGATTTATAAGAAACCTCACAAAAATCTCACAAATTTGGAGACTTTTTTAGAACACAACACTGCGTAGAAAATTAAATAAAAACTTACAAAAAATACGTAATAGTTATAGATTTCTGTTCATGTTAATTTAATGAAAAATTTTTATTCGGATTAGAAATTTTCTCACCAACTCCGTAAATATAGATAGATTCTAATATAGGAAATTTCCGTACAAATAAATAAAAGAATGAGGAAAATTTTTTTAATTTTTCTTACTTAAATTTCCAATTGTAGTTGGATTCTATAAAAACGCTCTACTGATTTGATTATAAAATTACCGGTTGGGCTAAAATTTTTTTAAATAACAAACTTTGATAAGTTACTTATGTGTTAAACGTATTTATTTAATTTTAAATAAACAAAAATTTAGAAAAGTTTTATGACGATATTGTAATGCCATTTCCGTTAAGTTTCTCAACCCCATTTACAGAATCTAATCCTTTTTCAATCCAATTCCAGTAGCGTTTTCATAAAGACTACGATAGTAGTTAATTATTAATCAAGGTTGGTTACCGAAACGAATAACAGTAAGGTAACGGTATCGAATTTCGATAACGGCATACCCTTATTCGATCGAATCAACAATACCGGTACGTACCGGTATTATAAACTGCCCCAACAAAATATAAAAACAAATAAAAAATTTGCATATTTGTCATTTTAAGTGTTAAAAATACAGAATTCATTTAATTCAAAACAAATCCGATTATATTGTTAATGAATTCATTCGAAAACGAATTAACTCTTCAAAGCTCTCTTAGTCCACTTAAAATAAAACGGCAGTAAAAAAATCTGTGACATGGGATTCAAATCGATTGAAAACAGGGTTGGCAGGTAATACCGCTAAAATACCGATATCAATTTAAAACTCTTCCAACTGACTACCGTTATTCTTAAAATGCCGTTACCGAAATAACTGAAATACCGTTATCCCTAAAATAGCTATACCGAAATAAATTAAATAGCGTTACCCTTAAAATACCGTTACCGAAATAATCGAAAATAGTGTTACCGCACCGTTTCGATTCCACTCATGATTGAAAAACACATTTAAACAAAGATTTTAGTTATCTTCATTTCCCGGTGAAAAATGTCCATATATGAACATTTATGGTTCAACGATATATGTATGGATCCGAAAAATGAGGTAACACTTAAGTATATGTTCATATATGGACATATATGAACATATACATTTATTAAATATATGCGAATACATGCGAACGTTGCTGTCCTTTATTATAAGGTTGTACGATAGATATAAATTTATGTATGACATTCAAATTAGGCGCTACATATGTTCCTTTTTTTATTCATGGCATTAAATATAATTCCATATTTATCCAAATATGAGTTCCTTTTACATACCCTATTAAAAAAACTAATATGGAGCTTTATATGGTAATATATAACTTAATGTGATCCATATACCATTTCATCCGAAAAATGGCCCGATATAATTGTGTCAGTTGGTTTTCACTTTTTATCTAATTGTATCAGTTTAGATCTTAACTGATTAGATTATATAGTAATTAGATGAAATTTTATATGATTTTTGACCTGATACAATTTTATCGGTTTATGTCGCATGGTATTAGTTTAGATCCAAATAGATACATTTTTATACAAACTTATATATATCTTATCTGCATTATATCTGCATTTTGACCTGATGCAATTATATCTGCTTTAAAACTTTGATACAATTATATAAGGCAATTGTCGGATACAAATATATTTTATTTATATAAAATTGTACCAACTACGATCTAAACAGATACCATTAGATATAAACCGGTAAAATATTATCAGGTCAAAAATCGGATATAATTTCATCTGATTAATGTATAATTTTATTAGTTGAGATCCTAACTGATACAATTAGATGAAAACCGATACACAACTGATACAATAACATCGGGCCATTTTTCGGATGAAACTGTATATTTATACCGATATAAGTTAATCACATTTTATACGACTATATGTAACTGTTTTTACTCGGGTATATGGAAAAATGTATTCTTCGAAATATGTTCATATACAAGTACCTTTTGCATAAATTGAATAACATATACTTCCATATTTGTCCATATATGAGTGCCTTTTCCATATATGAAATAACAGATGCCTCCATATATGTCTGTATATAAAATCTTTTTCCATATATGGAATCACATATACTTCCATATATGTTCATATAAAATCCATATATGTTCATAAAAAATCCATATTTGTTCATATGTGTCATAAACCATATATGAACATGTTTGAGCGTATATGAACATTTTTCACCGGATTAACACATTAATGAAAATCATCAGTACTTTACATAATTTTGAGTGTAAATTTTTAAAATATCACAAGGGGTGTGCTATTTGTTGTATACCCGGTGAAAAATGTTCATATACGCTCAAACATGTTCATATATGGTTTATGTATGGACACATGTGAACAAATATGGATTTTTTATGAACATATATGGATTGTATATGAACATATATGGAAGTATATGTGATTCCATATATGGAAAAAATTTCATATATGAACATATACATTTATTAAATATATGCGAATACATGCGAACGTTGCTGTCCTTTATAAGGTTGTACTATAGATATAAATTTATGTACGACATTCAAATTAGGCGCAACATATGTTCCTTTTTTTATTCATGGCATTAAATATAATTCCATATTTATCCAAATATGAGTTCCTCTTACACATATGGAAAAATTTATTCTTCCAAATATGTTCATATACAAGTACCTTTTGCATAAATTGAATAACATATACTTCCATATTTGTCCATATATGAGTGCCTTTTCCATATATGAAATAACAGATGACTCCATATATGTCTGTATATAAAATCTTTTTCCATATATGGAATCACATATACTTCCATATATGTTCATATAAAATCCATATATGTTTATAAAAAATCCATATATGTTTATAAAAAATCCATATTTGTTCATATGTGTCTATACATAAACCATATATGAACATGTTTGAGCGTATATGAACATTTTTCACCGGGAACTCTGTTTTTTCTTAGGACGATACAACAGATAGCACACCCCTTGTGAACCACCTAATTAATTTAATAAACTACTTCCCAATTTTTAACTTATACGCTCAAAATAATATGTCTGTTGACCCAACAGAAAAATTTATTAGTTTAGCAAAAATTATTATTGTGTAAAATTTTATTGTAGATTTTAGATTATCTGAAGATTGTTACAATGAGTGTAAAATTTAACAAATGTATTTATAATTTTAACAACGACATTGTGAAATTTAAACACAATTTTAATAAATTCGATATTTTTGCGTGTATGTATCTGTCGAAATTCTTAGAAAATTTGCATTTTAGCCGACGTTAGCCGATTAGCCGCCGCCAGTCGACACTATTTTTTAAGCCAGCCGCCGCCGATGCGTTTGCGGCTCATCTCTAAAAATCAATCGCCGCCGACCATTTTAGCCTTTAGATGCCGCCAGCCGACAGAATGGACCGGGTTATATCTCTGATACACACACATCTTCTGGGATTCCCGGAATTGATTGAATTTGGAAATCTGCAGATTATTAAAATTTATAAATATTTGAAAAATAAGGAAAATTACAAATGGTTACCATTTACCAATTTTCTGTTAATCTTGAAATAAAAAAACGTCCCCTGACGATTTACTTAGGCAAGAATGATATCCGGATAGGGACATGCCTCAACAGATTATTTTTCACAATTTGTTAAATACGTTTGGGAGTTTAGCACATTTAATTCCTTTAATGCAATTAACGTATATCCCGATAAAAATAAATTTAGAAAAAAAATATATTTATTAAAAAATTTTAAAAATAACTCGTCTTTTTTGTTTTGTTTTTTTAATACTTGACAATTTCATATTATTAGTAGTATTCACTTCAACTAACATATATGGTAACTCACAACTAAAACCGTAGTTGCTTGCGATTATTATAGTTGTTCGATATTTTTTTTAAATCAACTAAGGAATTCTTTAACTATGGAACTATGGAATTTTTTCGGTGTATGTGTTTAATGCTACACACGCAGAAAAAAAACAGGTGTATCTTTTAAAAAGCCTGCTATGTAAAATTTGCATTGATCAAATTTTGAAAATAAAATAAGCAATAAGTATATTTTTCTAATAAGACAGGTAAATGTCAAAAAGCGCTTAGAATTTCCTTTGACATATGCAAATCAATATGGTGGATGTACATCTCTAATATAAAAGAATAATTATGCTGGATTTTCTCAAGTTTTTATCTTATAATATTATTAACGCAAACAAAAATAAAATATATTAATGCAAATAAAAACAAAAATAATATATTTTTAGTGTAGTTTTCATGTCAAAATTGTTTACTTGTTGAAAAAATACAAGCCTAAAAGTATTGAGTAATTACTTTTCAGCATTGGGTACCCTAAAAAAGAGTCGGAAATGAGTACTCGGTACTCAACACTTTTACAGACATAGTAATTTTTTATTTAGTCAATTTTTTTTTGCAAAATGTGTTATAATTCTCATTTGTTTTTTAGACAAATAGTTTTTATATATACATCCACATTATTATACCTACACGCAGAAAAAAAACAGGTGTA
The DNA here is from genome assembly GCA_949987735.1 of Leucophora obtusa. Classification (NCBI taxonomy): domain Eukaryota; kingdom Metazoa; phylum Arthropoda; class Insecta; order Diptera; family Anthomyiidae; genus Leucophora; species Leucophora obtusa. Next base: position 260,171,685 of record OX465295.1, on the reverse strand, counting down.
TCTTTTAAAAAACCTGCTATGTAAAATTTGCATAGTAATGAACTAATACAAAAATACAAGCCCCAAATTCCTGGTAATTAATTGATATGCATTTTTGCTAAATTACGAATGCTTTTTTTGTTAAGTTGGCTAAGTACGTGCTTTGTTAAATTTACATTGGTGAAATTTATTTAAAAACGTACTATGTAAAATTAGCATTGATCAAATTTTGAAAATAAAATAAGCAATAAGTATATTTTTCTAATAAGACAGGTATATGTCAAAAAGCGCTTAGAGTTTCCTTTGACATATGCAAATCAAGATGGTGGATGTACATCTCTAATATAAAAGAATAATGATGCTGGATTTTCTCAAGTTTTTATCTTTTAATATTATTAATGCAAACAAATATAAAAAATATTAATGCAAATAAAAACAAAAATAATATATTTTTAATGTAATTTTCATATCGAAATTGCTTACTTGTTGAAAAAATACAAGCCTAAAAGTATTGAGTAATTACTTTTCAGCATTGGGTACCCTAAAAAAAAGTCGGAAATGAGTACTCGGTACTCAACACCTTTACAGACATAGTAATCTTTTACCCTACGGGGAATGAGGAGTCAATTGCCCTCCAAGGACCTATCCCGTGACCGGTCAATCGAAGGCATATTACTAAATTAGTACAAATATGAACAAAAGAAAATGACTTAATTTTCTAAGTATTTTCTGATCCGTTATTTTCACTGTTGCTTTTAAAAAAACTTGACCGATACCGAAATAAAAAACAAAATTCGCGGCATATTTTTAAAAATATTTTTTATTTATTTTACTCTTTTATTTATTTCTAACTTTATTTTTTCACGATTTGCTTATTTTAGCTCTTATTTAAAATTTTTATAATTTTTTGCTAAAAAATTTTAAGTTTTGTATTTTCAACGTTTTTTAATGTTAAAGCTGTTTTAGTTTTAACAATTGGTATTTCATTTAACTTTTCTTTGTAACTTAAGGGGAATTTTTAAAATTTTTATTTATATTATCAGAGGTTTTGAGGTAATTTTCTAATTTTTAATTGATTTTTTAATTTAATTATGGCCAACGCAAAAAACAAGTCAACTGCCATTAAGGGACCTATCCCATGACCGGTCAATCGGGGGCATATTCAAGGCACTTCCACCATATTTGTGTGTGTTAATGTTGTTTTCTTTTCTATTTTTTTCTTTTCCATGTTTTTTTTATTTGCTGTGTGTGTTTGTTTTTTCTTTCTCTTTTTTATTTGAACAGAAACTAAAAACATAACTTAACCATTAGCCAGCCATCACGCATAAGCAACATTAGCTCAGACGGTAGAGCGTTTGCCTTACAAGCAGAAGGTTGTGTTATCGAGCCCTTCTTCGACGCCAAGTAGATTATTTTTAATTCTTAATTTTTTATTAGTTTATTTGAAAAGCTATTTTTAGACACACCACCTTACTGCCACAATGTGTCTCAACTGTGGCAATTGGTCATTTCCAATGACAACGCCATGTTAAAGTGATATGTCTCTTTCAAACAAAAAGACCGATCAACGACCGGTCTCCGCCCTCTTGGGACCTATCCTACGTGTCATCTGGGACCGGTCCCTTTCCCCGTAGGGTATTTACTCAATTTTTTTTTTGCAAAATGTGTCTTATAATTCGCATTTATTTTTTAGACAAATAGTTTATATATATACATCATTATTATACCTACAGTAATTGAACGGAAATGACGAATAGAGCAATGAAGGGTTGGTAAACAGAAAACACAATTACAGTTCGGCAGCAGAGGAATTGAGGACAAAGAAAAATATTAAAATATAAATAAAATTTAATTAATTAAAATTAAACCAAAATAAAAATACAGAATTTGCAATTTTTCTTTTATTTATTTAAAAAATAAACCATGTTTTTTTTACTAAAAGAAAAAAGTTTATTTTCCTTCGCCTGTTGTTATATTAACAAAGGCTTCGATTTAACTACATATATATCTCTTTGAAAATTTACCTAAGCGTCTTGACAAATTTGTCGTTAATTTTATGTAGTTGTATATCTACCACGGAACTTTGTAAACTTTTACTCTAATTTTTGTAAATGTTACACCTTTTTTTTCTGTGTGCACGCAGAAAAAAAACAGGTGTAGCTTTTAAAAAGCCTGCTATGTAAAATTTGCATAGTATTGAACTAATACAAAAATACAAGCCCCAAATTCCTGGTAATTACTTGATATGCATTTTGCTAAATTACGATTGCTTTTTTTTGTTAAGTTGGCTAAGTGCTTTGTTAAATTTACATTGGTGAAATATATTTAAAAACGTACTATGTAAAATTTGCATTGATCAAATTTTGAAAATAAAATAAGCAATAAGTATATTTTTCTAATAAGACAGGTAAATGTCAAAAAGCGCTTAGAATTTCCTTTGACATATGCAAATCAATATGGTGCACGCAGAAAAAAACAGGTGTATCTTTTAAAAAGCCTGCTATGTTAAATTTGCATAGTATTGAACTGATACAAAAATACAAGCCCCAAATTCCTGGTAATTAATTGGTATGCATTTTTGCTAAATTACGAATGCTTTTTTTTTGTTAAGTTGGCTAAGTACGTGCTTTGTTAAATTTACATTGGTGAAATTTATTTAAAAACGTACTATGTAAAATTTGCATTGATCAAATTTTGAAAATAAAATAAGCAATAAGTAAATTTTTCTAATAAGACAGGTAAATGTCAAAAAGCGCTTAGAATTTCCTTTGACATATGCAAATCAATATGGTGGATGTACATCTCTAATATAAAAGAATAATGATGCTGGATTTTCTCAAGTTTTTATCTTATAATATTATTAATGCAAACAAAAATAAAAAATGTTCATTGGTTTTCGGTTAGTAAAACTATTATATAATCAAAATAAAATAGTTAATAACTTTTATTGTTATTTGCATTGCAGTTTAATGGTCTAATTCATAAACTTTTACAACAGTCTTATTGCAGGATTTTAAGCTAATTTGTGAAAAACAGTATTCATATTTGCTTAATAATGAAGAAAATAATAAAGGTTTATAGTTGGTACTCACTAACTTTAAACCTTTTATAAAGTTTGGAGTGAGGAAGCCACCATTTAATTGTTAATTATTTCATTTTCAGGCATGAAATGATTTATTAAAGCCATGCCATCCCTAGAATGTGTGGCTTCCAACAACTTGCATCCATCAAACTGAAAAAAACTACAATAATTGCGTAGCCAATGACCATTTTCGAAAAAATTTCCAAAAAAATTTAAAAATTAAATTAAAAAGAAAAACAAAACAATAGTGATGTACAGACTGTCAAAACATTATTCGAAATTCGATTACTTTTGTATATTTTGAATAATATGTTCAAAAAAATTACTTTTTTACACACATTTCCATTGATTTGCTTTATAAATAAAAAAAAATATTTTTAATGGCTTTTAAATTTATCTTAGCACATCATTAGTTCTCTAATTTAAGGAAATACATTTTCACTTCCGATTACCGAGTCAATCGTTTACTAAATTTGTAAATCACTTACGACTTATTTGGGAGAAGAGAGAAAATAAACAATAGTGTTGCCAGTATCAAATCGAAAAATTAATTTATAGTTAAAATACGATTATGAATTAAGATTTCTAATAACTCTTTATTAATCGAAATATCTACTTTAACTATATCAAGCTTCAAATACCAAATAAATTTTTTTATGAATTAGCACATAAGTTTTTAACAAGTTGATGCCATCTGTAAATGAGTGGCTGATTATTCAAAATGTGCTGATTGTCATTTTTCATGGTTGCAGTCACAATCTAGGGGTGATCAAAATGTTTTAAGCTTGAAGGCTGTTATTTGTATGGCTGTTATTTATATCGCACCACCGTGAAGTTACCGACGACGATAACTTTATTATTTTTTGTTCTAAATAACAGGGTAACTCAGAGAAGTAAATTTTCGTACAAAATACCAAAAATTACTACTTTTTCCAACCGTTAACGCCGTCGATAACTTTTTTCTTTAACTTTTTAATGGATTTTCCAACAAATTCCTTTCCATGAAGGAACCTGTTCATTTGGTGTAGGATTTTATTTCGCGATATGGTAGAGGACGTTGTCCTGAATAATTTGGTATATCACACTAGTTTCGAATCAGTTTTTTTTCGAATACTTTTCTCAAAAAGAAATTACCAAGTGGTGGTCAGTACCACAAATCTTAGTCTGTGGAGCAACCACGTGGTTTGATGTGAGATTTTATTTTGGAATATGGTAGAGGACAATGTACTAAATAATTTTGTATATCACACTAGTTTCGTCGCACTAGTTTTTCGTCGAATACTTTTTTAAAAAATTAATTACCACATGGTGGTCACCACAACAAATCTGGGTCTGTGGAGCAACTAGTGTTTCCAATTCGGTTAATCGATTAACCGAATCCTCGATTAATCGCCTCTATTTCGGTTAATGTCGAATCAAATAACTCAAAACTCAAATAATTATTCGATCCGAATAATCGGCTAAAACAGGTCGATTAACCGGTTACAATTTCAATATGGAATTTGTCCCTTATTTTCTTAACTTTGGCTAAAAAATTACAAGAAACATAAACACAAATATATATTATTTGTATTTAAAAATTTGTAATCTGTATTTCAAAATTGTAAAATTGCATTTAAAATAATTCCATTTGTATTTCAAAATTCTCCAAATTTATTTCAGAAATTTCCAAATGTATTTCAAAAGACTCTATTTGTATTCCAAAATTTTCCAAATGTATTTAATGTATTTCAGATATTTCTATTTTTATTTTAAAAGCATTTTTACAAAGATGCCTGTTTTCTCTTTCGTAATGAAAATTTTATAGGAATTATGAGACATGTATGTTAGTAAATATGCTTTTAAAATAAAAATAGAAATTTCTGAAATAGATTTCGAAAAATTTGAAATGCAATTAGAATTTTATTAATACATTTGGAAATTTTTGGAATACAAATAGTCTTTTTAAATTCATTTGGAAATTTCTGAAATACATTTAGAGAATTTTGAAATACAAATGGAATTATTTGAAATGCATTGTGACAATTTTGAAATACAGATTTAAAATTTTTAAATACAAATGAATAATTTTGAAATGTATTTGGACAATTTTCAAATACAAATAGAATCTTCTTAAATACAAATAAAATATTTTAAAATATATTTGTATACATATTTTAAAATATATTTGTATAATTTTGAAATACATTTTGAAAATTTTAAAATGCATTTTGGACAATTTTGAAATGAATTTTGAAACGTTTTTATACAATTTTAAACAGTGTTTGGACAATTTTGAAAAATTTTTGAACAATTTTAAAATATTTTGGAATGATTTTTGGGCAAATTTAAAACATTTTTGGAAAAATTTAAAACATTTTTGGATAATTTTGAAACATTTTAGACAATTTTGAAACCATTTTAGGCAAATTAAAAATATATTTGGACAATTTTAAAACATTTTTGGACAATTTAAAAACATTTTTGGAGAACTTTAAAACATTTTTAAACAATTATGAAATACATTTGGAATTTTCTGAAATAAAACTGAAAAAGGTGTAGAATACAAGGGAACTCGTAACCGTTTCACTGAAATTAAATTTTTATTCGCATTTGTGACATTAATAATAACGAAATAACCTAAAGTTAATACAAAATTAAAGCTAAAAAAATCAAACTTAAATGGAATTTGACATTTGTAACTGTACACTGAGAGAAATGTCTACATTCTATTTATGAATTTTTACATTGATTCAATGAAGTTTCGCTGAAGTTCGTACAACGAAAATTTTTAAGAAGCTTTCCATTCATTTTGTTAAGAAAACTTCATTAGTTTAGTGGAAATTTTCATTAAAACTGGAAAAATAAAGATCCCTGTGCGTGTGTTAGCTCAAACTTTGGATAATTTTGTTTATTGTCAATGGCCCTTAAAAACGGAAAAAAGACTGAAAAATTTAATAATTCTTTATGATATTCTTTAGCCTACTAACTCTACTATTCAGAAAATTTTTTTGCAAATTTTTGTAGAGTAAATTGATATTTTCAATTAATTAATATTTTACTCAAATGGAACTAAATCTTTTTTTATATTTCTTCAGAGGAGGAGGAAGAACTTTGGATAATAATTTTTTTAAATGCAATATTATATTGTAGTATTGATTAAATTTGCATTTAAAGAAATTTTGAATCCAAAGTTTTACAGATTAAAAAAAAATTTCGTAAAGAAATAGAAAATCTACCTTTAGGTTATGCTGTTTTCAACTTATTAATTTTTAGAAAAAAATCTCCTAGTTTTTTTTGCCATTTTTAACTAATTTTTGATAGCTTCAGCTATATTTTTAAATAAATTTTTCTATTAGTATAAGAAATGTTTCAATTTATATAATCTCAGATTCCGAAACTTTCAACCTTAAGGTACATTTACACGCGAGAGAAAACTGCTAGAGATGGAGCAAAAAACACTACAAAATAGCTAAACTCATTCAAAATAGAGCTTATTAGAGGTGATTTTTGTTTTATCTCTAGCATTTCTGTCTCGTGTAGATGTGCTTTTTAATTTGAATTTTTTTAAATACATAGTGTTCATATGTCATGTTAATATTTAACAAAAACAGGAAGCTGTTAGTGTCCTTGTTGATAAAAAGTTAAGGAAATACATTAATTTTACTTTAAACGATTAATCGCCAATTTTCTCGAATAACCGACCCGAATAACCGGTTAATCAATTTTAGTGATTTTTCGAATAATGCAATAACCGGTTAATCGCCTATGTCGAATAATTGGAAACAGTAGGAGCAACCAAGTGGTTTGGTGTGAGATTTTATTTTGGAATATGGTAGAGGACATTGTGCTGAATAATCTGGTATATCACATTAGTTTCGAATCAGTTTTTTGTTGAATACTTTTTTCAAAAATTAATTACCAAGTGGTGGTCACCACCACAAATCTGGGTCTGTGGAGCAACCAAGTGGTTCGGTGTGAGATTTTATTTTGGAATATGGAATTATCCTGAGTAATTTGGTATATCACACTAGCTTGGAATCAGTTTTACCAAGTGCTGGTCAGTACCACAAATCTTGGTCTGTGGAGCAACCATGTGGTTTGGTGTGAGATTTTATTTTGGAATATGGTAGAGGACATTATCCTGAATAATTTGGTATATCACACTAGCTTCCAATAAGTTTTTTGTCGAATACTTTTCTCAAAAAGAAATTACCAAGTGCTGGTCAGTACCACAAATCTTAGTCTGTGGAGCAACCACGGCGTTTGGTGTGAGATTTTATTTCAGAATATGGTAGAGGACATTGTTCTGAAGAATTTGGTATATCACACTAGTTCCAAATCATTTTTTTGTCGAATACTTTTTTCAAAAAGAAATTACCAAGTTGAGGTCAGTACCACAAATCTTGGTCTGTGGGGTAACCATGTCGTTTGTTGTGAGATTCTATTTTGGAATATGTGAGAGGACATTATCCTGAATAATTTAGTATATCACACTAGTTTCGAATCAGCTTTTTGTTGAATACTTTTTTCAAAAAGAAATTACCAAATGGCGGTCAGTAACCCAAATCTTGGTCTGTGAAGCAACCATGCGGGTTGGTGTGAGATTTTATTTCGCAGTATGATAGAAGACATTGTCCTGAATAATTTGGTATAACACACTAGTTTCGAATCAGTTTTTTGTCGAATACTTTTTTCAAAAAGAAATTACCAAGTTGCGGTCAGTACCACAAATCTTGGTCTGTGGAGCAACCATGTAGTTTGGTGTGAGATTTTATTTCGGAATATGATAGAAGACATTGTCCTGAATAATTTGGTATATCACACTAGGTTGGAGTCAGGTTTTTGTAGTGTTTCCAATTCGGTTAATCGATTAACCGATTCCTCGATTAATTTTTATATTGATTCAATAAAATGTCGCTGGAATTCGTCTATTGAAACACGGAGGAGATTGGAAGATAAGCAAAAATCTAAAAATTAAATGTTTGTATGTGTCTGCGCTGATCACTTCTGAGTAAAAACTTTAATAGAGAGCTGAATAGGAAAGAAAACAACGAATTAGTTACATTGCATTCAAGGCCTTACTTGAGTGAGATGGTTAAGATGTCGCACTTTAGTATAGTTACGTTTGTAATGTGGGAGCATGTGTTCGACGGGTTGTTGAAAAAACTTATCATATAGAGACAATCTGACAATAAACATATAAACATATAAATAATTAATACAATTTAATGGAAAATCACTGACGACGCATGTCTAGTTTGCCTTGAAAATTATAAAGTGATTATAATTTTTAGAGAAAAAGGTCAATTTTATTCTTCTTCTTAACCTCAAATTTATTAAAATTGATTAAATTGCATATTAATTACAATATTAATTGCAGCTGTCTATATGACGTTAAAACAACACTGCACTAAACTTTTCATTGAATTGATGCAGTTTTATGAGACATTTCGTATTATTTATTGAAATTTCGTATTTGTGAAGAAAACTTCATTATTTTAGTGAAAATTTTCATTAAAACTCGTCCAATTAAATTCTCTCTGCGTCAATTAGCTCAAAATCTGTTTGTTGTTAATGGCCTTTAAAAACCGAAAAGACTGAGAATTTAATAATAATTTATAAATTCTCACACTAAGAATATTCAGAAAAATTTTTTCCTGATCTTTGCAGAGTAAATTGGTATTCCCAAATAGAGCTTAACATTTTTTATATTAATGGCTCAATGTAAAAGGCTCTTCTAGTTTTTAATATTAAAAAAAGTCAGCCCTTTGTGTTTTTATTGATAAAAAGTTAAGAAAATACATTAATTTTGCATTAAACGATTAATCGATTAATCGCCAATTTTCTCGATTAACCGACCCGAATAACCGGTTAATTAATTCTAGTGATTTTTCGAATAATACATTAACCGATTAACCTCCTATGTCGAATAATTGGAAACACTAGTTTTTTGTCGAATACTTTTTTCAAAAAGAAATTACTAAATTGTGGTCAGCACCACAAATCTTGGTCTGTGGAGCAACCATGTGGTTTGCTGTGAGATTTTATTTCGGATCACGGTAGAGGACATTATCCTAAATCACACTAGTTCCCAGTCAGTTTTTTGTCGAATACTTTTTTCAAAAAGGAATTACCAAGTGGTGGTCAGTACCACAAATCTTGGTCTTCGGAGCAACCATGTGGTTTGGTGTGAGATTTTAGTTTGGAATATGTTAGAGGACAATGTCCTGAAGAATTTGGCATATCACACTAGTTTGAAATCAGTTTTTTGTCGAATACTTTTCTCAAAAAGAAATTAGCAACACTCAGAAAAGTTCTGCAGTTACTACATGACAGTTATTTGTGTAGTAATGCGGTTGTAGTTATTTTAACTACAATTGTAGTTAATTTACTTAGAACAAAATTTTTCAATGTTTTTGACAGTTATTTTTTTAAACAAACTACAAAAACTACTACATTGTAGTAACATTTATTTTATGCAGTTATTTTGAATTTTATTTACAAATACTTAAAGTGTGTGTGTACACACACGAAGCAAACAGGAATATGTGTATGAATCACTTGTTTAGAAATTTCTAGTGAAAGAATATGAGAAGAACATGTTTTCTCTTGTCTTAGTCATAAAACAACGCCAAAGAGTGAGGACGCGTAATGCGGAAGAGGTTATATATTTTTTATTAAATTATTAAAATAATAAGGTAAGTTTTATAATATAAATTTATTTACGGGGAATGTTAAAAAAATATTGTATTTATTTTCTTTCAGTTCTTTTATATTCTTATCCCTTTCTACCTGGAGAAAAAAAGGAAGCCAAACAACAGCATATTTCATCCCTCACAGACGGACATGTACAACAATATCTTAATAGTGAAAAATAAAAGTGACATTAAGTGTAAATTGTGATTTCTCAATTTTAAATTTATTATAGAATAAAATTAAGTTAATAGTGTTTACATAAATTTGTTTTTTTTTTATTCATTTAATAATTTAAAAAAAAAATTTTATCTATGTTTTTTTAACTACATTTGCAGTTGTTTGTACAGTTTTACAAAAATTTGCATGCATGTTGTTTTAATTGCATTTGTAGTTGTTTTTACTACATTTGTCAGTTGATTTTTAACAGTTAAAAATTACTTCATATTGCAGTTAATTTAACTGCAAATGTAGTCTACACCTTTTTAAGTGCAAATGCAGTTATTTTAACTGTCATTTGCAGTTGATTCTACCTACATAATTCCCTGAGTGAAGTGGTGGTCAGTACCACAGATCTTGGTCTGTGGAGCAACCATGTGGTTTGTGTGAGATTTTATATCGGAATACGGTAGAGGACACTATCCTGAATAATTTGGTATATCACACTAGTTTCGAATCGGCTTTTTGTTGAATAGTTTTTTCAAAAAGAAATTACCAAATGGCGGTCAGTACCACAAATCTTGGTCTGTGGAGCAAACATGTGGTTTGGTGTGAGATTTTATTTCGAAATACGGTAGAGGACATTATCTTGAATAATTTGGTATCTCACACTAGTTCCCAATCAGTTTTTTGTCGAATACTTTTTTCAAAAAGGTATTACCAAGTGGTGGTCAGTACCACAAATCTTGGTCTGTGGAGCAAACATGTGGTTTGGTGTGAGATTTTATTTCGAAATACGGTAGAGGACACTATCCTGAATAATTTGGTATATCACACTAGTTTCGAATCGGCTTTTTGTTGAATAGTTTTTTCAAAAAGAAATTACCAAATGGCGGTCAGTACCACAAATCTTGGTCTGTGGAGCAAACATGTGGTTTGGTGTGAGATTTTATTTCGAAATACGGTAGAGGACACTATCCTGAATAATTTGGTATATCACACTAGTTTCGAATCGGCTTTTTGTTGAATAGTTTTTTCAAAAAGAAATTACCAAATGGCGGTCAGTACCACAAATCTTGGTCTGTGGAGCAAACATGTGGTTTGGTGTGAGATTTTATTTCGAAATACGGTAGAGGACATTATCTTGAATAATTTGGTATCTCACACTAGTTCCCAATCAGTTTCTTGTCGAATACTTTTTTCAAAAAGGAATTACCAAGTGCTGGTGAGTACCACAAATCTTGGTCTGTAGAGCAACCGTGTGGTTTGGTGTGAGATTTTAGTTTTGAATATGTTAGAGGACATTGTCGTGAATAATTTGGTATATCACACTAGTTCCGAATCAGTTTTTTGTCGAATAGTTTTTTCAAGAAGAAATTACCAAGTGGTGGTCAATACCACAAATCTTGGTCTGTGGAGCAACCAAGTGCTTTGGTGTGAAATTTTATTTTGGAATATGGTAGTGGACATTGTCCTGAATAATTTGGTACATCACACTAGTTTCGAATCAGTTTTTTATCCCACCAAGATTTGTGGTACTGACCACCACTTGGTAATTTTTTTTAAAAAAGTATTTGACAAAAAACTGATTGGGAACTAGTGTGATATACCAAATTATTCAGCATAATGTCCTCTACCATATTCCAGAATAAAATCTCAAACCAAACCACTTGGTTGCTCCACAGACCCAGATTTGTGGTGGTGACCACCACTTGGTAATTTCTTTTTGAAAAAAGTATTCGACTAAAAACTGATATATTTGAGAAAACTATTCGACGAAAAACTGATTCGAAACTATTGTGATATACCGAATTATTCAGGACAATGGCCTCTACCTTATTCCAAAATAAAATCTCACACCAAACCACTTGGTTGCGCCACAGACCAAGATTTGTGGTGCATGCCACCACTTGGTAATTTCTTTTTGAAAAAATTATTCGACAAAAAACTGATTCCAAACCAGTGTGGTATACCAATTTATTCAGGACAATGTCCTCTACCATATTCCAAAATAAAATCTCACAACAAACCACTTGGTTGCTCCACAAACTAAGATTTGTAGTACCAACCACCACTTAGTAACTTCTTTCTGAAAAAGTTATTCGACAAAAAACTGATTCCAAACTAGTGTTATATACCAGATTATTCAGCACAATATCCTCTACCATAATCCAAAATAAAATCTCACACCAAACCACTTGGTTGCTCCACAGACCCAGATTTGTTGTGGTGACCACCACTTGGTTATTAATTTTTGAAAAAATTTTTCGACGAAAAACTGATTCGAAACTAGTGTGATATACCAAACTATTCTGGACATTGTTGTCTACCATATTCCAAAATAAAATCGCACACCAAATCACATGGTTGCGCCACAGACCAAGATTTCTGGTACCTACTCACCAACACTTGGTAATTTATTTTTGAGAAAAGTATCCGACAAAAAACTGATTCGAAACTAGTGTGATATACCAAATTATTCAAGATAATGTCCTCTACCATATTCCAAAATAAAATCTCACACCAAACCATTTGGTTGCTCCACAGACCCAGATTTGTAGTGGTGACCACCAATTAGTAATTTCTTTTTGAAAAAAGTATTCGACAAAAAACTGATTCAAAACTAGTGTGATGTGCCAAATTATTCGGGAAATTGTCAGTGATCGGGAAGGGTTCAAACTACCGGGGAAAGTTATATCGGTAAAAAAGAAGTTATACGTGTCCCGGCGTTTTGCTGGGTCACCCCTAGGAATCGAGATATATCGATTTGACCTTTGGTGGTCTTTTTTTTGACATAACTCGAGAACCACTAGTCCGATTTTGCTCAAACAATCTTAAAAAAATTAAAAATTACAATTCCTTTAATCTGTTTATATAACGTTTTTCAACAGTTTTGCCGGTAAAAATAAATGTATTTTTTAAAATTGTTTGAGCAAAATCGGACTAGTGGTTCTCGAGTTATGTAAAAAAAAGATATATCTCGATTCCTAGGGTTGACCCAGCGAAACGCCGGGACACGTATAACTTGTTTTTGACCGATATAACATTTCCCGTTGGTTTCATCCCATCCCGATTTTGACTGTCGCATAGTGTTATTATTATTGTATTATATATAACAAAATTTGTCCATCAAAAATAAAATTTACAAGAACAATTCCAATCCGTTGATATAAATCAGGGTTATATAGATTTTTAAAATGACAACATGGATTAAATTTTTTTATTGTCGTTAATTTTAACCGTTATTGAGTTCTCATTAATTCAGCAATATAATTGTCACTAGTAACTCAATATATAGTTGAATTTATAATTTTGAAAAACTTAGTTATAGTCAACTAAATCAATTCAACTAAGGATTAGTTAGGGGTTTTTCACCTACGAGATAGTTGAAATATTTGTCAAAATCAATTAAGGAATTTTTTGGGTGTATCAACAAAGTATTTAAAAAAAGGACTAACAATGAATAATAAATTTGTCAAAATATTATTGTATTTTAAACAATAAATAAAAACAATATTTTTAAAAAGTAATTATGCTTTCTGTACTATTTTTGGTTAAAGTTGAGTTTAGTGACACAGCTCCGATCAGGTCAAAATTTTTACCACAGGTAGAACTTTTTATTGGGATTCCACAACAACTTTTTTTTTTGTCGGTCGGACCTATCTCGGGAGTTATTTCGGTTCAAAGTTCGAAGTTGGACTTGCTTATAACTCCGTGATTTGTGGTCGGATTTGGACAGTAGGTGCACCATTAGAGAGGTATTAAAAAAATCTTTCATATGGCATTAAAAATTTTTATACCAATTAACCCATTGCGGCCCAGTTAAAATTTTTTTAATTTTTAAAAGGTTCATTATAACAAAAAAGGGTTTTGTATTAAAACAATTTTTGTTGGTTTTAATCAAGGTTGGTTACCGAAACGAATAACGGTAAGGGTAACGGTAACGGTATCAGATTTCGTTTGTTTAGGTAACGGTAAAGGTAACGGTATTTAAGACTGTTTCGGTAACAGTATACCGTTATCGAAACAGCAATACCGGTACGTACCGGTATTAAAAATTATGTTAAAAACATATAAAAACAAGTAAAAACATGGCATATTTTTAATTTTAAGTACTGAAAATACAGATTTTAAGCTATAAATTCAATACTGGTAGTTTTAATAAGTAAATTTATTATCTATAAATTAAAAAAAAAAAAAAAACACTCAAGATTATAAAATAAAAAAATTGTAATTTTTATATAAAATAATAAATACCGGTAAAATACCGGTAACTACCCATAAAAATAACGGTATCGGTAACGGTAACGATAACGGTATTTAGAAATTTTTTTAGAGGTAGCGATAACGGTAACGGTATTCAATTTGAAACGGTATTTTAGCGATAACGGTATTATAACGATAACGGTAACCAACCTTGGTTTTAATTATGTTCTTTGCATGGAGCGGATGGTACGCTCCCATGAATGTTAAGCAAAGAATTGCTTTATTGGGTAAAATCGAACTTAATTTATTGTACATTATTGCTTACTAAGCAATTCTATAAACAGTGGGAAATGGTATGAAACAACGATAAATGTACAATACCAAAAGTGGTGACTGTTACAGTGGTTGTTATAAGAGTTTGACTGAGTGTTCTCAGCTTAACTCATTGTAACTACAACGGTCATTGTACAATACAAATAGTGTGTATCGTATGTATTATTACTTTGTAATATGATCTTTTAATTTCAATTACCCAAAATATTCTTGTGGGTAATAACGCATACAATTCATGCTACACATGCTACACCTCCCTTTTACGGAAGAATGCTCATATAACAAAGTTGTCTGAACATTCTTTTACAACAAAGATTTATAAATTTAATTTGATGCTTATGTTTACTTATGATAAGTGCTTTATTGAATGAAAGTTTTTTTTTTTTTATTGAATTTTATGTTATTGTTATTTTTTATAAATCTTAAGTCTATTTTTATGGACTATTTGTTCTTTTTTATTTTTCTTATCAACTATTGTTACATTATTTCTTAAATCTATATTTTTAATTTCATATGGCCCTTTAAATTGGTTTTCCAATTTATGCCCTGTTTCATTCTTAAGCAAAACTAGATCTCCTATTTCAAAATTAAAATCTAATGTATTTCTATCGTAATTTAATTTTTGTCGTAACTTAGATCTATCTAACATATGGCGCGCTCTTCTATGTGCTACTTCTAATATAAATTTTATTTCCTTAGCATAATCATCTATGTTATAAAGTGGACTAATTCTATCTACTTCACTAAATTGTTTAAACATATTTGGTAATCTACCAAAAATTAATTCATATGGGTAGTAGTCGTGAACAGACGATGGTGTGGTGTTAAAGCAGTACGTGAAGTACTTAAGCCATTCATCCCAATCATCTTTGTCAACGGATATGTACGATCTTACATACTCATTGAAAGTTCTATGACTCCTTTCTATCGTGCCCATTGTCTGATGGTGATAAGCAGTTGAGGTGAGTTTCTTCACCTTAAGAAGACTGCATAGTTCTGTCAGTAAAGAATTCTTGTATTCTGTACCCATATCCGAAATGAACGTCTTCATTGGACCATAGGTAAGAACAAAATGTTCGAAAATTGCCTTTGCAATTGTTTTAGCGTTTTTGTCTGGTACGGGTATTGTTACTAGATATTTTGTCATCTCTATTTATAAAAGAATAACGTGACTGACTGACTGACTGACTCAACATCGCCCAGCCCAAACCGCTGAAGCTAGGAAGTTGAAATTTGGTATGTAGGTTCCTCTTTCGGGGTAGACGTCCACTAAGACGGGATTTTTGGAAATTCCTACCGGAACGGGCAAAAAGGGGGAAGTGTCCCCCTTGACGGCCTGCCAAAACCCCTTTGGCTAGAAAGCTGAAATTTAAGATATGTGTTCCTTGGAGTAGGGGCTAACTTTTCTGGAAAGTACTTTCTAGAATTTTGGACAGGGACGTTGTAAAAATGGGGGTTAAAAAGGGGAAAAAGGCCCCCCTTGACGGCCTGCCCAAACCGCTGGAGGTAGGAAGTTGAAATTTGGTATAAAGGTTCCTCCACTATCGTAGACATCCACCAAGACGGGAGTTTTGGAAATTTTTACAGGGACGGGCAAAAAGGGGAAAAAGTCTCCCCCTTGACGGCCTGCTCAAACTGCTGGAGCTATGAAGTTGAAATTTGGTATGTAGGTTCCTCGACCGGTGTAGACGTCCGTTGAGACGGCATTTTTGGAAATTCTTATCGGGAGGGGCAAAAAGGGGACAAAAAAAGTACCTTTTTCCAAAAAAGTACCTTTTCCCAAAAAAAGTACCTTTTCCCAAAAAAAGTACCTTTTTCCAAAAAAAGTACCTTTTTCCAAAAAAAGTACCTTTTTCCAAAAAAAAGTACCTTTTTCCAAAAAAAGTATCTTTTTCCAAAAAAAGTACCTTTTTCCAAAAAAAGTACTTTTTCCAAAAAAAGTACCTTTTTCCAAAAAAAGTACCTTTTTCCAAAAAAAGTACCCTTTTCCAAAAAAAGTACCTTTTTCCAAAAAAAGTACCTTTTTCCAAAAAAAGTACCTTTTTCCAAAAAAAGTACCTTTTTCCAAAAAAGTACCTTTTTCCAAAAAAAGTACCTTTTTCCAAAAGAAGTACCTTTTTCCAAAAAAAGTACCTTTTTCCAAAGAAGGTACCTTTTTTCAAAAGAAGTACCTTTTTCCAAAAAAAGTACCTTTTTCCAAAAAAAAGTACCTTTTTCCAAAAAAGTACCTTTTTCCAAAAAAAGTACCTTTTTCCAAAAAAAGTACCTTTTTCCAAAAAAAATTCCTTTTTCCAAAAAAAGTACCTTTTTCCAAAAAAAGTACCTTTTTTAAAAAAAGTACCTTTCTCCAAAAAATGTACCTTTTTCTAAAAAAATGTACCTTTTCCAAAAAAAAAAGTACCTTTTCCCAAAAAACATACATTTTTCCAAAAAAATAACTTATTCAAAAAAAGTACCTTTTCCAAAAAAAAAGTACCTTTTCCCAAAAAAAGTACCTTTTTCTAAAAAAATTTTCCTTTTCCCAAAAAACATACATTTTTTCAAAAAAATACCTTTTTCAAAAAAAGTACCTTTTCCAAAAAAAAGTACCTTTTCCCAAAAAAAAGTACCTTTTTCTAAAAAAATTTTCCTTTTCCAAAAGAAGTACCTTTTCCAAAAAAAGTACCTTTTTCCAAAAAACATACATTTTTCAAAAAAAAAACAACTTTTTAAAAAAAAATACCTTTTGCAAAAAAAGTACAAATAAAGTACTTTGTAAAAACAAAGTATCTTTTTCCAAAAAATTTCGTTTTTCCAAAAAGTACCATTTAAAATAATATATAATTTCAAAAAAACTACTTTTTTTCCTCCACCCACGGATATCTCCACTAAAACAAGGTTTCTTGATATTCGGCATAGACGTGCGCTAAGACGGGATTTTTGGAAATTCCTACCGGAACGGGCAAAAAGGGGAAAAGTCTCCCCATAAACAGTCTCACAAATTGGAAAAGTGCCTGCCCAAACCACTGGAGGTAAGAAGTTGAAATTTGGTATAAAGGTTCCTCCACTGTAGTAGACATCGACTAAGTTTGTATTTTTGGAATTCCCTACAGGATATCCCAAAAGGAAACTCGGTATGTGAGTTCCTCCTTCTGTGTAGGCGTCCGCTTAGACGGAATTTTTGAAATTCCTATCGGGAGGGGAAATAAGGTAAAAGTCTCCTCCTGACGGCTTGCCCAATCCCTTTTGGCCAACCTAAAATTTTAAATATGTATTCCTTGGAGTAGGACTAACTCACCGGCAACATAATTTTTCTATTTTGGAACAGGAACATAGTAAAAATGGTGGTTGAAAGGGAAAAATGTCCCCACTAACGGCCTGCCCAAACCGCTTAGGCAATGCAGTTGAAATTTGGTATGAATGTTCCTCATCCATCGCAGATAGCCGCGAAGATGGAATTTTTGTAAATTCCTAAAGGGAGGGGCAAAAAGAAGAAAAGCCTCACCTTGGGGGCCGGTAAAAACCCCTTCGGCTAGAAACCTGAAG
Organism: Leucophora obtusa; assembly: GCA_949987735.1. Classification (NCBI taxonomy): domain Eukaryota; kingdom Metazoa; phylum Arthropoda; class Insecta; order Diptera; family Anthomyiidae; genus Leucophora; species Leucophora obtusa. Next base: position 260,153,726 of record OX465295.1, on the reverse strand, counting down.
CTTAAAATGTGGGTCCCTGGAGTGAGGGCTAACGTATTAGAAAGATACTTTTTGAATTTTGGACAGGGTCGTTATAAAATGGGAGCTCAAAAAGGGAAAGTTGCCCCTTAACGACCTGTCCAAACTGCTGGAACTAGGAAGCTGAAATTCGGTACTTAAGTTCCTCTCAGCCTGCTCAAACTGCTGGAACTAGGAAGCTGGAATTCCCTGTCGATGGATTTTCGGAAATTCCTACCGACAGGGGCACAAATAGTAAAAGTTGGCTAGAAACCTGAAATGTAAAACATATGTTACTTGGAGTATCTGCTCACTTACCGAGACGGTGCTTTTTGGACAGGGACATTGCAAAAATGGGGATTAATGAAGCGAAAAGTGCCGCTTAAAGGCCTGCCCAAACCGCTGGAGGTAGGAAGTTGAAATTTGGTATGAATGTTCCTCATCCATCGCAGATAGCCGCGAAGATGGAATTTTTGTAAATTCCTAAAGTGAGGGGCAAAAAGAAGAAAAGCCTCACCTTGGGGGCCGGTAAAAACCCCTTCGGCTAGAAACCTGAAGCTTAAAATGTGGGTCCCTGGAGTAAGGGCTAACTTATTAGAAAGATACTTTTTTGAATTTTGGACAGGGTCGTTATAAAATGGGGGCTCAAAAAGGGAAAGTTGCCCCTTAACGACCTGTCCAAACTGCTGGAACTAGGAAGCTGAAATTCGGTACTTAGATTTCTCTTCCAGCCTAATTCCAACCGGGAGGGACAAAAAAAGAAAAAGTGTCCCCCTTGACAGCTTGCTCAAACTGCTGGAACTAGGAAGCTGAAATTCCCTGTCGATGGATTTTCGGAAATTCCTACCGAGAGGGGCACAAATAGTAAAAGTTGGCTAGACACCTGAAATGTAAAACATATGTTACTTGGAGTATGGGCTCACTTACCGGGAAGGTGCTTTTAATGGGATTAATGAAGCGAAAAGTGCCGCTGGAGGTAGGAAGTTGAAATTTGGTATTAAAGTTCCTCTATTGTAGACATCCGCTAAGATGAGATTTTTGGAAATTTCTACAGGTAGGGTCAAAAACAGGAAAAGGGACATTGCAAAAATGGGGATTAATGAAGCGAAAAGTGCCGCTTAAAGGCCTGCCCAAACCGCTGGAGGTAGGAAGTTGAAATTTGGTATTAAAGTTCCTCCTCTATTGTAGACATCCGCTAAGATGAGATTTTTGGAAATTTCTACAGGTAGGGTCAAAAACAGGAAAAGTCTCCCCCTTAACGGCCTGGCCAAACTGCTGGAACAAGGGATCTTAAATTGGGTTCCTTCTCCAACGTTGACGTCCCCTAAGATGGTATTTTTGGAAATTCATACCGGGAGGGGTAAAAAGTAAAAAAACTTCCCCCTTGATGGCCTGGCCAAACTGCTGGATATAGAGACCTAAAATTATGTATGTAGTAGGTTCCTCCTCCAACGCAGACGTCCTCTAAGACGGAATTTTTGGAAATTCCTACCGGGAGGGGTAAAAACGGAATAATTCTCCACCTTGATGGCCTAACCGAACCCTTCGGCTAGAAACCTGTAATATATAATATCTTTTCCTTGGAGTATGGGCTAACTTATCGACAAGGCATTTCTAGGACTTTGGACAGGAACGTGGTAAAAATGGTGGTTCAAAAGGGGAAAATTGCCCCCCCCCCTTAACGTCCGCGTCTTTAGCTAGAAACCTAAAACTTAAAGAACAAGTGTATATGAAACACTAAAATTAAGAAACTAAATAGGAAACGAGTGGGATTGAAACACTACACAAGTGGAATGAAATGGATATAAACGTTGAACGAGTGGAATTGAAATTATAGACAATGCAAATGGATTGGAAGAGGGAATTACCTGTTCAAACACTATCAACGGAATATGAAACTTATGTAGCATTGAAACATACTCTCCAAAAAGTTAAACAAATTTTCTGAAAGAGATAAAACCTTAGAAAAGGAATGGAACTTATATATTCCGATATTTAAACTTCATGTAACGAAGCACCGGTGGAAGAAACCGACGCAGTAAATTTTCCAACTGAATTTGTGAATTTACTTGAATTGCCAGGTCTACCTTTACATAAACTGGAATTAAAAAAAAAAACTTTAAGACACAATAACAACGTAGCGGGCTTTGCCCGCTATTTGTAATATTATAAAATGCTTTCCAACCCTGCTTTACGTTATTTATTTTCATTCAAAACACAAATGAACAAAACTACTTACGGGTCTATCTACCTAAGTTCGCACTTTACCAAATTATCTTAACATACACACGTATATTGCAATTTATTATGGATTCATTACTAACAATCCACTTTCATGAGAAAAAGTGATCAAATATTTATTTATTTTAAACCCATTGTTGTGCAGAATTATTTATTTGTGGTGGCTGGGTGAAGGCTTTAAATAAAAAAACTTTAAATAAAAAAACTAATTTAATAAAAATTGTGGGGGGCGCAGCCCCCCCCCCCTTAACCTTTAAGGCACGCTAACAACGTAGCGGGCTGCGCCCGCTAGTATCACATATTATAGTAACTGCATATTCATTTCCATTGTAGGATTTTGGTAATGGACCTATAGTATCCACTAATACAATATCAAATGGTTTTGCCGGTGTTGGCGTTAATATCATTGGACTTTTTAAGTTCTTTGTAGTTTTGGCTGTTTGACACTTTTGGCATGATTTGACGTATTTTGTCACGTCTTTAGTGATATTCTTCCAATAGTAATATCTTTTAATTTTGTTTAATGTTCTGGAAACACCGCAATGACCTCCTTCTGCAGGGTCTTCGTGGTATCATTTCATTACATCTTGAATAGTCTTAGCATTATTGTCAATTCGGGTCACCTCATTTAGTAGCGCTACTTTTATATGATTCAAATATTTATTGCCCATTTGTTTGAATTCATTAATGGAGATAAATTCGAAAATTTTCTCACTAGGTGCCATTTGTAATTTCGTAATGTCATGTTTACCGGCCACTTCTTCGAGCCTTGGGAAGAATTGTCCTAAGTCAAGTTTCCCATTAGTAAACAAATCATCAATTGGTATATATGCCATTACAGATTTTCCTCTTTTGATGTAACATCTTCCGGGGGTAATCTTTAATTTATAATATTTTCTGACGTCAGTGTTCTTAATCGGTACATATATACTGGGCTTTTCATTTTCTTTGAATTGGTGCTGCTTATTCATTTCTTTGTTTTTAGCCATATTTTGTGCCTTATTTTTCATTGATCTGGTTGTAACTTTTAGTATGTTATTATTTTGTATATTTAATTCCTTTAATTCGTCGATCGTGATACGCGATAGAGCATCCGCGACGTAGTTATCTTTTCCCCTAAGATATTCAACAGTGAAATCGTATTCTTCTAGATCAAGTCTAATTCTAGTCAATTTTGAGCTGGGGTTCTTCATCGAAAATAGATAAGAAAGTGGTCTATGATCTGATCGAACGAGGAAATGTTTTCCATAAATATAGGGTCTAAAATGTTTCACTGCCCAGTGTATGGCTGTCAATTCCTGTTCAATAGTGTATTTATTGCTTTCTCCTTTGGTGAAACTTCTAGAGGCGTATGCCACTGGTAAATGCTTTCCATCATACTCTTGTGTGAGCACGGCACCACAAGCGTGTTTGCTTGCATCCGTTGTTATACAGAATTGTTTTTCAAAATCTGGGTATTGCAACAATGTTGGTCTCATTAGTTCACTTTTAAGATGTTCAAAAGCAGACAAGAAAAGTATTTTGCTCGGCCAAGTTGATCTAAAATATCGTCTATTCTTGGCAATGGAAATTTATCTGCAATTAATTTCTTGTTTACCTGTCTGTAGTCTATCACCAGTCTCCATCTTTTTCCTTTTGTATTTGGTAAGGATTTCTTTGGAACTAATAAAATTGGACTATTATATTCGGAATATGATGACTCTATTATTCCATCATCTATCAATTTATTCACTTGCTCTTCGATTTCTTCTTTATGGGTATGTGGTATACGGTAGTTCTTGATGTACACAGGATCCGTATCCTTCGTTCTTAACTTTTGTTTGTAAAAATTGTTAGTTGTAACTGTTTCTGATTCTAATCCGAAGATATCGCTATATTCGGTGCATATTTCCGTTAAAGTTTCCTTAAATTGTATTGGAAAATTCTTCTCTAATATATTTCAAATTTTATCTTTTCTATTTTCATTGTTAGTTTTACACTTTACTATGTCATAATTATTGACATCTTCCGTTATAATTTCATTTTATTTTAGGTTAGTTACAAAATTGTTTGTATTAAGTATCCTTATAAATGCATTTTCAGCTTTTACTAGTGTACTGGCTATGAAGGTTGGGGTTATTGATTAGTTACCAGTACTTCCTCATTGCATGATGAAAGTTTAACTCGTCGTATTACCTCAGATCTTGCTGGCAAGGTAATATCATCATCACAAGTATTGGTCATTGGTATTACTATTTGTTGTTCCAGATAATGTGGTCTCAGGATAAGATAATCCTGGTCTTGGTTAAATTCAAGAACACAATTAAATCTTTTCATAAAATCCATACCAATTATTCCATCACATGGTATTGGGAAATTGTCATCTACCACTTGGAAATTGTGGGGTATCAAAAATTCACTAGTCTTTAAATCAAAAAATGTTGTACCAATGGATTTAATTCCTCCTTTTCCTATACCAGTAAGTGTAGTAAAATGAGCCGTATTTATTTGTTTAAATGTGCATTGATGTTTTATTAAGGATATATCTGCTCCAGTGTCTACCAGTAAAGTTACAGTAGTGTTAATTATGTCTATTTTAATTTGGATGAAACAACTAAAGTTAAGGTTAAGATTATATATTTTCCCATTTATTGGCTTTATCCTAGGGGATTGTTCGAGTTTTCCGAACTGTTTTCACTTGCAGTTAGTGCTCTAGCGTGGTTTCTGTTTCCATTATAATTTCTACGTCCTCTTCTATTTCTGTAGTTATTATTCGAATAATTATTATTATTGCTATTATTATTGTTGCGGTTATTATTATTGTTATTCCTGGAGAAGTTACCTCTTCCACGGAATTTTCGCTTGTTCCCGCGGTAATTGCCGTAATTGGGTCTTTGCCCATAGTACAATATGGCATTTTGTTGACCAGTTGCCTCAGTGCAACTATTTACAAATTTGCTGATTGCGTCATTCATACTATTGAACTGACCAGCTTCCACGATCAATTTTACTTTATCAATATTGCAGTTTTTCGTAAGTGCTTTTACAGCAACTTGGGTGGAGTATTTATTTGCCAATTCGCAGGTCAAACCATCTGATATGTATGCATTTTCAAGTGATTTAACTAGAGATTCCACCTCACTACAATAAGCATTCGCAGACTTGTTGTTCTGTTTAATATTCATTATTTTTGCCGACAAGACCTCGACTGATTCTCCTTTTACTGAACTAGTCAGTTTACTTATAATTTCAGCGATTGAAGTCTCATTGCTAATTAGATTTCTAGCAGTTCCCTTTAGTTTAGTCTTTATTAGGGATACCGCTGTCTGTTCGTGTGTCCCCTTGAGTGAATCCACTAATTGGAGCGAGTCCAAAAATGTGCGTAGATTCTCGGGTTTACTATCGAAATCACAGATCAGCTTTGAAGCTGTATTAAGAAATTCCACGATCGTTTGTGTCATTTCGGAATTATTTGAGAAATCTTCTGAGTCTGAGTTGGTATCTATTTCGGAAATTGGTTAAAATTTCTCACTATTGCTAGAAGCGAGTATAACGTTTGTATCTATTTTCAATTTTTGATCAATTGAATGGGGTAATGTCTGGTTAATATTATATTTGTCAAGTATTTTTACTAATTGGTCTCTTAGGTTCCAATAGATTTCTAAAACTTCAGTTTTATGTTCCTCAGTGAATTTCTCTCTATTTCTGTATATTATCTCTCTAATTATTTCCAGTGAATTTATAATCGTATTCAAATGTTTTCTCACTGTTTCTGGACGAACATATACATTTTTATTTATGCATTTATAAGCTTTTCTGAAGTTCTCTCTTTCTGAAGAGATTAATTTATTTATTAACTCCCATTTTTCCATTTAAACTTTATCTAATTCTGTTTCTCTACTTATTAACTTCTATCTAATATTTGTTATTTATTTTTGCTGTTGACGCGTGTTACTTATTGCCCTACAAATTACCTTTATTATATAGATGATTGCCACTATAACAATCATTATTATTGATACGATTTCCACATAATTAAATTCATTGTCCCTAGTAATGTCTGGTTTATTACTTTCTTTAATATTTTTCCGCAAAACTTCGATAAGTTCCCTATTATCAGTTTCCTCTTGTGATTTACCTACTTCGTATCCGGCAATAAGCAGTGGGATAGTGGACAAAATCTTTTTCCACCAAGTCATTTTCACCGAAAAAAAGAATCTATATTGTATTTTTCTTTACTAATATATAAAAATAAGAAACACTACCATGGCAAAAAAAATCTATCCTGTTCTTTGATCTACTCTTGTTCCCTCTTCTATCCATAATAAAAGGACCATACAAAATTTTTAATTTCGGATTTTATATATATTTTATTTCTAGTTTGTATTATAAAAAAAAATCTTTCTCTCTTAATCAAAATTTTCTTTCTTTTGTTTCTTTCTTCAATATCTTATAGTCTTTTGGATGATCATTTATTCAATAACCATTTTTCCTTTTTTTTGAACAAATAAAAAAAGTTTTTGCCTCGAGCGATGACTCGCTTACAGGCCCTACGAGTGCGGATAGTACGCACTTCGTTTGTAGCTAAAAAATTTTTTTTTTTTTTTTAAATTTATACTTATCTCTCCATTTTGCTGGTGTTCAAAATAATACAATTCCATTTTAGTCATCCATATCACCATAGAAAAACTCCTTTCTTTTTAGTGACCGCTCTCTTAGACTTGCGTCCTATTGGGTTATTGATGTTGGTGCGTGGTTGAGGCTGAGGTTTCATCCTGTCTCTTGGCCAGACAGGGAACTTCCTTCACGCGACTGGCGGATCTTTGTGGCTGACCCGCCAGGACGAAAATTTTTTTTTCTCTTTTGGCTGTGCAATGAAGCACTAGTCCAAAGGGTGCAGGTTTATAGCACTCCTCCTTTTATATTTATCTTTATACTGGCAGGATCGCCATGTAATTAAAACAATTTTTGTTGGTTTTAATTATGTTCTTTGCATGGAGCGGATGGTACGCTCCCATGAATGTTAAGCAAAGAATTGCTTTATTGGGTAAAATCGAACTTAATTTATAGTACATTATTGCTTACTAAGCAATTCTATAAACAGTGGAAAATGCAGCAAATGGACTGAGAACTTTTGGTAAGATTCATAAAGTATGAAACAACGATAAATGTACAATATCAAAAGTGGTGACTGGTACAGTGGTTGTTATAAGAGTTTGACTGAGTGTTCTCAGCTTATCTCACTGTAACTACAACGGTCATTGTACAATACAAATAGTGTGTATCGTATGTATTATTACTTTGTAATATGATCTTTCAATTTCAATTACCCAAAATATTCTTGTGGGTAATAACGCATACAATTCATGCTACACATGCTACAGTTTTATTTCATAACATTGCGTATATAACAATATAATTTGTACTTATTACTTTATTGTCGAGACTTACACCTTTCATTCAAGATATAGCTCGACCTCTTAACCCATCAAACAACAAAGTTATTGGGTACTCAAATAAACGGAAATTTTCTTAAGAATTCAAACATGACTATAATGTACCAAAAAATTCGCGCGATTTTTTCAAAAAATTTTTCACCTGCGGCGCTTGTCGCAGAATACATAAAAAACCCCTAAAATTCATTAAATTTCAATTTTTTCCTAAAAAAATACCAAATTTCACCAAAACGGAAATTTTGTTAAGAATTCAAACATGACTATAACGTACCAAAAAATGAAAAATTTTTTGAAAAAAAATCAAAAAATATTACTATTATTTTTGTCATCAAAAACCCAAAATTATTTTCCTATTTAACCACTTTTTCATTTTCTTTAATTTTTTTCTTAACAAAAAAAAAAAAGTTTAACCCCTTGCAACTTTGCCCGTGTAAGGGCTAAATGCTAAATTTGTACATCAAATTAAAGCGTATACTCTCTATTACAATTATGTTAAATCAAATCATACCATTATAGAAGCACTTTTTTGATATTCAAGGGTTTTTCCCGCAAAACTCGCTCTAAAAATATGAAAAACTTGAACCGGCTCGTAATGGGTTAATAAATATTAAAAAATTGTATGTCATATTAAAACCATTACCTGTCCAATGGTGCTCATATTGTCCAGATCCGATAATAAATAGCGGAGATACGGGCAAGTCCATGTTTCAACTTTGACCCGAAATAACACCCGAAATAGGGGTCTCCGACAAAAAAAAATTTTTTTTTCCTATTCAGCCCAAAAAGTACTACCTGGGTAAAAACAAAAAAAAAATTGGAGCTGTGTCCCTAAACTCAACTTGTTCCCTATTTTTATACTAAATAGTGACAAACAACACAATATTCTGAAACAAGTCCCCTGGGTGGGTTTCAGGCGACAACGTAGAAAAATTTATTTAACAGTTTCTGATAAAAGTAAAAAATTAGTCACTGAGTGAAGGTATTTTTTTTTTTGAACAAAAATCGTAAAGTTATCGATTATTGAAAATCCAAAAACCCACCCGGGTGGGTTTCAGGAGTGCGAAGGTTAAACTGATACCGGTGACTTGTAGCGCTTTTTGATTCGTAAGTCTGCTGAACGATGTTTTTTTGTTTTGTTTTTAAATACAATTTTTCTATATTTTCCTTTGGTTTCTTTAAATTTTTGTTTTTGAATTATATTTGAATGTTTTTGTTTGTCATTCTTACAATAAAAAGTATTTTTAAAATCAACAACAACAAATGTATCACTAATTGATCAAAAGTAGCAAACATTTTTTACGCTACCAAAATATGACAGCGCTACCTGAGCGCTCAGAGATCAGGTCGTTCAGCAGATAGTTCTGCAACTGTTGTAGAACTGTTGACTATTAAAGTGTATTTGAGGAACCAGGCACTATCCACGACTCTCATCTGAAAAACTGAACTGGTTTTAAGAGAGTTTCAATGTAAAATAACAAAAAACGTGAAAAAGTGGTATTTTTAATTAATTATTTTTATTGTTTTTAAGCAATTTTAATTAAAATGTAAAGTGCACTTGTGTTGTTTGATATGTTCTCTGCATTAGTTTTGTATAATTAGCACAAAATTTTGCTTATTAATATTAAAAAATACGCGTTAAAAAAAACACTAAAAACTGTTTATCTTAAAACCAGTTTCCATATAAAATTAAAGATACTTTTTAACAGCAGTTGAGGCTGGTGGTTTGTCTTTAGTCTATATAGTCGTTGGCCGAACACACCCAATTACTATAAACAAAAAATTGGTAAATATTTCTTATTCTGTTTTTGGAATTATTAGCACCAATTTTATTCCCCCTGTTTTTTCTGCGTGTAGTTTTTGGCGTCTATTGCGATATACCAAATTATTCAGGACAACGTCCTCTACCATATCCCGAAATAAAATCCTATACCAAATGAACAGGTTCCTCCATGGAGAGGTATTTGTGGGAAAATCCATTAAAAAAAGTTACCGACGGCGTTAACGGTTGGAAAAAGTAGTCTTTTTTGATATTTTGTATGAAAATTTACTTCTCCGAGTCACCCTGTTATTTACAACAAAAAATAAAAAAAAATTTATCGTCGTCGGTAACTTCACGGAGGTGCAAAAATTTAAGAAAACCACAAAAAAGAGCACAAAAGTCTAAACAGAGACAGATATATTCAAAAAATGCGCAATCTAAAATGAATGGAGATGTTATGTTATCTCCCTCTTGACATGAATTCCATGTAAACAAAACCATACGGTTCGAGAATACAATTTTGGCTCCTGTCACTGGTAACACATCTGAGTATAATCTGTGATTCTGTGTTTTCTTTTCTGGTTGGAAAGGGGGCTATTTGTATTTTTTTTGTGTATTACAATTTCCAAATAGTTTAATTAAATTAAACTGCTATTAAAACAAATAATAATTTACTAAAACAGTACATAAACGTTTCTGATATAAGTCGTTCCTACAACAAATTCATTGGCATTTTGTTGTGGGTAAGGTTGACAGCAAAAATTTTGGGAAATTATCCATAAAATAAATTGAATCACGATATTAAACAAATGATATTCATAAAAATATTTAAAACAAAATCTAATTGAAAAAAGTATTACGAAAAACGTATATCATGGAGAAAAACGTATATCATGGAGATACACCTTTGACCAGTTTTGATCGAGATATAGATGTCCTATTAGTGACAGCAAATGTAGGAAGCTTGTTTGAAGATGTATGTGGTAATATTAATTTATTGTATTCATATAAATTCACTATTATGGTTTTTTGGCCATTAGCCTTTGCATCTACTTCGTCCTTGGCTGGTAGCATTTCTAAAAAAAGTTGCAGAATTGCAGCCAACATTTTTGGCGTTACACTTGCAGGAAGTGGGAGGCAAAACTTATGAAAAATCTATGGATTATGTGCAGGAATTTATAAAAAATTTATGCGAAGCACCGGAAATTCTGCACTATGAATTTATTCACATTTATATGGATGAAGATTTTAATTCAGCTGAGCATTTTACGGTAAATATAAATATAAATACATACATATTTTAAAGGGACTTCAAGAAATCGATTTTATGCATATATACATCAATAGTAGAGATGGGCACGTGAGTGAACAATCACTCCCGATAAAAAATTACTACTCACACTCACTCACGCTCACGTGAGTAAATTGAACTTTTAGTCACACTCACGCGTGATTCACGTGAATCATGCAAATTCACGAAACATAATATTCAAAAATTAAGAAATAGGGTGAGTTCCTAAACGTCAAAATACATTGCAGTGATGCGGTTGTACTACTGTTAAGATACAAAGCAAACAAGTGTGTTGTTTACTTTGTTAAGCTGCCTACACACTAGGGAACATGGTTGAGGGAACAAAAAATATCAAAAAATTTTGTAAACACGAAATGCACGCTCTCAACACGCACACACACACAAAAGCACTCACACATTCACAAAAAATGCTCTCTTTTTTTAAGTATGTTCCCTAGTGTGTAGGCAGCTTTATAAAAACATGTCAACAAAGCATCAACAAAATTTGTGATGCACAGTTTGCTTTTTCTATGCGCATCAATTGCGTTTAGGAATGCATGACTTTGTTCAGTTGCATTGCAAATGACGTTTTGGAACTCACCCATAATAAACCTGAAATTGCACCCGGTGTAGAGATTGGGGTTCGGAAATTCCCGGTCGGGAGTTGTAAATGCAAATACTAGCTAGAATGGAAGAATCACAATAATGGGTGCTCATTAACCTAGTGTCTTCAAATGCAATGATTTTCGTTGTTGTTGTTTTGTGTGTTATTTTCAAATTTCTTTGCACATTTCATTGCATTTGAAGACACTAGGTTAACAATACCCAAATAATAAAGTAATTAAGCACATAAACGGTTTCACTAGTTACCAGGCTATTTACTCGATGAATTTTTAAGAAATACCATGAAAATTTTTTACAATCGGTTTCAAATAGGGTTGCCAGAAATGAAATCGACAAAAAAAGTACATCGAGGAAAAAAAGGCAGTACAATTACTAAAAAAGAAGTATATTTTTTTTCATTAAAAATATTTTAAAATTCAGTATTTATGTACTTTGTAATTGATAACAAAATATGCCAATCACCCTTTTCGCTACCAATTTTTCAGTTGTGAATATATTTATATTTTAACTTCAGAATCCTTTTAAGTGCCATCAAATTAAAAAAAACACCATTTGAAATTTTTTAGAGTCCTTTTTACCCCTAAAACATTCGAATAGCCAAAACCTATTTGTTTGGATTTGTTATAAATACCGCAAAATCCCCTTTTCTTCAAGACAGTAACGGCAGATTAAAAATATTTAACTTCGTTGACAAGAGTCTAATAAACATAAAATCGCAGCTTTAAAGATTTTTAGATTTCGTGGAATTGAAACTTAAAATCTTTAAAAAATTTTATGGTTTTGAAATCTATGTAGTAAAGTTTCCATTTGGGTATTATAACGTTTTTAATCTTGTGTCGAAATACATTGTATATATCCTAAAATATTTGAAAAATGAATCAAAATTTTATTTTTTTTCTTCATGAAAAATTGGGGTATATGTTAATGTTTTCAGTTAATATTTTAACAAATAAAATCAAGTTTTCATATAAATTAAAAACAAAATATTAAAACTAATACTGAATTTAGACTGAGCAAAAGCCATCTCGTTTTTGTACAAAACTAAATTACAAAAAGCTAAGTCATTTACACTGGTTATTTAGTTTTTCTTTGTCACATCACTTTTTTATAAAACACTTTTCTTTATTTTTTATTGTTAAATTAATATAAAAAAATTATTAATACATTTAACAATTAATAGCAATACAGAATTTCAAACTAAAACAGAAATATTCTTAAAAAATTAAAAAATATTTTTTTGACACTTGCTTTGCTTCTATATTCGTTGTAACAGGGTCTATCGAAAATTAATTATAAATGATACCGCGTGTATCAAAAATGCAAATTTCAGATATTTTTACTTGGTTTTTGGCAAAAACCAGGTAGAACCTGCACCCCGTTTCTGTATTTCTCACATGGAAAAGTTTTCGCAAAAAAGATGTGAAATGCAACTCTGCTCTGCTTGATATAGGATGAGTCGCAGACAATAAAATATACTATATAAAACCAAATCAGCTAGTAATGCGCTGCATATAAGTAATTTCTAATTTAATTATGTATTTTACAAAACTACGTGTGGACTCAGTTATAAAAGCTACAATCAGGCATGTCACAGACTTCAATTTCACTTAAAAGTGAAATTGAAAACGCAAATTGCTTCTCCAGAAGTAAATGGTATTTTTACATATTTAGACCAAATATAACAGATAACCATAATTAATTATAAATTAAGAATGCTGTTTTTAATAATTTCACTTAAAAAGTTTTTGTTAGAGAGCATATTTAAAGTTTTAACACATATTTCGTATAAAATAATATGATTTCGATGTACAATTTCGTAACGTTTTACTTTTGTTCTTCATGTTTTTTGCGTTTTCGTAAATTCTAAAATGTTAAAACAACTACTAAATTTTGATATAAGTTGCCATTTGTAGTTAAACAAGAAAAGATCGCCGATCAAAATTTAAAATTTTAATTTTTCAGAAAAAATTATGTTTTGCTAATCAATAAGAAAATTGTCGAAATTATCAACAAAAAGCGTTTTAAATGTAAATTTTTTTAAGTGAAATAGTTAGCGACTCTTTAGGGAATACATACCAAGCACTATTAAAAGGCTTTTATGAGTTTAAGCTGCTCTAAATACCAATTCCACTTTGGTTTTTGAAAGTGGAATGAAAACGATTTTTTTTTTCGTTTTACGTTTTGTGGAGAAACTTTTAACGTTTTAAGTACCACTATTGTAGTTAATTAATTAATGTAGTTAATTAATTAGGCGGCAGGATCGCCATGTAGTTGATCCGGAGCAAATTAAAATGCTCAACGAATTTAGTTTTATAATTGAATTTTTATTAAAATTTTCGTGGGGTTTTTATATATAAATTTTGCTTACTTAGCTAAAATTATTAAAGAATAATTCCCAAGGAAGTATAGCATGAACAGTACTACCGAACACAGGTGGACAATATACACAAATATACAGCTACAGTAGTTTGCCGTACGACACTAGTAGAGTCGACTGTTTGTGCAATATGGTGATCATATTTCATACCGTCTACAGCACGGTCGAGCACAATTGGACAACACATACAATTCAAGTAATAGTCGTATTTCGTTCAACATTAGAAGAGTTGACTGTTGGTGTAATTGGATCCACATCATAAAATAATTGTGTCGGTATAAACGACTAATATTCATACTACACCTCCCTTTTTCGGAAGAATGCTCATATAACAAAGTTTTATGAACATTCTTTTACATATACATTTTATTAGTATTAATATTATTGTCAAACTTACTGTGACGGTCGTTTGCGAGGAGCGAATTTAACAACACCAAACAAAATACGTTTCCAAAATAGGGTTCTATAAATCGACTTTCGACTAATCGATTAATCGACTTTTTGCGAAAATTTTCGACTTTTTGAAAGTCGACTTTCTGGTGATGCAAAAGTCGAAAAGTCGACTTTTGCTTTCGACTTTTTTACTTATTACCATATGGCTAAGAAGTAAATTTTGTTTTTGCTGATATAACACAATAGAAAAAATTAAGCAAGTGTTGCTAATCTATTGGAAAACAAAACAGTGAAATATGACATAAAAAACTGTAAAATGTCTACGACACACAGTGGTTTTAAACTGAGAGAAGCGGAAATACATACACAACTTCTAAAATAATCGTCCGATTTGGACAAAGTTTATAGAATATTGTAGAGTAGGAGTAAGGCTTTTGGAAAAATTTGTAGTCACACTGTTTTATTAATAGGACACCTATTTAGCACCAGCGTTCAAAGTAGACCACCTCGAGTGTAAACAAGCTTTCGGAACCTTTGGCTTCTTAAATTGTCGGCCAATTTCAATGACTTTAGACATTTTGAATTATACTTAGGGCGAGTAACTTTTTTCCAATGTAACCATGGTTAAACGTTAACCCCAGATATTTTCATATAAATTTGAGATTCAAAACAATGTTTATTTTGGGATAACTTAACAGGTCTTAATTAACAATTTTTCAACAAAACTTTTCGTTAATTTCAGCAGGATAGAATATTATTGGCATTTAACTAAGTTTAACTTATAACAAAAAGTTTATAGAAATAACAGTTTTTTCGTTGTGTGTTTTTTCTACTAATATTGAGATAATTGTGTTGCTAATATGAGAATGGTAGTTGTCATTTAAAACGAACTAAAATATAACCCAAATACAGCTGAAATTTTGTAGAGTTTACAGTTTTATTTTTTCTGTTTTATCTAACAAAAATTTACTAAACAGATTCGGCAGTTTTTTTGCAGGGCCATTTTTAACTAATTTTTGGCATCTTTTTCTGCTATTTGTACAGATTTATTTCTATCAGTACATATGTTAATATTGCTGGAGTAAGTCATAAAATCAAAGTGAAATTTAAAGAAAATGTAAGCCTTGACTTTGATTTCACTTAAATTTTTGTAGCGCTTATTGGGTAAAGCTCCCCTAGAAAAATGGGCCAGCTACGCCGGTGTATGCAATCTACGCTCAGCATTTGTCGAATGCGAGAAAATTTTTGAACTTAATTTTAAGTTTTCACAGGTGCGTAAAATGTAGATCCCCAATTGTTTTAGACAGGGAAATTATTGTACTTGTTTACAGTTAATCCAACCTTTTAACCTGCATCGTTTAAACATGCATTTTTTATCAGTTAAAAAATTAACTGGTCAGTTAAAAGTTTAACTCTGCCAGTTTAAAATACCAAGGTGACGCTCACGCTGTAATAAAATGCGGTGATGACAAAATTAGTTTTGTAAAAGCCTTAACCCTTAAATGCATGATCCACCAAAACCACTGTGCGATGATAAAAAACAAGAAAATTTTTTATTCTATATGCATATAAGTCGAATTTATGCTCATTATCAACAAGGTGCCAATTCTACGTTGCGAATCTAGTTAACTGACCCCCAAATAAGCTAAAAAAAATATGATTTTTTGCTATTTAGAAATTTTCATATAAAAAGTCGATTAATCGACTTTTACCTATAAAAAGTCGATTAATCGACTTTTACCTATAAAAAGTCGAAAAGTCGATTAATCGACTTTTACCTATAAAAAGTCGGAAAGTCGAAAAGTCGACTTTTCAAAATTTGAAAAAAGTCAAAAAGTCGAAAAGTCGACTTTTTCTTGCAACTATATAACCCTATTCCAAAAAAGAACCACAATGTTGTTTAATTTGTGTGTATTAATATATATACGAGTGCGTTTATTTCGCAGTGTTTTTCCCTCACAAACTGACTTTACTAACAATATTAAAAAAGCAAAGAACTAAATTCTTATTTGTATAACACATAAGAAGTAACTGTCCTTTAATATAAAAAACTTGACGAATATAAAAACCACTGCAGTAAGATCAACATCAAAAGGGAATATGCAATTATAAACAACAACAATATGCACAGAACAAAACGTTACTTTAAATTGGACATTAGGGATCTTCACAGATCATCATAAAAACAAATTGAAATATAAATCAAAAAATATTAAAATAGACAAATTTATTATGAGCCATTGAGCGACAATTATGTTTACTAACTACTTGTCTTTATTATCTGAATTTTATATAAAAATTTTTTTTTTCTTTTGTTTTGTTTTGGGATCCCAATATTTTATCCTTTATTATCTTGTATTATTGTTCATAAATCTTAAGTCTATTTTTATGAACTATTTGTTCTTTATTATTTTTCTTATCAACTATTGTTACATTATTTCTTAAATCTATATTTTGAATTTCATATGGCCCCTTATATTGGTTTTCCAATTTATGCCCTGTTTCATTCTTAAGTAAAACTAGATCTCCTATTTTAAAATTAAAATCTAATGTATTTCTATCGTAATCTGACTTTTGTCGTAACTTAGATCTATTTAACATATGGCGCGCTCTTCTATGTGCTACTTCTAATCTAAATTTAACCTCCTTAGCATAATCATCCATGTTATAAAGTGGACTAATTCTATCTACTTCACTAAATTGTCTAAACATATTTGGTAATCTACCAAAAACTAATTCATATGGGCAGTAGTCGTAAACAGACGATGGTGTGGTGTTAAAGCAGTACGTGAAGTACCTAAGCCATTCATCCCAATCATCTTTGTCAACGGATATGTACGATCTTACATACTCATTGAAAGTTCTATGACTCCTTTCTATCGTGCCCATTGTCTGATGGTGATAAGCAGTTGAGGTGAGTTTCTTCACCTTAAGAAGACTGCATAGTTCCAGTAAAGAATTCTTGTATTCTGTACCCATATCCGAAATGAACGTCTTCATTGGACCATAGGTAAGAACAAAATGTTCGAAAATTGCCTTTGCAATTGTTTTAGCGTTTTTGTCTGGTACGGGTATTGTTACTAGATATTTTGTCATATCACATATTATAGTAACTGCATATTGACTTCCTTTGTAGGATTTTGGTAATGGCTATAGGTCCATTACCAAAATCCACTAATACAATATCAAATGGCTTTGCCGTCGTTGGAGTTATTATCATAGGACTTTTTAAGTTTAGTGATATTCTTCCAATAGTAATATCTTTTAATTTTGTTTAATGTTCTGGAAACACCGCAGTGACCTCCTTCTGCAGGGTCTTCGTGGTATTGTTTCATTACATCTTGAATAGCTTCAGTATTATTATTATCAATTCGGGTCACCTCATTTAGTAGCGCTACTTTTATATGATTCAAATATTTATTGGCCATTTGTTTGAATTCATTAATGGAGATAAATTCGAAAATTTTCTCACTAGGTGCCATTTGTAATTTCGTAATATTATGTTTACCGGCCACTTCTTCGAGCCTTGGGAAGAATTGTCCTAAGTCAAGTTTCCCATTAGTAAACAAATCATCAATTGGTATATATGGCATCTTTTGATGTAACATCTTCCGGGGGTAATCTTTAATTCATAATATTTTCTGACGTCAGTGTTCTTAATCGGTACATATATATATATACTGAGCTTTTCATTTTCTTTGAATTGATGCCGCTTATTCATTTCTTTGTTCTTAGCCATATTCTGTGCCTTATCTTTCATTGATCTTGTTGTAACTTTTAGTATGTTATTATTTTGTATATTTAATTCCTTTAATTCGTCGATCGTGATACGCGATAAAGCGTCTGCGACGGAGTTATCTTTTCACCTAAGATATTCAACTGTGAAATCATATTCTTCTAGATCAAGTCTAATTCTAGTCAATTTTGAGCTGGGGTTCTTCATCGAAAATAGATAAGAAAGTGGTCTATGATCTGATCGAACGAGGAAATGTTTTCCATAAATATATGGTCTAAAATGTTTCACTGCCCAGTGTATGGCTGTCAATTCCTGTTCAATAGTGGATTTATTGCTTTCTCCTTTGGTGAAACTTCTAGAGGCGTATGCCACTGGTAAATGCTTTTTATCGTACTCTTGTGTGAGCACGGCACCGCAAGCGTGTTTGCTTGCATCTGTTGTTATACAGAATTGTTTTTCAAAATCTGGGTATTGCAACAATGTTGGTTTCATTAGTGCACTTTTAAGGTGTTCAAAAGCAATATCGCATTCTTTTGTCCATTCAAATGGTACTCCTTTTTTCGATAATCTAGTAAGATGCCTTGAATATTCAGAAAAATTTTCAATAAATCGTCTGTAGTAGTTCCAAAACGCTACAAATCTTCTTGCGCTATCGGCATCAGTAGGCTTTGGGTATTTTTCTATTACCGAATATTTACTATCATCTGGGAGTATGCCCTTGTTGGTGCATTTATGGCCTAGGTATGTAACCTCGTGCATGAAGAATGAACATTTTTCAGGATGTAGTTTGAGATTGTGTCTCCGACATAGTTCGAAAACATCTGTTAAATTTAAAAGCATGTGTTTCTCTGAACAACCTAGAACGACTAAGTCATCCATGTATAGGAAGGCTTGATCTGGTCTTAGCCTGCTAAAAGCAATTGTCATCATTCTTTGGAATGAATTTGGTGCCACCTTTAAACCATATGGTAATCTGGTAAATCTATAAGCGCCTTTGTTGGTTGAGAATGAAGTTAGGTTCCTAGAATTCTTTTCCAGTTCTATTTGATGAAATCCGGATATTAAATCTAGACAAGAAAAGTATTTTGCTCGGCCAAGTTGATCTAAAATATCGTCTATTCTTGGCAATGGAAATTTATCTGCAATTAATTTCTTGTTTACCTGTCTGTAGTCTATCACCAGTCTCCATCTTCTTTCTTTTGAATTTGGCAAGGATTTCTTTGCAACTAATAAAATTGGACTATTATATTCGGAATATGATGACTCTATTATTCCATCATCTATCAATTTATTTACTTGCTCTTCGATTTCCTCTTTATGGGTATGTGGTATACGGTAGTTCTTGATGTACACAGGATCCGTATCCTTCGTTCTTAACTTTTGTATGTAAAAATAGTTAGTTGTAACTGTTTCTGATTCCAATCCGAAGATATCGCTATATTCGGTGCATATTTCCGTTAAAGTTTCCTTAAAATGTATTGGAAAATTCTTCTCTAATATATTTAGAATTTTATCTTTTCTATTTTCATTGTTAGTTTTACACTTTACTATGTCATAATCATTGACATCTTCCGTTATAATTTTATTTTGTTTTAGGGTAGTTACAGAATTGTTTGTATTTAGTATCCTTATGAATGCATTTTCAGCTTTTACAAGTGTACTGGCTATGAAGACACCCGGTTGGGGTTCTTGATTATTTACCAGTACTTCCTTCTTGCATGATGAAAGTTTAATTCGTCGTCTTATCTCAGATCTTGCTAGCAAGGTAATATTATCCTCACAAGTATTGGTTATTGGTATTACTATTTGTTGTTCTAGATAATGTGGTCTCAGGATAAGATAATCCTGGTCTTGGTTAAATTCAAGAACACAATTAAATCTTTTCATAAAATCCATACCAATTATTCCATCACATGGTATTGGGAAATTGTCATCTACCACTTGGAAATTGTGGGGTATCAAAAATTCATTAGTTTTTAAATCAAAAAATGTTGTACCAATGGATTTAATTCCTCCTTTTCCTATACCAGTAAGTGTAGTAAAATGTGCCGTATTTATTTTTTTAAATGTGCATTGATGTTTTATTAAGGATATATCTGCTCCAGTGTCTACCAGTAAAGTTACATTTGTGTTAATTATGTCTATTTTAATTTGGATGAAACAACTAAAGTTAAGGTTAAGATTATATATTCTCCCATTTATTGGCTTGATCCTAGGGGATTGTTCGAGTTTTCCGAACTGTTTTCACTTGCAGTTATTGCTCTTGCGTGGTTTCTGTTTCCATTATAATTTCCACGTCCTCTTCTATTTCTGTAGTTATTATTTGAATAATTATTATTATTGCCATTATTGTTGTTGCGGTTATTATTATTGTTATTCCTGGGGAAGTTACCTCTTCCACGGAATTTTCGGTTGTTCCCGCGGTAATTGCCGTAATTGGGTCTTTGCCCATAGTACAATAAGGCATTTTGCTGACCAGTTGCCTCAGTGCAACTATTTACAAATTTGCTGATTGCGTCATTCATATTACACTATGCGACAGTCAAAATCGGGATGGGATGAAACCAACGGGAAATGTTATTCCGGTCAAAACAACTTATACGTGTCCCGGCGTTTCGCTGGGTCACCCGTAGGAATCGAGATATATCTTTTTTTTGACATAACTCGAGAACCACTAGTCCGATTTTGCTCAAACAATTTAAAAAAAAATTAAAAATTACAATTCCTTTAATCTGTTCATATAACATTTTTCTATATACTCAACAGTTTTGCCGGTAAAAATAAATGTTTGTTACCGCTACCATAAAACTCAATAACCTTTTGTTTATTACTTTTTTTTAATATTTTAGGCAAAAAATATTTTTTTCTTCATACAATTATTTTTACCGGCAGAACAAAATGAGGATTGTTATTTTCCACTATTACCTCGTTAACTACATTAGCATTAGGCTTCTCAATCTTGGACTCCGGCTGTCCCATTGTTATTTAAAAAATTTTTCCTTCATCAAATTAAATTCTAATTCTATTTTAGAGCGGTTCTTAACTTCCCCTATGGTAGGAGTTTCTTCTATACCCAAAAATTCCCAGAATTTAGTTAACCATTCTAATTGTTGTTCTAATGTTAATTCTTCCCTTTTCTCATTTTCGAAATTTAAACTGTTCTGCCTATGCTTTGGTTTTACCATTATGAAGGACCAGATAAAAAAAATGTTGCAAAAAGTATTTTAGTAGCAATGAATTTAATTAAAAGGTTATTTTATTTAAAATTATTATATATTTCCATTTGTTTTCGTTTTTCCATTTTTTCTTTCAAATTAAAATTTTGAACTCGGGCGATTCCCGGATATCTAAATATTAAAAAAAATCTTGTTCTTGGAACTTATTTCTAATTTCATATTTCTCTTTAAATTTTTCTTAAAAAAAAATATTGATTTACTTGAACATGGGCGAAGTCGCCTCCTACAGGTGCATATCTAGTACGCACTGTGTCAAAGCTATATATTTTTTTTTATACCTATATATATTCTGGTTCGTTGTGGTCCTTGAAATGTTGCGTGGCTCTCCTTTGATTGCTACCCGGTGCCATCTATTCCATGATTGGTATTGGTTGTTGGCTTCTCATTCTCCTCGCTTCGATTTACCTGTCTTTTGGCAGACAGTATCTTCCTTCACTTCTGACGGATTCTTGTGGCTGATCCGTCAGGACAAAAAGAAATATTATGCTGATCAGTGGGTGCTTTTTTATGTAAGCACTCCAAAGCCTGGTAATTTCTTGGTGCTGTCTTTCTTTTAAAGCACTTCAAGTTTTTTTTTTATTTTGTGACGATTTCTTAGGCACAAAGCGGTAGGATCGCCATGTAGTTAATTAATTAATGTAGTTAATTAATTAGGCGGCAGGATCGCCATGTAGTTGTTCCGGAGCAAATCAAAATGCTCAACGAGTTTAGTTTTATAATTGCATTTTTATTAAAATTTTCGTGGGGTTTTTATATATAAATTTTGCTTACTTAGCTAAAATTATTAAAGAATAATTCCCAAGGAAGTATAGCATGAACAGTACTACCGAACACAGGTGGACAATATACACAAATATACAGCTGCAGTAGTTTGCCGTACGACACTAGTAGAGTTGACTGTTTGTGCAATATGGTGATCATATTTCATACCGTCTACAGTACGGTCGAGCACAAGTGGACAACACATACAATTCAAGTAATAGTCGTATTTCGTTCAACATTAGAAGAGTTGACTGTTGGTGTAATTGGATCCACATCATAAAATAATTGTGTCGGTATAAACGACTAATATTCATACTACACTATAAAGCCTGTAGCATACTTGATACTTACCAGAACGTTTTATTTTCAATACAAGATTATCTGTAGCACCCTAAATTGCAAATTCAGAAGGAAAAAAATTGCTTTCGATCACGTTAGGAAAAAAATTGGGGAAGTGAAATTGCGAAATCAAATCAATTCCGAAAAAAACCTGTGACTTGCCTGAATATCTGAAAGATTTACGACTAAAACTCCAGTCCATTTTATCATCGCTTAAATCACCCTGTTTAATGCGGGTACTGGTTTTCAGTTTGTATGCTAATTGTATGGAAAAACTAAATTAATTTTGTAGTTTTCGGCTGAAACCCTAAAAATGGCTAAAAACTACTAGTCTTTGCCCAGTCTAAATACACTATAAGAATAAAATTTTGATTTGCCTTTTAAATATTTTAGAACATATCCAATGGTTTTGCAACTTTGATACAAAATAAACATCCCAGCAAACAAAGATGATCATTAATGACTCAGAAACGAGCTCCAAAAACATTTTTCCACTTTTTCCTATGAAAGTGGTCCGTCCAAAAGAGCCCCCTGTGTACTCAGAAATAACCAGAAAAAAGAACGTATAAAATCGAAATTTGCTTCATAAATTTAAATAATTTTGGAATCTTCTTTGAGTCCGAAAAATGAACCCTCGTTTTGAGACAGGTTTTTAGATTGTAGAGACAACTTTTTGGATTGTTTTCTGAGGGTTCATATTTTATATATATATTTTATATATACTTGGGAACCCGAGTAAAAAAGTTTTGATATAATCATATACAGTTGTACCTCGATTAACCGGGTTGCTCGGGACCGGGCTCAGCACGGATAATCGAAAACACGGTTGAAAGAGGTTTTTTTAAATATTCACAAATTTTATTATTTTTATTTATATTTAAAAAGAACATGTGAATTTGCATCTATTAACATACTTATAAATACAGATATCTTATTATTTTAATAATATACATACTTTCATATACATAAATACATTTTTATATTCATTTAAAATATTCATTTAAAACATTCATTTAAAATATTCGTTTAAAGTAGTTTGTCTTTTAGAATTCATTTGTTCCTTAAGTAAAAGATTTTGTATGCGATACAATTGTATTTTGTCTGGTTCTGAAATACCTGGACCAATATAGTTTTCTAAGAACCCTAACAGAACACTACTAGCCTCTATTGCTTGAGCTAATGTGGGGGTTTCTTCCGTATTATCTCCATCTGATTCCTCGGAATTTGACTCAAGCTCATATTCTTGTGTTTGATTGGCCATGTTAACGATTTCATCGTCAGATACAATAGCAAACGGTGCGACATCAACATCGCAATCCATCCACTTTGAGATATCTTCAGCTGTAAAACCAGGTGGTATTAATACATCTGATTGTATCTCAACACTAAATGTTGAATCAGTTTCATCATCTTGAGATAGTAAGTTATTCCAAACTTTATTTAAAACATGTGGGGTTACAGAATCCCAAGAAATCGCTGCTGTCCATATAGCTGTCTTAATGTTCAAAGATTTTACAAATACGTGTCGACTATAGAATCCACAAGTTTTTGCACGATAAATTTACGGTACTGGCATTTGAAACTCCGAATGGCTCCTTGATCCATAGGCTGAATCAAGGATGTACAATTTGGAGGTAGATATTTTACTGTAACATTATCAGATATCATTGCATTTACATCCGGGTGTGCTGGACAGTTGTCTAATAGCAAAAGAACTTTGCAATTCTTTTCGAGACCAATGCGTTGTAAATGTTCTCTTACCTCTGGTACAAATTTTTTGTTAAACCACTCCAGAAATAGCTCTTGTGTTACCCAAGCTCTCTTATTAGACTTATAAACTACAGGAAGGTATCCAACATTTTTTAAACATCGTGGATTAGCACTTTTTCCTATTATCATCAATTTACACTTGTGAGTCCCAGCTGCATTTGCACAAAGTAAAGCTGTGATTCTTTCCTTGGACTCTTTGTACCCCTCAATAGAATATTCTTCACCACTCGCCAACGAATTCTGGGGCAAACACTTCCAAAATAGACCGGTTTTGTCTGCATTATAAATTTGTTCAGTTGTAAGTTGTTCATTTTTGATGTATTCGTTTAAGTCTTCCACAAACATCGTTGCAGACACATAATCAGCACACTCCTTTTCTCCTGTTGATTTCAGCCTACGAATTCCATGCCGATTTTTGAATTTTTCCAGCCAACCAGATGAATACTTACACTCGGAATTTATGGTTAATTCACCATGAAAATATTTTGCCTTCTCAGTAATCATTTCGCCTAGAAATTGCAGGAAATTTTCAGTTTCTGTTCATAAAATGTCTGGATTTGAGTTATCTTACCTGTAATGGGACATCCTTTAATTCTTTGTTGTCGAAACCATTCATATGTTGCAAAATCAACCTTTGGATTTTCGGATTTTTTCAGTGTATGTCTATTTTTTAAGCCGTGAATTGAATCACTTTCCGATCCATATTTCAAAATGTTTTCTTCGTTTTTTATTAAGTCGCGTATAGTTTGTTTGCCATCACCATATTTTTCAGATAAAAGATGAACGGATGTGTTTTTGCGATATTCGTTAATAAGTTCTATTTTCTCTTTAATTGAAAGAACTTTTCTTGCTCTTTTTGTCAGTTTACTTTTTGATGGAGCCATTTTCAGAAAAACACCTGTTAAGAGATCAAATTTCACTTACAGACTGAATGAAAATGAAATTTGATACAAACTTATTACATAAAAACAAAAAATGGGAATCCCCGAATTTTATTTCTTTGCACATTCACTTAAATTGAAAAAAACTACATATTACATGTATGTATATGCCGCACGGATAATAGAGGTAAAGCACGGTTAATAGAGAGTTAAAATAAAGCACGGATAATAGAGGTAAAGCACGGTTAATAGAGGTATAAAATCAAACACACAGCATGCCGGTTAACAGATGTACCCGGTTAATAGAGGCCCGGTTAACCGAGGTTCAACTGTATTATTTTATGTAATTGCATATAGTAACTTATAGTTACATATGGCCACATATGCTTTTAAATTCAAGCAGATATACTTTTATATAGTCATATGTTAGATATTTTTTCCTCAAAGGTTTTAATATGGAGACATATGTGATTTTATATTATTACATATTTGCCTACATATATATGTATGTGATATATATAAGTACATAAAGTAACATATAAAAGATATAATTACATGTACGTTTATATATAATTTAGTATGACACTATACATAATAATATAAAACTATGTGGATCCAAATAAGAAATATTTTATAATTTGTGTTAGTTATGATTATATATTGACGAATATGAACCCATATATAACTTAGACATATATCATCCCACATAGGGAATTTTTTCAAAGTGATTTTATATAAAAATATATAAGGTCCATATAAAACCGTATTGTATTATATTTGGTTCCATGTTATAAATGATTTTGAACTAGTTTTAGATTTAGTAATTACTAGGGATTGGCGCTTGACACGAAATGTTCGTGAGTCACGTTATTCACACGTGATCGTGAGTAATAATTACTATACTTAAGTGATTCGTGCGTGAGCGTGAGTAAGAATAAGCCGTGCATGATTCGTGTGTGAGTTTATTTTTTGCATCATATGTTTTTAGTAATTTTTACTGTTTTGCGTGAGAATTTTCTGATTGTAAGTTTTTAATATACTCATGTGTGCTGAGTAAGAAACGAAATGCTCGTGCGTGAGTAACAAAGGTTTAAAAGGCTTAATTCTTTCATTCACTTTTTAAAAATTAATGAAATTTGGGTTAAATTTCATTCCCTAATAGCATTCTTATGGAATTAATTCTATAGCTTAATTCCCAATAGCTTTAAATTATATGAATTCATTCTATTTTGATTGAATTCTAACTGAATGAAACCCAATTTACTTGAATTCATTTAATAAAAAGGTGAATGAAAAATGATTTGTTTTCATTCACTTAATCAAATGAAAAATTTAAATTTGCATGTAATTGCTGAATATTAGCATAATACAAATGAAAAACGTTTAAAATTCATCTAAAAGAAATAAATAGTATCGTATGCTTTGTTACAGCTTGTATGCTTTGGTTTTGATTATATGTTAGTTTCAAACTACACTGCACTAAGTGAATGGTAATAAAATTTCTTCATTCAATTAGTAAAATGGTGAACGAACATGCAATTTGAATGATTCAAGTTAGGAATTCATTCAATTAAATTTTTCGAAGCTCTGGTGAGTAATTTGTTTTTTTTGAGCATGAGTCAAAAATGGCCACCGCACCGCACCCATAACATTAACAACACTGAAGCTTTAATACGAAATTCCCTATACTATAACGTACACTTGTCTGATTTCTTATATCTTGGTTGTATATCATAATCCTATTAACTTTAAAATTTCAGTGTTGTTAACTTTATTTTAAAATTACTAAATTAAAAGTAATTTTTTTTCATGTTTATTGCACTGTCATGATAAATCAGGATAAAAGTAATGGAAGATTTATCGAAATTATAAGATCTCCAGCAGGCCTGGGGTTAATCATTACATTTTGTAATTAATTACACATGCAATTACACAATTACATGTAATTGTAATTGAAAAAAAACTCATCTATAATTACATATTATTTGTAATTGCAATTCAAAAAAGAACATTACAATTAAAAGTAATTGAAAATTTTTTTTTATTTAAAAAAATAATTTTTGTATGTATATTGTTAGATATGGTCCTATATAATATGATAAAAAGTATAAGGTTAATATTTAGATATAGTTGTATCAAACTATGTCCACTTTTATAACATTTTATATAATTTTATACAAAAAGATATAATTTGATGTAATTGGATGAGGACAAAATTCGGATACAATTGTATCATATTGTATCGAATTGTATCAAATTGTACCAAATTGTATACAATTGTATACAATTCGATACAATATGATACAATAAGACGTTCTCATTTTTCGGATATAATTATATCTAATTACATAAGATTATATATAATTAAATATAACTTTATATGGCTCCATATCATTTTTTTTATTTAAATAAAAGGTACTTTTTTTGGAAAAAGGTACTTTTTTGGAAAAAGGTACTTTTTTTCGAAAAAGGTACTTTTTTTGGAAAAAGGTACCTTTTTTGGAAAAAGGTACTTTTTTTGGAAAGGGGTATTTTTTTTTGGAAAAAGGTACTTTTTTTGGAAAAAGGTACTTTTTTGGAAAAAGGTACTTTTTTTTTGGAAAAAGGTACTTTTTTTGGAAAAAGGTACTTTTTTTGGAAAAAGGTACTTTTTTTTGAAAAAGGTACTTTTTTTGGAAAAAGGTACTTTTTTTGGAAAAAGGTACTTGTTTTTGAAAAAGGTACTTTTTTTGGAAACAGGTACTTTTTTTGGAAAAAGCTACTTTTTTCGGAAAAAGGTACTTTTTTGGAAAAAGGTACTTTTTTTGGAAAAAGGTACTTTTTTTGGGAAAAGGTACTTTTTTGGGAAAAGCTACTTTTTTGGAAAAAGGTACTTTTTTTGTCCCCTTTTTGCCCCTCCCGATAAGAATTTCCAAAAATGCCGTCTCAACGGACGTCTACACCGGTCGAGGAACCTACATACCAAATTTCAACTTCATAGCTCCAGCAGTTTGAGCAGGCCGTCAAGGGGGAGACTTTTTCCCCTTTTTGCCCGTCCCTGTAAAAATTTCCAAAACTCCCGTCTTGGTGGATGTCTACGATAGTGGAGGAACCTTTATACCAAATTTCAACTTCCTACCTCCAGCGGTTTGGGCAGGCCGTCAAGGGGGGCCTTTTTCCCCTTTTTAACCCCCATTTTTACAACGTCCCTGTCCAAAATTCCAGAAAGTACTTTCCAGAAAAGTTAGCCCATACTCCAAGCAACACATATCTTAAATTTCAGCTTTCTAGCCAAAGGGGTTTTGGCAGGCCGCCAAGGGGGAGACTTTTCCCCTTTTTGCCCGTTCCGGTAGGAATTTCCAAAAATCCCGTCTTAGCGGACGTCTACGCCGAAAGAGGAACCTACATACCAAATTTCAACTTCCTAGCTTCAGGGGTTTGGGCTGGGCGATGTTGAGTCAGTCAGTCAGTCAGTCACGTTATTCTTTTATATATAGAGATATGTTTTTTGGGAAAAGGAAAATTTTTTTAGAAAAAGGTACTTTTTTTGGGAAAAGGTACTTTTTTTTGAAAAAGGTACTTTTTTTGGAAAAAGGTACTTTTTTTTGGAAAAGGTACTTTTTTTGGAAAAAGGTACTTTTTTCGAAAAAGGTACTTTTTTTGGAAAAAGGTACTTTTTTTGGAAAAAGGTACTTTTTTTGGAAAAGGGTATTTTTTTTTGGAAAAAGGTACTTTTTTTGGAAAAAGGTACTTTTTTTGGAAAAAGGTACTTTTTTTGGAAAAAGGTACTTTTTTTGGAAAAAGGTACTTTTTTGGAAAAAGGTACTTTTTTGGAAAAAGGTACTTTTTTTTGGAAAAAGGTACTTTTTTTGGAAAAAGGTACTTTTTTTGGAAAAAGGTACTTTTTTTTGAAAAAGGTACTTTTTTCGAAAAAGGTACTTTTTTTGGAAAAAGGTACTTTTTTTGGAAAAAGGTACTTTTTTTGGAAAAGGGTATTTTTTTTTGGAAAAAGGTACTTTTTTTGGAAAAAGGTACTTTTTTTGGAAAAAGGTACTTTTTTTGGAAAAAGGTACTTTTTTGGAAAAAGGTACTTTTTTTTGGAAAAAGGTACTTTTTTTGGAAAAAGGTACTTTTTTTGGAAAAAGGTACTTTTTTTGGAAAAAGGTACTTTTTTTGGAAAAAGGTACTTTTTTTGGAAAAAGGTACTTTTTTTGGAAAAAGTTACTTTTTTTGGAAAAAGGTACTTTTTTGGAAAAAGGTACTTTTTTTGGAAAAAGGTACTTTTTTTGGAAAAAGGTACTTTTTTTGGAAAAGGGTACTTTTTTTGGAAAAAGGTACTTTTTTTTGGAAAAAGGAATTTTTTTTGGAAAAAGGTACTTTTTTTTGAAAAAGGTACTTTTTTTTGAAAAAGGTACTTTTTTTGGAAAAAGGTACTTTTTTTGGAAAAAGGTACTTTTTTTGTCCCCTTTTTGCCCCTCCCGATAAGAATTTCCAAAAATGCCGTCTCAACGGACGTCTACACCGGTCGAGGAACCTACATACCAAATTTCAACTTCATAGCTTCAGCAGTTTGAGCAGGCCGTCAAGGGGGAGACTTTTTCCCCTTTTTGCCCGTCCCTGTAAAAATTTCCAAAACTCCCGTCTTGGTGGATGTCTACGATAGTGGAGGAACCTTTATACCAAATTTCAACTTCCTACCTCCAGCGGTTTGGGCAGGCCGTCAAGGGGGGCCTTTTTCCCCTTTTTAACTCCCATTTTTACAACGTCCCTGTCCAAAATTCCAGAAAGTACTTTCCAGAAAAGTTAGCCCATACTCCAAGGAACACATATCTTAAATTTCAGCTTTCTAGCCAAAGGGGTTTTGGCAGGCCGCCAAGGGGGAGACTTTTCCCCTTTTTGCCTGTTCCGGTAGGAATTTCCAAAAATCCCGTCTTAGCGGACGTCTACGCCGAAAGTGGAACCTACATACCAAATTTCAACTTCCTAGCTTCAGCGGTTTGGGCTGGGCGATGTTGAGTCAGTCAGTCACGTTATTCTTTTATATATAGAGATATGTTTTTTGGGAAAAGGAAAATTTTTTTAGAAAAAGGTACTTTTTTTGGGAAAAGGTACTTTTTTTTGAAAAAGGTACTTTTTTTTGAAAAAGGTACTTTTTTTTGAAAAAGGTACTTTTTTTTGAAAAAGGTACTTTTTTTAGAAAAAGGCACTTTTTTGGAAAAAGGTCCTTTTTTCGGAAAAAGGTACTTTTTTTGGAAAAAGGTACTTTTTTTGAAAAAAGGTACTTTTTTTTGGAAAAAGGTACTTTTTTTGGCAAAGGGTACTTTTTTTGGAAAATGGTACTTTTTTGGAAAAAGGTACTTTTTTTTGGAAAAAGGTACTTTTTTTGGAAAAAGGTACTTTTTTTGGAAAAAGGTACTTTTTTTGGAAAAAGGTACTTTTTTTCGAAAAAGGTACTTTTTTTCGAAAAAGGTACTTTTTTTGGAAAAAGGTACTTTTTTTGGAAAAGGGTATTTTTTTTTGGGAAAAGGTACTTTTTTTGGAAAAAGGTACTTTTTTTGGATAAAGGTACTTTTTTTGGAAAAAGGTACTTTTTTGGAAAAAGGTACTTTTTTGGAAAAAGGTACTTTTTTTTGGAAAAAGGTACTTTTTTTGGAAAAAGGTACTTTTTTTGGAAAAAGGTACTTTTTTTGGAAAAAGGTACTTTTTTTGGAAAAAGGTACTTTTTTTTGCAAAAGGTACTTTTTTTGGAAAAAGGTACTTTTTTTGGAAAAAGGTACTTTTTTTGGAAAAAGGTACTTTTTTTGGAAAAAGGTACTTGTTTTTGAAAAAGGTACTTTTTTTGGAAAAGGTCCTTTTTTTGGAAAATGGTACTTTTTTCGGAAAAAGGTACTTTTTTTGGAAAAAGTTACTTTTTTTGGAAAAAGGTACTTTTTTTGGAAAAAGGTACTTTTTTTGGAAAAAGGTACTTTTTTTGGAAAAGGGTACTTTTTTTGGAAAAAGGTACTTTTTTTTGGAAAAAGGAATTTTTTTTGGAAAAAGGTACTTTTTTTTTGAAAAAGGTACTTTTTTTGGAAAAAGGTACTTTTTTTGGAAAAAGGTACTTTTTTTGGAAACAGGTACTTTTTTTGGAAAAAGCTACTTTTTTCGGAAAAAGGTACTTTTTTGGAAAAAGGTACTTTTTTTGGGAAAAGGTACTTTTTTTGGGAAAAGGTACTTTTTTGGGAAAAGGTACTTTTTTGGAAAAAGGTACTTTTTTGGAAAAAGGTACTTTTTTGGAAAAAGGTACTTTTTTTGTCCCCTTTTTGCCCCTCCCGATAAGAATTTCCAAAAATGCCGTCTCAACGGACGTCTACACCGGTCGAGGAACCTACATACCAAATTTCAACTTCATAGCTCCAGCAGTTTGAGCAGGCCGTCAAGGGGGAGACTTTTTCCCCTTTTTGCCCGTCCCTGTAAAAATTTCCAAAACTCCCGTCTTGGTGGATGTCTACGATAGTGGAGGAACCTTTATACCAAATTTCAACTTCCTACCTCCAGCGGTTTGGGCAGGCCGTCAAGGGGGGCCTTTTTCCCCTTTTTAACCCCCATTTTTACAACGTCCCTGTCCAAAATTCCAGAAAGTACTTTCCAGAAAAGTTAGCCCATACTCCAAGGAACACATATCTTAAATTTCAGCTTTCTAGCCAAAGGGGTTTTGGCAGGCCGCCAAGGGGGAGACTTTTCCCCTTTTTGCCCGTTCCGGTAGGAATTTCCAAAAATCCCGTCTTAGCGGACGTCTACGCCGAAAGAGGAACCTACATACCAAATTTCAACTTCCTAGCTTCAGCGGTTTGGGCTGGGCGATGTTGAGTCAGTCAGTCAGTCAGTCACGTTATTCTTTTATATATAGAGATATGTTTTTTGGGAAAAGGAATACTTTTTTGGAAAAAGGTACTTTTTTTGGAAACAGGTACTTTTTTTGGAAAAAGCTACTTTTTTCGGAAAAAGGTACTTTTTTGGAAAAAGGTACTTTTTTTGGAAAAAGGTACTTTTTTTGGGAAAAGGTACTTTTTTGGGAAAAGGTACTTTTTTGGAAAAAGGTACTTTTTTGGAAAAAGGTACTTTTTTTGTCCCCTTTTTGCCCCTCCCGATAAGAATTTCCAAAAATGCCGTCTCAACGGACGTCTACACCGGTCGAGGAACCTACATACCAAATTTCAACTTCATAGCTCCAGCAGTTTGAGCAGGCCGTCAAGGGGGAGACTTTTTCCCCTTTTTGCCCGTCCCTGTAAAAATTTCCAAAAATGCCGTCTCAACGGACGTCTACACCGGTCGAGGAACCTACATACCAAATTTCAACTTCATAGCTCCAGCAGTTTGAGCAGGCCGTCAAGGGGGAGACTTTTTCCCCTTTTTGCCCGTCCCTGTAAAAATTTCCAAAACTCCCGTCTTGGTGGATGTCTACGATAGTGGAGGAACCTTTATACCAAATTTCAACTTCCTACCTCCAGCGGTTTGGGCAGGCCGTCAAGGGGGGCCTTTTTCCCCTTTTTAACCCCCATTTTTACAACGTCCCTGTCCAAAATTCCAGAAAGTACTTTCCAGAAAAGTTAGCCCATACTCCAAGGAACACATATCTTAAATTTCAGCTTTCTAGCCAAAGGGGTTTTGGCAGGCCGCCAAGGGGGAGACTTTTCCCCTTTTTGCCCGTTCCGGTAGGAATTTCCAAAAATCCCGTCTTAGCGGACGTCTACGCCGAAAGAGGAACCTACATACCAAATTTCAACTTCCTAGCTTCAGCGGTTTGGGCTGGGCGATGTTGAGTCAGTCAGTCAGTCAGTCATTCAGTCAGTCAGTCACGTTATTCTTTTATATATAGAGATGATCACTTGAATGATTCTTCTTCCAAGCTTATGTACATTTGCTATAAATTGTGGGAAGAAAGAAAAATAAAAAAATTTAAACTTTTTAATGGCGATAGACCGAAGGCAAATATAACTTTCTTTAATGGGCTAGAGAAAGTTTTGGATCTTAGGCAATGTGTTGAATTGATAGAAGCCCCAGTAAATATTATGTCATTATCTACACCATTTCCAACTGTAATTGAGAAAATAACAATTGAAATTGAGATTTTCCATTTGAAATTGAGAAAAGTTCATTTGATTTTGAGATTTTCTATTTAATATTGAGAAAATAACAATTGATTTTGAGATTTTCCATATGAAATTGAGAAAAATGCAAATGGAATTAAGATTTTCCATTTAAAATTGAGAAAGGAACAAATGAAATTGAGATTTTCCAATTCAAATTGAGAAAAGAAGATATGTAATTGAGATTTTATATTTGATATTGGGAAAATAACAAATGAAATTTAGATTCTCCAATTGAAATTGGGAAAAGAACAAATGATATTGAGATTTTATATTTGAAATTAAGAAAAACACAAATGAAATTGGGAAAATTATAAATTAAATTAAGAAAAGTAAAAATGTAATTTAGAAAATATGATATGATTTTGAGAAAAATTTGTATTAAAGAACAAATTTCATTAAACACAAAAAATAAACAATAAAGACAACAATCAACTTACGGTCATATATTTTATTTGTACGGCGGATTAATGGAATGCGCAGGAATGCTGTATGGCTCTGCTGCAGTCGCCAGCAGTTACCAATGTTTTAGCTTCATCAATACGAGCTCATTCTGAGTAGAGTTGCAGAAGAGTTTTCAAATACAGTTTCTAACCTTTTGCAATAAGAAGCATTTTCAACGACTACCAGGAACTCCGAAAGGTTGTTCCACATCTCCTCCTATCTCACGAAAAAATTTCTCATCCATTCCCTGGCAACAGGGAATCCAATTTTTCATCCAATTTAATAACGCCTTTAACAATTGGGTCACGTAATGGTAGGTTGGTGGTGGCTAGCGCGAGTTAAAAATCTTGAATAGCCACGTTTACGGCGATAAAACAAACTGAAATTTGTTTCGTCCAGCCCCACTATTTCGATACCGGCTCTGACGTACTCGTTCAGACAAGTAACGTATTCTGAATATTTGGCCTTCTTAGCAGCTTTTAAGGAATATATATCGGTGTAAGATATTTCCAATTTCTTGCCATTTTTGTCTCCGTGCAAGCTTAATTTTTTTCACAAGAATTTTATTAAATTTCTTAATTGCAGTTGAAAATTTCTCAATTTCATTTGCATTTTTCTTAATTTATTTGTTTTTTCTTTTCTCAATTCCAAATAAACAAATCTAATTTCCATTTGTTTTTTTCTCATTTTCAATTGTAAAATCTCAATTTCATTTGTTTTTTTCTTAATTTCAAATGTAAAATCTCAATTTCATATGTTCTTTTCTCAATATCAAATTAAAAATCTCAATTCCA
Source organism: Leucophora obtusa (assembly GCA_949987735.1). NCBI lineage: Eukaryota > Metazoa > Arthropoda > Insecta > Diptera > Anthomyiidae > Leucophora > Leucophora obtusa. The sequence goes on along the minus strand of OX465295.1, from coordinate 260,119,539 downwards.
TGTATGCTTTTCTCAATTTCAATTGTAAAATCTCAATATCATTTATTCGTTTCTCAATTTTAATTGGAAAATCTCAATTTCATTTGGTTTTTTCCCAATATGAAATAGAAAATCTCAATTTCAATTGTTCCTTTCTCATTTACAAATGGAAAATCCCAATTTCAATTGCTCTTTTCTCAATACTACATGGAAAGCTCTCAATTTCAATTAGAAATGGTGTAGTTCATCTGCTGGTCGTCCTTCAATTAGTTAAAATTGTAGTTGCTATATTACTTAAAATTTTAAAAGTTTATTTTCTTTTTCATTATTTATAAATTTAAATTTAATAATTTCATAATTCTGGTAATGATAATTACAAACAGTTATTTTCATTTTATCAAATTTCCCATCATAGTCAACCTGCTGAATTTTTTTATTAGTTAATTTTATTTCTTTTAATTATAATCTACATTATTTGTTATTTATTATAATCCTATTATTGTTAATTATAATCTAATGACAGTAAATTTAAATTTAGGACCCGTTGTTCATGACAACGCTTATTTGCGTTCAAATTTAGGATGCCTAGTAAATGCTTTCAATATTGGTCATTATAATTGTCAAAGTTTTACGACAAACTCGTCTTCATCAAAGATTGATGAAATAAGGCATATTCTTCTTCTTAGATATTGTAGGTGTTAGTGAGGCTTGGTTGAAGCCAAATATTGCCTCACAAGTCATTTCGATTCCGGGATATACTTTCTACAGGAATGATAGACCTGGTGAAAGAAGAATTGATGTTGGTCGTGTAGTTACAAATCATGATAATCAGATTGGAAATGGACAATCTGATAAAGTTAGAGGCGGAGGTGTAGGGTTTTTTGTTTCTAAAAGAATTAAGGCTAAATTAGTTTATAAATCGGAGGATTATGGAAAATTTGAAGCAATTTTTATTGAAGTTGATACACGAGGTGCCAAGTTTTTACTCGGTGTTGTTTATCTACCTAATAAGAATACTGAGAATATTCAAATTATGTTGGTGAAATACTCTAATATTATAATTATAGGTGACTTTAATCAGAATTTATTTAATTTAATTAACTCTCATTCTGTTCATTCATTTTGCCAGAGGCTGGGACTATATTGTCTTCATAATAGCATACCGACTCATTTTGATGTATCTCGTTCATCTACTTCATTATTGGACTATTTCCTTGTAAGTCCTTCTGTATCTGTCATATTGTCTAATCAGATGCAGTGCCCGGCTATATCTCGTCATTCCTTTATTTTCATGAGTGTTTCTACTTTTGTTACCCCTGTCGATGAATATATCGAATTTATGGACTCCAACAATGTTGACATTGAATTGTTGGAGAATCAGGTGCTCCAATTTGATTTTACTGAATTGTTTGAGAGTCCTAATATTGACAACCAACTTTGTAGTTTGATGGAGTGTATTGGTATTTTACATTCCCACGTCCCCAACAAAAGATGTAAATTTAACGTAGCTAATGAAAACTGGTTTGATACACCAGCTATTCGATTTAAATTATCTCTTAGACATTTGGCTTTTAGGGAATATCTTCGTTTGCCTTCACAGGAGAATTGGAGAATTTATTGTAGAACGAGAAATAAGGCTAAAACTGTTATTCGTAATGCGAAAAGGAAAGCTCATTTAGATAGATTTAAAAACCTTGATGGTAAGGCTATGTGGAAATTTTTAAGAACTAATGGGACTATGAAATCTATAGAATCTGTTGATGATTTAGATGCAAGTGAGTTAAATAGAGAATTTTTGTCTCATAGAACTGTTGATACCACTAACCCTTTTAATTCCAATTTGAACTTTGTTGATAATAGTTTTTCATTTCGTACTATTGATTTGGATGAATTATGTATTGCATTCTCTAATATTAAATCCAATGCTTCGGGCCCTGATGGTCTGCCTTTACGATTTTTGAAAATTATTTTCCCATATATGCAAAAACAATTTTTACATCTGGTTAATAATATTCTGACATACTCTGTATTTCTTACGGTTTGGAAAGTGGCCAAAGTTGTTCCCATTGCTAAAAATGGATCAGTAAATGAATTACGGCCGATATCTATAGTTCCTATATTGTCCAAAATTGTTGAACACGTCATGAAGGCACAAATGGTACAATATTTGGATGAAAATTGCTTAATTAGTCCTTATCAGTCAGGATTTCGCCAGGGTTATAACACCTCATCCCTACTAGTAGGTCTTACAGACTCGATTAGAAGAATTTTGGATAAAAATGAGATAGGCGTTTTGTTATCACTCGATTTATCCAAAGCTTTTGACCGCATCAGTCATGCAGTTTTAGTACGTAAACTTTGAAATTTCTTCAATTTTTCTCGATCGCCTTGTATTCTAATTTATTCTTATCTGACAAAAAGACGTCAATATGTCCTTTGTAAGGAGTCTGTTTCTGATTGTTCCACTGTGACTAGTGGTGTCCCGCGGGGATCAGTGATTGGGCCTATGTTGTTTTTATTGTATATGAATGATCTTATGACAGTTACGCAAGGGTTTTCTTATAAAATTTTTGTTTTTGCAGATGATATTCAGCTTCTTTTTTCTGGTGAACATCAGTTTACAGATGTTTTGGAACGTGTGATAAATTTTTTAATGTCAGACATCTCAGATTGGATGTCTAGTTGTAATCTTTGTGTTAATTCTGCGAAAACTAAGGCAAGGATTTTTAAATCTCCTAGGTATGACGTCAATTTAGATATCATGGTAAATGGTGATAAAATTGAGTTTGTAGAATGTATTAAATGTCTGGGAGTTTTAATTGACTCCCGACTTAATTTTGACCAACATATAAATTGGTTGTGTTCTACTATTAACTTTACATTACGCCGATTATATTCATTGAATCTTTATCTACCTGTTTATATTAAAAAGCGTATTGCACACGCATTGCTGATGTCAAATATGTTGTATTGTGCTGAAGTGTTTACAGGCGTCAAGGGTCGTGTAATGCGTAGATACAACCTTCTTTTCAATCGAATTATTCGATTTATTTACAACCTTAAATACCGTGACCACGTTTCTGATCATGTAGTAGACTTTCTAGGAAGCAGTTTTAAAAGTTTTATACACATGCGGTTGTTTATACATTTTTATTAAGTTTTCAGGGCCAAATGTCCGGAATATTTACTAGAATTTTTTATACTTTCAGGTTCTTTAAGGAACACTCAATTAAATTATCCTCTTTATAACACATCGATTCTTCAGCGATCATTTCAGTATAGGGTACACTCAAAAAAAAAAAGTCAGTAAAGTCAGCAAAAAATGTTGCTGTGTCAGCAAATTTTTAGTCAGGAGCGTGCTTGCAAAAAAGTTAGTAATTTCAGCAAAAGGTTTGCTGAAAATCAGCGAGCTGATGTTTACCAAAAAATAGTAATATTCAGCAAAAGTTTTGCTAACACTTAGTCGACTGCAAATGAAAAAAATCCTTGCTAAAATCACTAAACTTTTTGCTGAATATTAGTAGACTGAAAAAAACTCAAAAAACTTGTAGCGAAATTTTACTTTAGTTAATTCATTTGCTGAAAATTTAAATATAGAACATGTGTAGAGTTGTTTTTCTTTTTTAGTCATTTCCGTTTCCAGACAAGCCGCGACATCTACATCTTGTCTATCTGGTTGTCGTCCACGCTATGCATGCGGTTATCAGCACAATTTTTGTAGCAAAATAAATTAGTAAAACATTAATTCAAAATTAGTTTAGTGCTAAAAAATATAACTAAAATTTTTGCTGAAAACGGAATTTCAGCAAAAAAATTGCTGAAAACTAGTACACTTGATATACAAGACGTTTTTGGGCTTGGTTTGAAATTGTAAATAAAAATTAAAATTAAATTAAATAGCAAAAAAAAATAGTTGAAAATTAGTTAAAAAGGAACCTACAGCAATATCTATTAAAATCAGTATCAGAATATATTTGCTGAATATTAGTAAAAGACACAGCGAGAAAAATCTTTTAAACATTGATATTAGAAGGTTAGATTGTTAATTACATTCAACAAGAAATCCAAAAAAAATTTCGAAATATAAAACTTTTTATGGTGGTTTAAATCTACTACTATTCAACAACGTTTAATAAAACTTAGATATTTGAGCTCGAGGTCAATGATTTCATTATAAATATTCTCCTTATAAATCAATATTTCTATATTATTTGAATATCATCCTCAGGATTCCAGTGAATGTTTACATAACCAAACTTTTAGCTATAGTTGTGTATGCATCGTCGTCTGTTACAGTGCAGTAATATTATCCTTATAATATTTATAATAAAATAACTGACCTATCTGAAGTTTTATTAACAATATTTTTTTATTTTAGCAGAGTAAATTGTCATTTGCAATTAACCAAAATACATCTAAAATTTTGCAAATTTAACAGATTTTTTCTTGATGTTTTTATTTTACTAATATTTAGCAAACAGGTTCAATCGATTCGATCATTTTTTCTTCAGGGCCCTTTTGAACCCATTTTTGGTAACTTTGGCAAAAAAAAAAACTTTTCTGGCACTTTTTAATTTCTCCAATTCTAGAGCCTTTTCCCATCGGAATATTTATTAACTATAACTGTGTAAACAAAAAATTGTTTTAAGACGCTTTTTAATCATTTCAAAATAACATTTTTAGCATTTGCGGTTTAAAGCATTATTGGAGCGAAAATATTTTCGTAAATTTTTAACATATTAAGCGCATTTTTTTAATCACCTGGGTGGTAACCGCGTAACTCGATTCGAAAAAAAAATTTTCGAATTCGTAAATCTTGCAAATATTGTAAAAAATATAATTCTGTATAAAAATTCTACTTTTCAATTTATTTTTATCCTAAACCTTGTACACTACACATAAAAATTCAAAAAGTAAGATATTTGCTAAAACTTTTTTATTTACGAAAGGTACAACATTTACGAATTCGAAAATTTTTTCCGAATCGAGTTACGCGGTAACTCCCCTGGATTTAGAATTTTTCATACAAAAAGTGGATTTGTTTTTCTGGGTTTACACATAGCAATAAAAATGCAAATATATGAAACAGCCTATTAATTTAATGTCAGAAAAAAATACGAATGAAAATTAAAAGAGAAACAAAAAAATTGCAAAACTAGGAAATAAAAGGTTTTTCTTAAAATTTTTTGTATGAAATATGTTTAGAAAAAAAACTACATCTCACCAAATACATATTTTCCATCTTGGAGAAATAGCTGAAATAGAAATGGCAATTTTTCATATTTTAATTGTGTAAAAACATAAATTGAAGTGAAAAAATGAAAAGGCAGACTGTTTGTAGCTGTTTTATATAAAACATAATTTAAAATGAAAAGTTGAAGTAAAATCCTTCATCATTGAATTCGGTATTAAAAATTAGGGTGAAAGAACTGTCGGATAGACACCATCTGTTAAGCACTTCTTGAACTACTTTTTGATTTATTAAATTCAAGTGATTAGTGGTCTTCCAACAAAAATTAAATTATTTTTACAACATTCAACAAACGTCGTGTGCCACCAAAAATCCGCTCACGTGCCACTACTGGCACGCGTGTCATAGTTTTGCCAGCCCTGTACTAGATGATTATTTACAGTCCAACGATTATTTGAGTATAAATAACATTATACTTTTCGCAATATAATTAATAGATAACTCCAAAATTCTGGTGTATGTATTTTTATAAAAAATTATGACGAAAAATCGTTAGCAAATATATATAAGTTTGTAAAATATATAAATTTTTATTAAAAACGTCACTTTTTGTCTTCATAAAAATTCTTACAGTTATTGTTTAGCTTCATTGGTTATTAAAATATAAGCTATTAGAGTTAAAAAACTTTATGATTTACTAGCTACGGAATTTACATTTGGCCGATAAAATTGGTCACAAATTTTATGAATTACACAAAAATTGGTCAGATTTGTAGCATGTAACTGAATTTCACTGAAGTGTAAATTTTAGATTTGTGTTTCAAAAGTAGGTAGCCATAGCACGTAACTTTTCCGGCTCTAACTCGTCGGCAATTGGGGAGGATCTTAATAGGCCGCTAACAGTTGAAGAGGATAAATTAGTAAATGCACAGACAATTATTTAATTTTGTACGTGCTTTAAGGAGAAAGAAAGACAAGAAAACGGAAAGGGAAAGGAAAAGAACACTCAAAAGAAGCAAAAACCACCTTCGTTAACCGGACGTGTGTTGATGTTGACACATATTTCCCCTCCCAACCTTCATCATGTGAGGAAAAGCTAAAATTATTGCACATGATCCCAAATATTCACCCAATCCGAACAACTTGCAAGAAATTAGAACTCAAAATTTAGAATTTCATTGTAAATTCAAACATTTTATTGAAATTAATTTTAAAATAAAGCATAACTAACGTTATTTAACTCTAAGTGAAATTATTTGAATATAAATATTAAAAAGTGAAATTGAAACCAGAAATATAACATAATAAAAAATTTTTTTAATAACAAAATATATTTAATAAGAAATTACACTTTAATTTAATTAATCAAAAGAAATTATAAAATTTAAATACAAAAATTTCAATCATGAATCGACGAAAAAAAAATAAGTGAAGAAAATGATTAAAAAAAAAAATAAAAAAAAATTAAATTAACGAAGTTGTGTGCAAAGACTTTGAAAAAAAATTTGCTGAAACAAAATTTAAAGGACCGTATCCCGTTCAGATACCAGGGTGTATAAAAATATAAATAAATAAAAAATATAAAAAAAATTAAAAATTTCGGTAAATAACGCAAAAACGAAAAAAAATATAAAAAAATCCGGGAATATTTTAATAAATTTTGTGCCAATTTTTAATAATTTTTCTTTAAATTATTACGTAGATATTTTTATCTTTAATATTTTCGATCAAAATTTTATTATAAAATGAATTTTTAATTACAGATAATTTAGCCGAAACAATAAAATACTATAAACCGAAAGAGCGGAAAAAAATAATAAAATGTTAACCCGATAAATTCCGAAAAAACCTAATATTCTCGTATTTTTACCGAATAAAAAAAAATTCAAATATAATCAATATTATCACAAGTTTCATTAAAAATATTAAACCGCGAACCAATTAGAAAAAACAATCAATTTAAATTTGTTCACGAATTTAAAATTGTTCCAGGCTAAGTCTAATAACACTTTAAACTTTTATGAAGAACTGCAATTTCATTCTTTTAAATTACGTGTTCATTGGTAAAATAACAAGTCGCGGCGAATTCATAAATAAAAGCTTTTAAACTAATTGTAGGTAACAATAGCAAATTATATTAATTTCTGATAAATTGACTTATCCTTTTTTTATTATTATTATTAGCTTTAACTTTAATTTTAATTCATAATAATTTTTCCTATTTTCTTTTGTTATCTTTAATAACCAATATCATAGACACAATAGCTATAAATCAGCCGGTTGTTAACAGCGACTTTAAAAAAACTTTATCTCTGTTAATTACTAGTTAACATTGGCTCAAGCTTTGTTATTACAGAGTTCTAGCTGTTAACACATAGTTAACATTAGCTTAAACTTTAATAATATTTTAGCTCTGCCAACTAATATTTAACATGTATTTAATGAAAATAATTAAGCTTGAGCTCCGTTATTAATTAGTTAACAGACCTCATCAATTGCGTTAACAACAGCGAGAAGAGCTTTTTTTTATATTAAAAAGAAATAAAATGTTAATTAAGTTGACTTACATACACCAGTACCGGTGTTCTGTAAATATGTGAGAAGTTTCTCACATAAAAATTGCAACTCTGCCATACTTAAAACAGAGTGAGTATCATAATGTCAAATTTAGCCAGAAGTATGTAAAAAAAATTTACTTATATTCAGTTTGAAATTTTGTGACTCACCCTGTTTTAAATATCGTAGACACATCGTAGAGTTGCAATTTTTATGTGAGTAACTTCTCACATAGTTGCAGAACACAGGTCCAGAATCCAACGATGAAAGACAGGGTTGGCAGGCAATACCGCTAAAATACCGTTATCGATTCAAAACCCTTTCAACTGACTACCGTTACCCCTAAAATACCGTTACCGAAATACTCGGAATACCGTTATCCTTAAAATACCGTTACCGAAATAACTGAAATACCGTTATCCTTAAAATACAGATACCGAAATAAATAAAATATCAATACACCTAAAATAACGTTACCGAAACAAATAAAATACAGCTATCCCTAAAATACCGTTACCGTTATTTTTAATTTTCTGCTTTTGGTAATTTCACGTGGTTATTGAGTACTTTTCAAGGTTGGTTACCGAAACGAATAACGGTAAGGGTAACGGTAACGGTATCAGATTTAGTTTGTTTAGGTAACGGTAAAGGTAACGGTATTTAAGATTGTTTCGGTAACGGTATACCGGTATCGAAACAGCAATACCGGTACGTACCGGTATTAAAAATTATGTTAAAAACATATAAAAACAAGTAAAAACGTGGCATATTTTTAATTTTAAGTACTGAAAATACAGATTTTAAGCTATAAATTCAATACTGGTAGTTTTAATAAGTAAAATTATTATCTATAAATTTTTTGTAAAAAAAAACACTCAAGATTATAAAATAAAAAAATTTTAATTTTTATATAAAATAATAAATACCGGTAAAATACCGGTAACTGCCCATAAAAATAACGGTATCGGTAACGATAACGGTATTTAGAAATTTTTTTAGAGGTATCGATAACAGTAACGGTATTCAATTTGAAGCGGTATTTTAGCGATAACGGTATTATAACGATAACGGTAACCAACCTTGGTACTTTTTGAACATTAAGTTGATAAATTGGTTCTGTGTTTAATCTCGTTTGTTTTTTGTAAAAAAAATTGCGGGATGCATCGAAATAACTGACTACCGTTACCCTTTAACAACCGTTACCGCTATAACTGAAATACCGTTACCCCTAAAATACCGTTACCGAAATAACCCCAATATCGTTATCTTTAAAATATCGTTACCGAAATACCTCAAATACCGTTATCCTTAAAATACCCATACCGAAATGAATGAAATAGCGTTACCCTTAAAATACCATTACCGAATTAACATAAAATATCGTTACCCTAACGATAACCGCATTCATTTCGGTTACCATCCATGATGAAAGATCTTTCATGATGAAGGTGATGATGAAGTTTTTGTTGTCTGGATCTGTTCGTTGATTTGCGTTGTGAATTGTTTTTAATAACGTCTATTTATTTTAAATTCTATTTATTTTTTAATTATTTTACCTAAAACAAACTGATAACACAAAACCGATATATAATGTTACACCCGAATTAAAAACGATATGGTAATTTTATACCTTTTGTTAAAATTGTTTTTGATATCTAAATTTACCAAATTTTTTTAACTTATCACTTTTGACACTTGTAATTTCCTTTCTAACGCGTTATAATCATTTCAGCGAGGTAAGTGAAGTTTCAATAAATTTATTAATTTGCACAAATTTGAATCAAAACACCTTTTTATTATTTTTTCCCTTTTTTTTCAGCTCAAATTTTTATAAGGGTCGTTTGCACACACTTTCGATTGATGGCTGACGGTGAGGTAAAGGTACCCTACGGGGAAAGGGACCGGTCTCAGATGACACGCAGGATAGGTCCCAAGGGGGCAGAGACACGTCGTTGCTCGGTCTTTTTTTTTGAAATAGACATATCACTTTAACATGGCGTTGTCATTGGAAATGACGTATTGCCACAGATTATACACCTTTCGGCATGTCGCAAGTCTAGCCGAAAAGGACATGTCGCCTAACTCACTTAAAGAGACATGTCACCGAACTAACACAAAAGGATCCGTCACAGAATGAGTCACACTTTGTATATTTTGTGACATGTCACCCAACTAACCTAAAAGGAACTGATAAAGAACCAGTCCCATTACAAAACTGACAAAAATAGTGACAAAACTGAGGTGAATGGAAATTGTTATGGTTTTGGTATTCTAAGTAAAATTGTCACAGCAAAACATTGACAAAATTGTTATGTAATAAAAAGCACAAATATTTTCATTTGTCAACAAATTAAAATATAAAAATTTGTTTTGTTTTTTTTTGAAGCATTTTGGTATGTTTTCTCACAGAAATAAAATATGAAATAGATATTCCTTTTTTAAGATGTTCTTTTAAGATATAAGATATATATATGCGTCGAAACTTTTACCGATTCTAAAATTCCTGCAAATTCCTAGAAAAGATTACATATTAACATGGAATTTTTGGAGCTGAAGTTGTTAGCAATAACCTCAGGGTTCTTGATGCTAAAATTTAAAGAAAACTCCAAGTGCTTAGAACTAGAACTAAAATTCTTCATTCAACTTACGAAAAAAATTCTATGAAATTGTTCATCATGAAGGATAATTCTATCAGTGTACTGGGAAACCGACCAATTGTGGGCGATGTGGTGTAATGGTTAGCGCGTTGGACTGTTGCACGTGAGGTTGTGGATCTGATCCCCAACCAAGGCAACATCAATTTATGAAAAATATAAATATGTATGAGTTGTTCTATCCCTCATACATATCGCAGCGTCCTCCTTCAGTGTTCCCATAGCACTTAAACCCGCCGAATTAAAATAATATAACAGCGCAACAACTGTTCTAAAATTCAACATCTCGCCATATTTGAAGCCCTTCATCTTTCACCACCTTTCACTTCTTCTCTATCCCCTTTCCAAAGGAAGCAACACGTTAATTAATAGAAAGAATTTCCTGAGTGTTGCTTCTCTTTAAAAAAAAATTAAGTCTTGTGGGTTTTTATATAACACACTTATCCAGTTAAGTGATATGTCCTCTTTGCACCAGTCTTGAGGCCAGTCCTTTAAGTATAATTGACAGCGCTTAACCCATAGAAATAATAAATTATACCAGTCCTGCGACAAGACCATCTTTAACCACTCACTGGATAGGTACTTTGAGGACAATTCAGTGGTATGTCATCATTTCACCAGTCACGAGACCAGTCCTTTAAGTATAATTGACACTGCTTAACCCACAGCAATAGTAAATTATAGCAGTCCTGCTGCAAGTCCTTCTTTAACCAGCCAGGGGAACGTACTTTGAGGGCAATTTAGTGGTATGTCCTCTTTTTACCAGTCACGGGATAGGTACTTTGAGGACGATTAAGTGGTATGCAACCATTTCACCAGTCATGGGACTAGTCCTTTAAGTATAATTGTCACTGGTTAACCCTTAACAATGGTAAATTATACCAATCCTGTGACAAGTCTTGATTTAACCACTCACAGGATAGGTACTTTCAGGGCAATTGACCCATCATTCCCCGTAGGGTATAAATGAAATTAACTGAATGTGTATATATAAAAGCAAAAAAAAAAATCTCACTTCTAACTGTAAAAAAAAATAAAACTATTATCAAAAAAAAAGTTTATAAATTCGTTAATGTTTTAATATACGATTTTTTTATTATTTTTTTTTTATTAAGGAACTTTGGAAATTTCTGTGAATTTAAAGCTTGTAATGTTAGAGTGATTTAGTGTTCATGATTTTCAATTTGTTCATTTGTTATAATTTTTGCCTTTTTTGTTTTTTGTTGTACTAGCCAAATTTTATTTGCATGGTTTTAGCCATAGTATACTATAGTAGCCCCACTCATTAAAAAATTGAGAGCTTGTCCCTATCTCATGTAGTTGTAGTGGTATTAAGAACCATATGTACAAGTAAAATTACAAACATTACTTCATTTTTTCAAATGACAGAAAAAGAGTAAAGCTACTATATTATACTATGGTTTTAGCACTGTTCACTATTTATTTTAACCTTCCTATTAAATAGTTTTAACCAAGTTAGTGTGAATTTTAGACTTAATCACAAATTTATTTACAAAAACTTTTTCCAAATTGTCCATACGGATCTTTACAAAATTTTTGGCTAGTTCTTTCTTTTGTTCTTTAGCAGATTTTTCACAAAACTTCCCTGACACTTTCACTCAAAGTTTGTATATAAAATTTTCACACACTTCACTAAAAATTGTCTCAGAAATTGTTATACACTTTTTCACTAAATATAATTTTATAGATGAAATGTTGAGTTCAATCAAACCACCAGCCTCAACTACTGTTAAAAAGTCTCTTTAATTATATATGCAAACTGGTTTTAAGAGAAACAGTTTTTAGTGTTTTTTTAACGCGTATTTTTTAATATTAATAAGCAAAACTAATGCAGAGAACATATCGAACAACACAAGTGCACTTTACAATTTAATTAAAATTGCTTAAAAACAATAAAAATAATTAATTAAAAATACCACTTTTTCACGTTTTTTGTTATTTTACATTGAAACTCTATTAAAACCAGTTCAGTTTTTCAGATGAGAGCCGTGGATAGTGCCTGGTTCAATTCAATTTATTTCTTATAATATTTATATTATTTACATTTGACTTAGAAGCAAAGAGTATAGGAACTTCGTTCCTTTTCTACTTAGATATATCCCAATAAGCACATGGATTTTAAAAATTCAAGTGCTTTAAATTTTGCTTGAAGTAAAGTATATTTCAAATTCTAGCACTTGTTTATTTAAAAAAAATATTTCAAACTTGAATTTTTGTTTCTCTTTTGCTGGAGTATGCTATTGAAATAAAATGTAATAAAAGTTGAATTTAAGCCTTGGAACTGGAAAACAGGGCTGGAATTGAACTTGATTTCAACTTGAATTCCAGTGAAAATGTTTATAGGGTATAAATATATTTTTTTTAATTTATGAAATTTATGTACATCATTATTAAATGGAAGGAAAAAAATTTACAAAAACCTTTATGAAGCAGAGGTATAAGATAAAAATGAGAAAAAAATAAAGTAGATAAAATTATGATGAGATCAGTTCATTGATATGTACATGTTGTGAGAGTTGGCCTTTTTGAAACAACAAATAAAAATCTAATATGACAATATCATATTAGAATTTGGACTTGAGGTAGAAGAATATTCTAACTAAATATATGTTGGCATCTTCCATTAAAATTTAGAGTCAATCTTTCGATTTTATCCAGAACGAGTTCGAAGCCAGCGAGACTATGTAGGCGTCGGGTGGAATAGTGGCATGGTAGTTTAAATATCATTTTAAGTAGCTTATTTTGTGCTACTTGGAGTTTTTTATATGACATTTTGCAGACGTGTACCAAACTGGAGCACAGTAAAACATTATGGGGTGGAATATAGATTTGATGATGAGTTTTTTATTGTCTATGTTCATTTCCGACTTTCTGTTTATAATTGGGTACATTATTCTAATAATTTTGTCCACTACATATGGAATATGATTATTAAAATTAAGCTTTGTATCAAGCATTACGCCCAAGTATTTGACGTTTTTTTCCCATGGAATATCATGGTTCATGAAACGAGGTAAACTCTGGGGTATAAAACAAGACTAACGACGTTTTCTTGTAAAATAAATTGCCTGCGTTTTTTCAGGGTTAACCAAAATCTTCCATTTATCTAAATAATTACTCAACCCAGTAAGAGCAGACTGCAAGTTTGTAATAATATCAGCTGAATATACATCAGAACTAAGAATTGATGTATCATCTGCAAATATAGACGTAATGCAATTGGAAAATGTTGGAATGTCAGCAGTAAAGATGTTGTAAAGAACTGGCGACAAGCAGGAACCTTGTGGACATCCTGCAATGATATTTACTTGTTGTAAACAGGTTTTACCCAAGTAAACGCTAAACGATCATTTTGAAGAAAGTTTTGCATAATTTTTATGAGTTCAATTGGAAAGTTGAATTTTTTCAGTTTAAAAATTAGTCCATTATGCCAAACGGAGTCAAACGCAGCTTTTATGTCTAGCAAAATCATTCCAGTTGATTTGCCGTTTTGAAAATTATTTTTAACTAATTTTCTGATTTTTAGTAGGGGTTGAGACGTATTATGTTCTCTTTTACACCCGAATTGTTGCGATGGAAGTATATTATTTGCATCGAGAAAGTAAATAAGCTTTTCCTTAATAATTTTTTACAAGATTTTACTTACAGAAGAGAGTAGACTTATTGGTCTATAAGAAAGTGGAGAATCAGGAGGTTTATTTGGCTTGAGTATTGTAATGGTTTTTGAGATTTTCCAATCACTGGGGAAGTAGCATAATTTAAGGCAAGCATTGAAAATGTTCGTTATATAGTGGATGCCTTTATTAGGTAAATTTTTTAGACATTTATTATTAATACCGTCTAAATCTGGAGTTTTTTTGTTCTCCTTTTTTAGTTCTGAATGTAAAACAAGACCCTAAATTTTTAAAATCAAATAATTTTTAAAAACTTAAAATTAAATTTTTCATAACAAATTATGAAAAACTCCATTATTTCAATGAAAAGTTTTAATGGACGAATTCCCGTGAAACTTCATTGGTTTTATGCAAAAATTCATTAATATCATGCAGATATTTCTCTCAGTGTATGTAAAAAATGACAAATTATTTTTAAAGGCCCTAAAAGCGGTTTACATTTTTACCGGTTTAGAAATTTTCGCGTTTTTACCCTTTTTTATAACTTTCTTGCGCTTTTTGCTATGAAATAGTTGGCATCTCTGGTTATATCATTATCAAGTTATAAGCAAAAAACCAAAAAGAGTCGAGTCAAAAATTCAAAAACTTTATTTTCCAAGTGCAATATCTCTTAAACTGTAAGAGATAAAAAACACTTACGCGAAAATTTTTTTGTCTTGTTTAACAGAATCCAAAAAGTTGAAAATCATTAAAATCGGTTAGTATTTAAGAAAGTTACAAGCAGCACAAAGTTTTTCATATCCGAGGTAGTTAACTTTCGCCCCCTGTAGCTCCGTTCCTGGTTCAGCTACAGACTTAATAAGATGTGAAATTTAACTCCCTCCTACAACCATTTCAATTTTCAGACAAATACGTTCAGTACTTTAGAAGTTCCATACTTATTTCCACTTTTGTCATTTTAAACCACTGTGCAGCGTTAAATAAATAAGTTTAAAGCTAAATCAAACTAAAGAGAGCGTGTTATATTTATTTACTAAGAGCACCAACCCGGTTTATATAAAGGAGATAAACGTACGTTTTAGAAGTTAAACATAACAATTGATGTCAGCGGTGGGATTGGGGAAATAAACCAACGTTTTTAAAAAGCAAAAACGTAATATTATTTCTTGGGCTAAACTTTATGCGGCACCCCTCAAAAAAAAAATATATGACCCCCTTTGGAATTAAAAAATAAATTTTTTTTCTATACGGTGTTAAGGGGCCGGTGCACCTGGGATCCGCTAGGTCCAAAAAACCAAAACACCCAAAATGGTAAGTGCGAAAATTTCTCCTGATTTCAAAAATGCATTTGGTTTTATGATCCGTAAAGTGTGGCTCCCAATAGATCCATTTAAGACCCCCCGGGAGTCTAAAATAGCCACTTAATGTACTAATTATAAAGTATGGGTTAGAGTGTCCAAAAAACAGGCCATTTCAGAAAACCGGTTCTCGGTTTGTTCGAAAATTATTATTTTTAAAAAACCGGTTTCGGTTATGGTTTTCTTTAAAAAACCGGTTAAGACCGGTTTCGGTTTTTTTTTGTGAAAATAAATCTGTGCAAATAGCAGGAAAAGCTAATAAAAATTAGTTAAAAGCAGCCTGCAGAAACAACTACTGAAATCAGCTGAATCTGCTACCGCGGGATTTCCATTATCTGACTATGTTATTGTCAAAAAATCTTTTCGCAAATCTAGTTGCGTTTACATCAGCAGATGGAGTGATGGTGCCAAGATTTTTAAGAGCAAAACTCGCCAGCAGGCCCCAAAAAAGCGCTAATTTATAAATGTGATCAAATAGATACTTTTCAACTAATTTAAATTAATAACAAAATACTAAATTTAGATAAAATTGTATCAAAATAAAAGTTTTACCATAAGAGCGCTAAAAGCGTTAAATAAAAATAGGAAAGCGTCAAACTAGCGGCTTTTTATAAAAAGCGTTAACCGAAAATATTGCGAGTTTTGGATGATACAAAAACGCTGAAGATAACACGATCAGATGTAATTATAGGAAAATGTTTAGTTAATTGCAAATGATATTTTATGCTGAAATAGCGAAAAACATTGCTGAATATTAGTAAATTAATAACATAACAGAAAAACAATTACATTTTCAAAATTTAAATAATGTATTATTTAATGGCAATCAATCTACTCTTCTCAAAACAGCAGAAATACTTACTATTTATTTTCACTATTTTAAGTCTATTAATATTCAGCAAAACCGTCTACTGATTTTAGAAGGATACAATGTTATTTGCATTCAACTAAAATTTATTTAAATATAACTAAGATTTTTTTAGATTTAACAGTTTTCAGTTACGTTTTTTGTGGCAACATTCATCACTCATCCTGTATTTAAAAAATATTTCAAAGGAATTTCGTATCTTATTTGTTTGAATGCCTTTGGAAAGATATTATTTTTTATGTAAAGGAGAACAAAACTGCAGTTTCGTTTATTAAAATAATATTTTAAAAATAAAATGCAGTCGGAATACAGAATTTTAGAAAGATTAGCTTAAAAATAGTTTTGATAAAAACATGTTCCAAAAAAACCGGTTAACCGACAAATAATAACCGGTTTTCGGTTTTTCGAATTTAGAAATTATTCGAAACCAGTCAGTTTTTTTAAATTAAAAAAACCGGTTAACCGGTTTTCGGTTACTGTTTTGGACACTCTAGTATGGGTACTCAAATAACGGAAATTTTCTTAAGAATTCAAACATGACCACAACGTACCAAAAAATTAAAATTTTCGACTGCGGCGCTTGTCCCGCAATACATAAAAAACAACAACTTTTACCAAAATAAAGCTTATGTACGCTATGTACTAGAGGCCAGTATGAATGTTTTGCAAGACATTCACAAAACATTTTCTTATACAACACCAAAATATTTTTTTTTGTTTTCTGTTTTATTTTTTTTTTGTAATGATCTGAATTTTAACATCTTGTAAATAACTACAAATAAGTAAAATGGTCAATTTTTGTTATATTTAGTATTAAAACTCGTCAAATCTCTCATCAGCGCATGCAAGAGAATGTCTTGTAAGACATTCAATCAGCCCTCTACTATGTACCAAAAAATTTTCGCCTGCGCGCTATGTCCCACAATACACAAAAAATTCCCAAACATTCATTAAATTTTAATTTTTTCCAAAAAAAAATACACCAACTTTTACCAAACTTTACCAACTTATGTAGGCTATGTACCAAAAAATTAAAAATTTTTTGAAAAAATCCCGCGATTTTTTTAAAACTTTTTTCGCCTGCGACGCTGTGTCCCATAATATACAAAACACCCCCTAAAATTCGCAAATTTTTCATTTTTTCCTAAAAATATCCCACACTTTTATCACCAAAAAGTTTACGTACATATTTCAAAATAGTATTTTTTAACAACACCTAAAATGACAAAAATGCACCTAGCCCGAATTCTATTTTCGGGATCTTAAAACAAAATACATATTTGGAATCGTGAGAAATTTGAGTCGTCACACGTGCCATTTTGGGCGTGTTTCGGTTTTTCGGACCTAGCGGTTCCTGGGGGCCCCGGCCCCCTTAAAACCATAAAGAAAAAAAAATGTTCTTTTTTAATTCCAGAGGGGGTCATATTTTCTTTTTTTTAAGGGGTTCCCCATAAAGTAAAGTTTTGCCATTTCTTGTTATATCAGAAAATCGAATTGAATTAATAAATACAAATACTATGCAAAACACATGTGAATACAAAAAAAGAAGGCATTTAACAAAGTTTTAGGGAGCTGGAAAGTGTTTTAATTATATGCCATGGATCTAAACATTTGAGACTAAATGAAGTAAAAAAATTTTTATAGCAACTTAAAAAATTTACGAATTCGAGAAAATTTAATTACTGGAATTATATATTTTTTGTCTCTTTTTAGGCACTTGGAAATCTCTATTTTGTACATAAACATTTAAAAGAAGTTAAACTTTGGAATTTTCTGACACATAATTGGGAAACAGCTGATGGTAAAAACATATATTCCGGTAATATAGAAACCATATCGAGCAAAGAGAAATCCAAGTTTCCTCAACATTTCTTCCCAGAGGTAATGTACTGATTTTTAATACCGTATTCGAAAATATAAGTTTGTTCAAGTCAGGGCCGTTGCCAGGAATTTATTTTGGGGCCCCAATTTTTTTGTTTATAATTAAACACCCAGAAAAAAATTCTTTATCCCAACCTAATTTGTCTTTATCCAAATCGTTTGAAATG
This sequence comes from Leucophora obtusa, assembly GCA_949987735.1. Taxonomy (NCBI): domain Eukaryota; kingdom Metazoa; phylum Arthropoda; class Insecta; order Diptera; family Anthomyiidae; genus Leucophora; species Leucophora obtusa. The sequence continues at coordinate 260,101,250 of OX465295.1, read as the reverse complement.
ACATATCGGATTTAATCAAGCCAAATTTTAAATATAAAGCAGGGGTTGGCAGGCAATACCGCTAAAATACCGTTATCGATTCAAAACCTTTCAAAACTGACTACCGTTACCCCTAAAATACCATTACCGAAATATCCGGAATACCGTTATCCTTAAAATACCGTTTCCGAAATAACTGAAATACCGTTATCCTTAAAATACCGATACCGAAATAAATGAAATATCAATACCCCTAAAATACCGTTACCGAAACAAATGAAATACCGCTATCCCTAAAATACCGTTGCCGTTATTTTTAATTTTCTGCTTTTGGTAATTTCACGTGGTTATTGAGTACTTTTTGAACATTAAGTTGATAAATTGGTTCTGCTTTTAATCTCGTTTGTTTTTTGTAAACAAAATTGCGGGATGCATCGAAATAACTGAATACCGTTACCCTTAAATAACCGTTACCGATATAACTGAAATAACGTTAACCTTAAAATACCGTTACCGAAATAACCCAAATATCGTTATCTTTAAAATACCTTTACCGAAATAACTCAAATACCGTTATCCTTAAAATACCGTTACCGAAAAAACCTAAAATATCGTTACCCTAACGATAACCGCATTTGTTTCGGTTACCATACATGTTATAAAGTCATCACAGAATTTATCCGCAAATACGACAGGATGTCAATAAGTCTTTAGAAAATCATATAAAGCCCGTATGCCTCTAGCTTTATTTTGTATTTTGAATTGATATAGGATTGATGAAATGAAACAGCATATATTAGAGAGAGTACAACTACTGACGACATTAAGTCATAGTCGTAAGTTCTAATTTAATTATTTGTAGTATTTATAAGTTACAAACGGAATTCGGAAATAAAGAACAATTAGCTAACTAACTAACTAACTAACTAATTAACTAACTAACTAACTAACTAACTAACTAACTAACTAATTAACTAACTAACTAACTAACTAACTAACTAACTAACTAACTAACTAACTAACTAACTAACTAACTAACTAACTAACTAACTAACTAACTAAATAACTAACTAACTAACTAACTAACTAACTAACTAACTAACTAACTAATTAACTAACTAACTAACTAACTAACTAACTAACTAACTAACTAACTAACTAACTAACTAACTAACTAACTAACTAACTAACTAACTAACTAACTAACTAACTAACTAACTAACTAACTAACTAACTAACTAACTAACTAACTAACTAACTAACTAACTAACTAACTAACTAACTAACTAACTAACTAACTAACTAACTAACTAACTAACTAACTAACTAACTAACTAACTAACTAACTAACTAACTAACTAACTAACTAACTAACTAACTAACTAACTAACTAACTAACTAACTAACTAACTAACTAACTAACTAACTAACTAACTAACTAACTAACTAACTAACTAACTAACTAACTAACTAACTAACTAACTAACTAACTAACTAACTAACTAACTAACTAACTAACTAACTAACTAACTAACTAACTAACTAACTAACTAACTAACTAACTAACTAACTAACTAACTAACTAACTAACTAACTAACTAACTAACTAACTAACTAACTAACTAACTAACTAACTAACTAACTAACTAACTAACTAACTAACTAACTAACTAACTAACTAACTAACTAACTAACTAACTAACTAACTAACTAACTAACTAACTAACTAACTAACTAACTAACTAACTAACTAACTAACTAACTAACTAACTAACTAGAGAGAGTACAAAATAAAATTTGTAAACGAATAAACAGTGAAGCACACTTTTTTTGAAAGGAAAATCGCTAGAATTTGTTAAATATCGTTCCAAACACAGATATTTAAGTATGGTTGTACTTTTTGCACTTGTATAATTTTCCTATGACTATAGATTTGAACTGTTCTCAAATAATTCATCAATACAAAATAAAGCTACCCAGTGTAGAAACGGTAATGCCATGTCATTATTTTTTGGCCTACCAGTAATGACAGCGACTTACCTTCTGCATTATTTTAAAACATATAATAATGAGTTACTGATAATGACTTATTTTTATCATTATTTCAAATATAAAATAATTTTTTAGATTTTTTTGAAATCTATTTTTAGACTCAATATTTTCTAAACACTGGATAGGATATATGTATGTAACCACATATTTTTTGATTTTTTGTATGTTGGCGAGTAAGCTTACTTGTGTGCAGCAGGTCAATTATGTTTTTATCTGTTAAATATTATATGTCGATATAGCTCAGATGGTAGAGCTATTGACTGGCAATCTGTAGACGCAGGTTCGATTCACGCACCCTCAAATTTTATTTTAAAAAAAAATACAACAAAAAATATTTTTTTTTATATAATTTATTTTTTTGAAAATCTATTTTTAGACTCATAATTTTTGTCAGTACTGGTAAGCACATAGGTAACGATATATTTTTTGATTTTTCGTATGCGGGTGTGTAACCATAACTCATTATTTTTTGCGACATCGCCATATAAAGGTAATAAGAAATGTAATAACAAAAGTAAGTAGTTACCATTACCAAGTATGTAGTTACATAACCACATATCTGGTAATGATTTTCTACACTGGGTAGTGCCATACGGGCTTAGGATCACTAATAAATAGCTCAATTGGTTAATTTATTGAAGAACTAGAACTGTGCTTCATAATACAAAAAAAAAACAAAAAAAAATATTAAGGTTTTTCACAAGGCGTGTGCTATTGTTGTATCGTTGTATCGTCCTAACAAAAAAACAGAGTTGTGAGAATTTAAATTGGAAAAACACAACATTTGAGAATAGCACATACAACATTTTTACGTATATTTAGTGCCCTATGTTTGAGTGAGCTAACAGATAGAAAACCTATTAGAAAATCGTTGTTAAAGTCAAATAAAAAATTTAACAACTCTGTTTTTTGTTAGGACGATACGACGATACAACAGATAGCACACCCCTTGTGAACACCCTAATTATTATCGAGGACATAAACATTGATCTCATTAAGCCAAACTCTGCAGCAGAGAAATATTTAGATATGATGGTGACTAATAGTATGAAATGCATAATAAACGAAAGTACGTAAACGTAACGTGACGAATCAGCTGATTCAACCTATCCTATAGAAAACACACAGAAGCACTTATGCTACGTAAACGAAACGAGTCGGAACGGATGAACCTGTTAAAATTTGATTTTCTTTGCGTACTTACGTGACAGATGCTATTGCATGATAAGTTTACTAAACAAAATTAGAAAAAACTAATCAAAAGGTATAATACAGACACTATTAAGTGATAAAATTTGAAAATTGATCAAAACTAATAACACTGTGAGACAAATGGTAGGGGTCAGTGATCGGGAAGGGTTCAAACTACCGGGGAAAGTTATATCGGTAAAAAAGAAGTTATACGTGTCCCGGCGTTTCGCTGGGTCAACCCTAGGAATCGAGATATATCGATTTGACCTTTGGTGGTCTTTTTTTTGACATAACTCGAGAACCACTAGTCCGATTTTGCTCAAACAATTTTAAAAAAATTAAAAATTACAATTCCTTTAATCTGTTCATATAACGTTTTTCTATATACTCAACAGTTTTGCCGGTAAAAATAAATGTATGAAGAAAAAAATATTTTTTGCCTAAAATATTAAAAAAAAGTAATAAACAAAAGGATATTGATTTTTATGGTAGCGGTAACAAACATTTATTTTTACCGGCAAAACTGTTGAGTATATAGAAAAACGTTATATGAACATATTAAAGGAATTGTAATTTTTAATTTTTTTTAAATTGTTTGAGCAAAATCGGACTAGTGGTTCTCGAGTTATGTCAAAAAAAAGATATATCTCGATTCCTAGGGGTGACCCAGCGAAACGCCGGGACACGTATAACTTGTTTTTGACCGATATAACATTTCCCGTTGGTTTCATCCCATCCCGATTTTGTGTGTAATGAATAACAATGAAAATTAAAAGTTTTTGTTAAACTTATATGATCTGTTTTCGTTTATCTATAACTGCAGATTTTCTGCCCCGTCCCGTTAGATTAGGGTACGTTACGTCCCCGTATGGCTAACGATCGCTTTAAATAAAAACAAGCACTTGCATTGAACATCTCTTCATACGCAACAGAATGATAAACACGCACATGTATTCTTCAATAATGAAAACAAACATCTCTGATCATTATGCTCTTACCCAGCAAAAAACCTGCTTCGCTGGATGCAGTTTTGTAAGGGAATAAATAAAATGAATTCCTTACAAAGCTGCTTATGGGAGGCATGGTTTTTCCATACAAAGGGCCCGCATGTTTTTAGTAAGTGCATTTAACCGCGAATAAATTCATGCACTTTTTTGTGAGAAAATGTGCTTTATTTGCTGCTGAAAAAATGCAGCATATAGCGCATTTAAACGTGACTTCTTATGAAAATAAATGCATGCATACAGTCATGAAAAAACTGCTTTCAATATGAAATAATGAATATGATTTTTGTAGCTCCAAAGCGCAGAAATGGCCGCTGATAAAAAGCTTACTGGAAGAACATGAAAAGGTTATGAAAAATGGTAAAAAACAAAACATTAAACAATTAATTATGATATGATTTGGGAAACAAAACACAGTAACGAAGAAAAAGAAGCGTTGTTACAAGAATGACAAAAAATCAAACATGGGGAAAAACCGTAAGTAGTTTTGGTTTTAGTTTTTTACTTAATTTTTTTTTTTAATCAATTACTTCAAAATTACACGATTATTCGCGATATCCATTTTCTGACTTCAAAATGCAGACTGACTCATGTTTATGTGGCGTCTCTACATTAAATTCTAGTAAGGCAATCCTACTAAAGAAGAGTAATGCGGCGTTCACATATACGTGTTTAACTCGATTTGACGTGTTTAAGCGTTAAACATGTTTAAGTAAGATGTTTTACAGTACATTTTTTTACCCTTAAACACGCTAAATTATTGTTTAATTTTTAAACACGTTGTTAAACACGATAAAATTGATATCAATTGATGTTGAGTGACAAGACAAAGACACAAGAAAAATAAAAAATTAAAATTGAATAAAATAAAGTAAACCCAAGTAAAAAAAATGATATGGAGCCATATGAAGTTATATTTAATTACACTATGCGACAGTCAAAATCGAGATGGGATGAAACCAACGGGAAATGTTATATCGGTCAAAAACAAGTTATACGTAGAGTTTGCTGTTCGGTTTTAATCGAAACCGAAACCGCGGTTTTTCAAGCCTCAAAACCGAAACCGACAAAAATAAGTCGGTTTTTAGTAAATAGTGTAACCAAGTAAAATAATTAATTGAATTCCAACCCAGTTCACAATTAGAATCTTAAAACGCTCATAAAAAAGCATTAACACTTTCTGAAATCATAGCTATATGAGAGTGTATTTCTACACCGATGAAGCCTCTTTCCGAGCGCACTTTAGTGACTCATAAAAGACTCCGAATTAAGAGCATTATTGGAAAATTTAGAATTTTCTGAGTTATTATAAGTCATTTATGAGTATTGAAACAATTTCGAAAGAATTTTTAATACTCTCATAAATACCAGTCTATTGTTTCATTTATGATTTAAAAATTTTAGCACTCCGAAAATTATCGTATTTTAGAGTCTTTTACGAGTCAAAATTTCTGAGGGCTCAGAAAAATGTTGGCGGGTATACTATTGAATCTTGAATTTGGAAAAGAGTTCTGCTCCTATCTTACAAAATTTTGTATTTAATTGTAATGAAGATTTTTGTTGTTTTTGTTTATTCTTTGATATTTTAAATGTTAAATAACGCTCCTAGACGAGAACATGAAATTTTCATTGAGTTTGTAATTTAAATTAACAAATATTTCTAGAAATTCTATAAAACGTCGTCCCTTGACGAATTCCTTAGCCAAGAATGAAATCCGGATAGAAAGCGTTCAACAGATAATTTTTCACAATTTGTCAAATAAGTTTTGGGATTTTAGCACATTTACTTCTTTTGCAAGATTTTCTCCATTAAATATTACTTTAAAGAATTTTTTGTTTTTGTTCAGATTTTCTTTTTTTTATAGTCTTTTAAACAAATTGCTAAAATTTATATGCAACTCTTGAAAATACAGCTTTAGTTGCTGGTAAAAGAACAAAAAAATTAATTTATAATGGTTTTCCGCATTTCTTTTTTCTTCTCCCGCAAAGGTCTCGAAACGACGTTATCGCCTTTATTCGGGTGAGAAATTCAATTGAATCTTAACGAATATATTGTACGTGCTAAATTGTTTAATTTTTATACTTATTTAATTATTTTAAAACAATTCTATTAATATTACAAGAAAACCGAAAAATAACCGAAACCGCGGTTTTTATGATTTTGAAAACCCGAAACCGCGGTTTTCAAATTTTTCGGTTTTTAGCAAACTCTAGTTATACGTGTCCCGGCGTTTCGCTGGGTCACCCCTAGGAATCGAGATATATCTTTTTTTTGACATAACTCGAGAACCACTAGTCCGATTTTGCTCAAACAATTTAAAAAAAATTAAAAATTACAATTCCTTTAATCTGTTCATATAACTCAACAGTTTTGCCGGTAAAAATAAATCTTTGTTACCGCTACCATAAAAATCAATAACCTTTTGTTTATTACTTTTTTTTAATATTTTATGCAAAAAATATTTTTTTCTTCATACATTTATTTTTACCGGCAAAACTGTTGAGTATATAGAAAAACGTTATATGAACAGATGAAAGGAATTGTAATTTTTAATTTTTTTTAAATTGTTTGAGCAAAATCGGACTAGTGGTTCTCGAGTTATGGCAAAAAAAAGACCACCAAAGGTCAAATCGATATATCTCGATTCCTAGGGGTGACCCAGCGAAACGCCGGGACACGTATAACTTCTTTTTTGCCGATATAACTTTCCCCGGTAGTTTGAACCCTTCCCGATCACTGACCCCTACCATTTGTCTCACAGTGTTATATATAATCTTTTATGTAATTAGATATAATTATATCCGAAAAATGAGAACATCTTATTTTATCTTATTGTATCGAATTGTATACAATTGTATACAATTTGGTACAATTTGATACAATTTTTTGTAATTCGATACAATTGTATCCGAATTTTGTCCTCATCCAATTACATCAAATTATATCTTTTTGTATAAAATTATATAAAATGTTATAAAAAAGGACATAGTTTGATACAATTATATCTAAAAATTGACCTTATACTTTTGACCACATCTAACAATATACAAAAATTATTTTTTTAAATAAAAACGATAATATCTGGAGATCAGACCTGGGGGATTTCAATTACAATTGCAAATGAATGTAATTGAAATTAAAAAAACTCAATTACATTTCATGTAACTGTAATTGAAAATTTTCAATTACAAATAATTGTAATTGAAAGTGATTTCAATTACAAATTTCAATTACATTTAGAATTAAACTGTTTTTTGTTAAAATTTTGTAGAAAAAACTGACTGGGATAGGTTGGATAAGCGTGGATAAATATAAAAAGAATACGTCATGATGGGCTGACTCTTCACTTGTGCTTTTTGTCATTATTTCTTTTCCGAAAAAATGTAATTGTAATTGACATTTTTTCAATTACAATTATATGTAATGTATGATTGAAAATTTTCAATTACAAATTACTTGTAATTGTTTTTTTTTTTAATTACAATTACAAATAATATGTAATTGTAATTGAATTTTTTTCAATTACAATTACATGTAATTGTGTAATTGCATGTGTAATTAATTTCCAAATATAATGATTAACCCAAAGGTCTGCTGGAGATCCTATAATTTCGATAAATCTTCCATTACTTTTATCCCGATTTACCATGACAGTGCATTAAATATGAACAAAATTTTCTTTATTTTTAGTAATTTTAAAATAAAGTTGACAAGACTGAAATTTTAAAGTTAATAGGTTTATGTTATACATCCAAGATATAAGAAAAATAGTGAAAAAATAGTAAAATATTACAAAATAGTAAAAATTACTAAAAATATAAGATGCAAAAAATAAACTCACACACGAATCATGCACGGGTTATATATTCTTATTCACGCACGAATTATATATTCTCAGACTCACGCACGAATCACTTGAGTATAGTAATTATTACTCACGATCACGTGTGAATAACGTGACTCACGAACATTTCTAGTCACGCGCCAATCCCTAGTAATTACTAAATCTAAAACTAGTTGAAAATCATTGTTAACATAGAACCACATATAATATAATATTATAATATTATATGGACCTTATATATTTTTATATAAAATCGCTTTGAAATAATTGCTTATGTGGGATGATATATAATTATAGATGATTTTATAAAGAACGTTATATTGTTATATATTAAAAAAATCATGAAATATTGTAGATATGAAACCATATTAAGTTATATATCCCCTTTCACGTTAATTAATAGGAAGAATTTTCTGAGTGTTGCTTTTCTTTAACAAAAAAAAAAAAAAAAAAATATGTATATATGGGTTCTAATTCTTCAATATATAATCATATCTAACACAAATTATGAAATATTTCTTATATGGCTCCACATATAGTTTTATATTATTATGTATAGTGTCATACTAAATTGTATATAAACGTATATGTAATTATATCTGTAATATGTTACTTTATGTACTTATATATAGCACATGCAATTATATGTAGGCCAGTATGTAATAATATAAAATCACATATGTCTCCATATTAAAACCTTTGAGGAAAAAATATCTAACATATGACTATATAAAATTATATCTGCTTGAATTCAAAAGCATATGTGGCCATATGTAACTATAAGTTACTATATGCAATTACATAAAATAATATATGGTTATATCAAAACTTTTTTACTCGGGAATTTAAATAAAAACTAGTTAAAATGTGTTTTTTTCTTATTAAAGTGATAGATGAACAAAACAATTAATTAAACTTTGCTTCCGGTAAACGAAAAATACAAAAACAGCTATAAAGTTGTCCCTTAACTAAAAATTTAAAAATCTTAATTCCGACTGGGCGGAGGATAATGTTATTTCACTTTTTATAGCAATTATAACGTCCCAAGTAAAAAAAATGATATGGAGCCATATGAAGTTATATTTAATTATATACAATCTTTTATGTAATTAGATATAATTATATCCGAAAAATGAGAACATCTTATTGTATCTTATTGTATCGAATTGTATACAATTGTATACAATTTGGTACAATTTGATACAATTTTATGCTATTCGATACAATTGTATCCGAATTTTGTCCTCATCCAATTACATCAAATTATACCTTTTTATATAAAATTATATAAAATGTTATAAAAGTGGACATAGTTTGATACAATTATATCTAAAAATTGACCTTATACTTTAGATCATATTATATATGACCACATCTAACAATATACAAAAATTATTTTTTTAAATAAATAAGATATGCAATATCTGGAGGTCAGACCTGGGGAATTTCAATTACAATTGCAAATAAATGTAATTGAAATTAAAAAAAACTCAATTACATTTCATGTAACTGTAATTGAACATTTTCAATTACAAGTCATTGTAATTGAAAGTGATTTCAATTACAAATTTCAATTACATTTAGAATAAAAGTGTTTTTTGTTAAAATTTTGTAGAAAAAACTGACTGGGATAGGTTGGATAGGCGTGGATAAGTATAAAAAGAATACGTCATGTTGGGCTGACCCCTCACTTGTGCTTTTTCTCATTATTTCTTTACAATTATATGTAATGTATAATTGAAAATTTTCAATTACAAATTACTTGTAATTATTTTTTTTTTTTTAATTACAATTACATGTAATTGTGTAATTGCATGTGTAATTAATTTCCAAATATAATGATTAACCCTAAGGTCTGCTGGAGATCCTATAATTTCGATAAATCTTCCATTACTTTTATCCAGATTTACCATGACAGTGCATTAAACATGAACAAAATTTTCTTTATTTTTAGTAATTTTAAAATAAAGTTAACAAGACTGAAATTTTAAAGTTAATAGGATTATGTTATACAACCAAGATATAAGAAAAATAGTAAAAAAGTATTAAAATATTACAAAATAGTAAAAATTACTAAAAATATATGATGCAAAAAATAAACTCACACACGAATCATGCACAGGTTATATATTCTTTTTCCCGCTCACGCACGAATCAAGTGCGAATTATATATTCTCAGACTCACGCACGAATCACTTGAGTATAGTAATTATTACTCACGATCACGTGTGAATAACGTGACTCACATTTCTAGTCACGCGCCAATCCCTAGTAATTACTAAATCTAAAACTAGTTCAAAATCATTGTTAACATAGAACCACATATAATATAATACGGTTTTATATAAAATCACTTTGAAATAATTGCTTATGTGGGATGATATATAATTATAGATGATGTTATAAAGAACGTTATATTGTTATATATTAAAGAAATCATGAAATATTGTAGAAATGGAACCATATTAAGTTATATATGGGTTCTTATTCGTCCATATATAGTCATATCTAACACAAATTATGAAATATTTCTTATATGGCTCCACATATAGCATTATATTATTATGTATAGTGTCATACTAAATTATATATAAACGTATACGTAATTATATCTGTAATATGTTACTTTATGTACTTATATATAGCACATGCAATTATATGTAGGCCAGTATGTAATAATATAAAATCACATATGTCTCCATATTAAAACCTTTGAGGAAGAAATATCTAACATATGACTATATAAAAGTATATCTGCTTGAATTTAAAAGCATATGTGGTCATATGTAACTATAACTTACTATATACAATTAGATAAAATAATATGTGATTATATCAAAACTTTTTTACTCGGGGTTGGATAATGCCGAAAATTATTAATTATTGCCTCCGGCCGAAGAAAAAATAACTTTTTGGTAAATTTTTTCAAATTTTTGTATTTTTTTTTTAATTGTTAAGGAACAGCTGTTCGAGATGTTTAACTTAAACAATTCATTTTTAAGTGTGAACTGATATGTTTAACTTTTACATAAACGTGTTTAACAATCGTACTGTGAACGTAGTATAAAACACGATTGAGATGATTCAGATTTCGTGCGCATTAATCGTTGGATAACTTACATTTTATTTTACTCCCTTACAACCTGCTTCGTCATAAGGGAATAGCGTAGCACTATAATTTTTTAAATAATTTGCTTACGATTTGCTTCGGTTAAGACAGTTTTGCAGCCCGAGTAAAAAAAAATATATACCCATGTGAAAATCGAAATATATATGAGCATACATGATCATACATTGGCTCGTATGTGATCATGCATGGGCATACATAGTCATATACGTACATGCATAGTTCAATGTATGACCATACATGATCTCATATATTTCCATATACCTTTGGATCCGAAATTTGAGGGTATATGGAGGTATATGACCATATATGATCATATATGATCATACATGAATCATATGTGAGCATATATGGTCATATATGAACATGTACGGTCATATACCCTCAAATTTCGGATCCAAAGATATATGGAAATATATGAGATCATGTATGGTCATACATTGAACTAAGCATGTACGTATATGAAAATGTATGCCCATGCATGATCATATACAAGTCAATGTATGATCATGTGTGTTCATATATATTTCGATTTTCACATGGGTATAATCATATGTGGCATATATTACAATATATAATCGGACATGTCGTTATGTATATCCATATATAATTATATATGACGCTTTTTCCCAAAATTGCTCCTTATATTAGCCATATACAATTTCATCTAATTAGATATCGGCCTTTATAATATTAGATATGGTATATATGATTATATATTACATAGCATGGCTGATCTTGTTGCATATATAGTTGTATATAGAGCTATATCTTAATATATATGGTGGCATTTTAGCTATATATAATTATATATGGTGCCATTTAAACCATATATTATCATATATGGTGCCATTTAAACAATATATTGTCATATATGGTGCCATTTAAACAATATATGGTCATACATATATGGTAGCTCATCAGCAACTACAATATTAACTGTATTTCAGAAGCTATTAATTGTATTTCAGAAATTTTAAATATATTTCAGAAATTATCGAATGTATTTCAGAAATTATTAATTGTATTTCAGAAATAATCAAATCTATTTCAGAACTTGTTGATTGTATTTTATAGTTAATAGAGAAAAATTTCTGAAATACATTTCATAATTTCTGAAATACAATTGATAATTTCTGAAATACAGTTTAATAATTTCTGAAATACAGTTGTGAATTTCGGAAATACAATTAATCAGGCAGGTTTTTTTCCGAATTGATTCGATTTTGAAATTTACGAAAATGCAAAAAACCTGAAGAAGCAAAAGTAAAACGTTACGAAATTGTACATCGAAATGATATTAATTTTATGCGAAATATGCATTAAAACTTTAAGTATGCTCTCTAACAAAAACTTTTTTAAGTGAAATTATTAAAAACAGCAATCTTAACTTATAATGAATTTTGTTTATCTGTTATATATGGTCTAAATATGCAAAAATACCATTTACTTCTGCAGAAGCAATTTGCGTTTTCAATTTCACTTTCAAGTAAAATTGAAGTTTGTGACATGCCTGAATAATTTCTGAAATACAATTGATAAAACTGAAATTCAATTGACAAGTTCTGAAATACAATTCATAAATCTGAAAAATAATTGATAAGTTCTGAAATACAATCGATAAAACTGAAATTCAATTGATTATTTCTGAAATACAATTAATAAATCTTAAAAACAATTGATACAATTGGAAATGGTGTAGAGCGTTAAAAAGATGTAAATAAAATTATTTTCTTAAAAAAATTTAATTTAATAAAAAAAAAAATATAATTTTATAAAAAAGCATTTATAGAAAATAAAATTATAATTTTATAAAAAGAAATTCATTTAATAAAAAAGAAATGCATAGCCGTGAACGGTATCGAACTCGAGACCTTCTGAGTTTAAAACTTATGTTAACAAAATACTGTAATTTTTATAAAATCAGTGCTCTGCCAGTGTATTATTTTTTGAACTGATGTCAATATCTGTCTGGGATCTTATTTAATCTCAAATAAATGGAGATCTTACGTAGTACCCAAATATAATGCGGGATCGAATTTTATATGTCATTTTTCTGGATAATTTTAGATGTCAATCCACAAATATATTGCTGTTTCTAATTCGATCTGCCATTTTAATACCGAAATAAATTGCTAAATCTAATTCGATCTGCAATTTATGAGATAAATTAAGATCATACCAAATCCCCAAATATATCACTGGATTTAATTTCATCTGCAATTTATCGGAAAAGTTAAGATCTTACGCAATCCCGAAATATATTACTGGATCTAATTTGATCTGTCATTTTTTGGATAAATTTAGATCTTACTTAATCCTCAAATATATTGCTGGATCTAATTCGATCTGCCATTGTTCGGATCAACTGAGATCTAAGTTTATCCACAAATATATTGCTGGATCTAATTCGATTTGCCACTTTTTCGGATCAAATTAGATCTAAGTTAATCCACAAATATATTGCTGGATCTAATTCGATCTGGCATTTCTCGGATAAATTTATATCCAAGTTTATCCCTAAATATATTGCTGAATCTAATTCGATCTGCCTCTTTTTCAGATCAAATTAGATCTAAGTTTATCCACAAATATATTGCTGGATCTAATTCGATCTGCCATTTTTCGGATCAAATTAGGTCTTACTAAATCCCAAAATATATTCCTGGATCTAATTTGATCTGCCAATTTTCGTATCAGTTTATATCCAAGTTTATCGCCAAATATATTGCTGAATCTGCCATTTTTCGGATCAAATGAGATCTAAGTTTATCCCCAAATATATTGCTGGATCTAATTCGATCTGCCACTTTTTCGCGTCAAATTAGATCTAAGTTTATCCACAAATATATTTCTGGATCTAATTCGATCTGCCAAAATTGAGATCAAATTAGATTTAAGTTTATCCACAAATATATAGCTGGATCTAATTCGATCCGCCATTTTTCGGATCAAATTAGATCTAGGTTTATCCCCATAGATATCATTGGACCTCCCAATTTTGAGATATAGCTTGATCTTAGTTTATCCCCATATATACAGTGGGATCTAATACGATATGATTGGATACACCCAATTTTGAGATCTAATTGGATCAGCTAGCGCAAATGATTTGCAAAAAAACCTAAAAAGCGATGTTTTTCGTTTAAAAAAGCGTAAAAAATTTCGTTTAAAAAATATTAAAAAACTTAAATAAATTTATACAAATTAAAAAAATAATGTGCATGTATATTTAATTTAAAATCTAAAAACAGAAATAAACAGTTCTCATACAAAGGTTTCTATATTTTCTTTAAGGGGGGTATCGAGTCTAGGAAAAATTTTGTTCTCTAATTTTTTTATATTTTATTTGGATGGAGCATACTTTTCTCTATACGCTCCGAAAATTTTAATAAAAAATTCGAAGACATTAAATTTCCACATGTTTTTTTGCAAAATATGTTTTAGTCTCAAAGTAATACTCTATGTCAGGGCTGGCAAAACTGTGACACGCGTGTCAGTAGTGGCACGCGCGTGGATTTTAGGTGGCACACGACGTTTTGTTGGATATTTTCAAAAAATTTAAACTATTAGAAGACCGGCAAAAAATTCAGTTAAATGTTAAATTTCGTTACAAAAATGTGTGATTTAACTCCATAATGGTGGAATTTTTCATAGAGCTTGTAAATTGTCTTTTAAAATTAACAAAACTCTGTATTCCCGAGTAAAAAAGAGTATATATATCATATATTTTTTAATATTAAAATATATGATAATATAAAATATTGTATGCGACCTTATGTGTTTTTATATGATGATATATTAGAAATTTTTTTAGAAATTTTCTCATATGTAATCATATTAGTAATATCAGTATTTGCTTTATTACAAATTGTATATATAGGAATATATTATTCATAAAACCGTTCAAAATTTTATATATAAATAGATACGAAAAGTATTTATAATTTTATTTTTTATATAACAATATCGTTGGCTTGCCTGCAAATAGTGTTATGTGTTCTTTAACAGGCTTTCAGGAGGGCGAAAAACTGATTTATATTATCCTTTTAATATATTTCATTGACATCATCATGCCTTAATAATGATTGTAGTAAATAAGGTCGTGAATCATTAGGGCATATGATATCAATAAAATATCTTAAAAGGATAATATAAATCAGTTTTTTCGCTCAAACCTGTTAAAACTAAAAACAGCACTTCGTGCAGGCAAGCCGACGATATATTAGTTAATATCAGACCCAAGTTCGATATTAACTAATATATTCAAGATTAATATAATATTTGATCAAAAACAATTTTTTTATATGTTTTACTAAATTTATTAAATTAATATTTTCTGAGCTTTTTTTACTTCTAAAAGTTTTTTTTTTTAATTTAAAAAATCTAATTTAAAAAAATTAACATTTAAAATCATGGCCCGGCTCATAATGGGTTAATAAATCTAGGCATGTTGCATATCATTGAAAAGGAATTTCAAGTACCTTTCCAACGATATATATATTTTATTCTGGTCCGATAAGTTTTGAGTGGAGAAATAACCATTGGATATTGTTGTAGATCATCTTCAGCTCCATAAATCGGGAACTATGAGCCTCCAACAAAAAAGAAGTGCATTGCCGGGTTAGCCATTAAAATTTTATTTAAAATACAAAAAAAGCTTAACACATTTAAAAAAAATTTATAAGTCCAAAGAAAATTCCCATATTTCATAAAAAATGATCTAGTCTTTAAAGAATAACGGATTTATACATTAACGTCTTTAATAGTTACTCATTATCAACAGTAGCCCTGGCTGATAGTCAGGCATGTGATAAATATAGAAAACGAAAACGATCTGATTTTCAATGGTAAATAATTTACGATCTGTACAATACCAATTATTTTTTATTTCCTAATTTAGATGTCCGGCGTCAAAAAAAGCGATAAATAATAATTTGAAGCCAATTTGATTTTCGCGAAACTAATTATTCTAGATTGAAAAACTGTTCGTTTTCGTTTTCGATTTTCATCATACCCCTGAGTGTGTAGGACCCAAAATCCTGCTACCCTCCAATACAAAGTTTTTTTATCATTTAAATTTAATCATATCGTATTGTATTAACTTATATCCAATTTGATCGCGACAAAATTCGGATATAAGTTTATCATTTCATATAACTTTGTATCCTTGTAAATACAATTATATCCGATTTGATACAATTTAATATAACCATTTTTCGGATGAAATTATATCCAGTTACATATTGCAAATATATCCATTCACATATAATTTTATATATGCTTTTTTACTCGGGTTGCCATCATATTTTGTTTAACGAAATATGGTTTATAAAGAACTCGCAAATTCGATTATCAGAAAATTCTGGGAAAATCTCTAAAATTCTAGATTGAAAGAAGTTTAAATGTTTCGATGAGAAAATGCCTCATAATTGGAGAAATAAAAAGTACCAGAAAATTGCACAAAAATCGAAAACAACTTGTAATAAAATTGGATCTAAAAAATTAGGTTTTTTAAAGGGAAAATAGGTTCTACGATAAATAAGTTTCATAATGAAATCGCCCCCTTTGTCGGAATTTGAAATTGGGTTTTGATCTTGTTTCGAAGAGCCATTTCATCTGAAATAGAAATTTCTCTGTTCATGCGCTTTTTATTCATTATTATGATGATAAAAACTGCGCGATTTATTTTAACAAAATCAAATTTTTGCCCGAAGCACATTTTTCAACTAGTTTCTTATGTACTTAAATAATTGATGGCGCCCAATAATTTATTTATTTTTTTAACAAAATGAAATAACCACCAAAAATGGAATAACCCCCAAAAAATGAAAAGGCAATAATGTCAAACTGTGTTAATTTTATTTCATTGGGGATTTTTTCATAATGAAATAATCTCAATATTTATAGATTAAATAAACCCCCAAAAATTAAATTACCGTCAAACATTTTTACATCATTTCTTGGATGTTATTTAATTTTTCCCTTTGGGGTTATTTCATGGGGATTATCCGTAGCGCTGATAAATATGTACATCTGCGATGATATTTTTAAGAGAAATTTTCCAAATTTTAAAAAAGGACTTTTAAAAGACAACTAAAATTAAGGTGGCACGTGAGAAATTTTTACAAAAAAAATTCTCCGTTTCTGGCACGCAGCGAAAAAAGTCTTGCCACCCCTGCTCTATGTGGTAAATTTGTGTGTAACACTTTTTGTTTGCATTTTTATTAACTTGTTTTTATTAGAAATCATTATATATTATAACAGGACAGAATAAAAAGATAAAAACTACATCAAAAGATGTAAGAATTGCACGTAGTTTTTAAAGAAAAGCCAATGACGGTTCCTTGATGAATGTTGAAGACACGTCATATGGGGCTAGGGTTGCCAGACGGGCTTGATTTGGCTTCATTGTCAAGCTTTTTCAATGCGTGTCAAGAATAAAGAAAAAATGTCATTTGTCAAGTTAAAACGGAATTTTAGAAATTTTTTACGGTGGTCTTTTTTATGAAAATAATGTAAAACTGCCAAAAATATGAGGCAGTTATCTTAAATGCGAAGGTACAAAAAGTGAACTTAAAGAAGACAATTGCGTACATAATTTTGTAAAATAGAAACGTAACCAAAATTTTGTGCAGTTATAGCAAATGTGCACTTAGGAAAAAGGCAGTTAAATCAAAACTACTGTAAAGCATAAAAAGTCTTTCTTTGAATGAAAAGGAAACGTTTGAGTTCGATGCTAACCCATTTTTACAAAATACTGTAAAATACTTAGAAAAAAGATATGATTTTGGAGAAAAATCTGTTTTTTTTTTTAACAAATTGCTGTTTTAAATTTAAAAAACTCGTGTGGTGTCAAGGAATAATTAAGCAGAGCTGACATTTATTTACCATTACATCAAGTAATGGTATTGAAAATGTTATGGTAATGATTTTAGCCCATCTCTGAATACAATGACTCTTCCAAATTACAAAAATCTGAAATATTAATATAAATTCAAGGATGAATACGATTGTTCTAATTTACAATTAAACATATTTTATTTATATAGAAAAGTCTTATAGATCATTTTAGGCAGGGATGCACCAACTCTTTGTAGCTCCAGGGGCCATCTGGAGATTGTGCCCCAGAGACAACCACTAAAATAAAATTAATATTTTTTCACACTTTTGAAGCATTTATAAAAATCAAATTATTATTATTCGAAAGCTTAGAGTCGTAGGTCTAACATAATGAAAAATTATATTTTTATCACACGATTTGAGGAAGTTATTGCAAAATGTAGTTGCTTTCAATTATTTTTTAGCACCCCAAAAAACACATCTATCTGCTACCACATGTGATGTAAATTCATCGAAGTTTATGCCAAGGAAAGGTAATTGAAAAATGCACAAAATATATTTTTTCCAATTTTTTATATCCCTTAACATCGGAGAAAAATGGGATTAGTGTATGCGCCCTACTGGCGAAGGTTCCCCCTTTTCCCTATGCTTATTTGTTTTCCTAATTTATTTGTTAATTTTTAAGTAAATGAAATAAAATTTTTTGTTAACTTTTTTAATGCGATTTCTTATGACTTAATGCTTCGATTTGAATTCGTGCGGTTTTTTTAAATTTAGGAACGAATCAGTAGTTCTTATATGAAGCTAGTGTATCGTTTTATGCGGATTTTTGCGGAACGAATCAATTGCATAAAACGAGGTTTGAGTATATGCATACATAATCCATTGACCAATTTATAAATTATCTTGATTTCATCTTAGCCTATTTTTCCAGCGCAATTAATCTTGATTTTTCACGAGTTTATTTCCTACATATCTTCTGATTGTTTTTGTACAAATTTAGTTTTAATTTTTTCCAAAAGATTGCAAACAAATTTGCTTTATCTTCCAGATGATACAAAGGTAAAGAAAAGACAAAGATAAAATTTTTGGATTATTTTTTTCCAAATATCGCCGATTTATCTTCCAAATGATAAAGGGAAGACAATTTCAAAGTAAATTGTACTTGATTATTTTCATTCAAATGAAAAATAGAAGATATCGCTTTAATATCTTCTTAGAAGATAACTTCCAAATGTTTGCAGGGTCATTATGTGCGCTCTTTGTATGACTCAAAACATCAATTGTAATCAGGGATGGGAAAAAAGCCAGAATGAGCCATCAAAAATAATTTAGTTATAAAAATCAAGAATGGAACCTTAATTATACTATTCCAACAGTATTATAGCCCTAGATTATAAAATTTAAAAAATCATACGAAAAAAAGTGCAAAATAATGGCGGAATGCGAAAAAGGCTTTGGGGTTAAAAAAATTAATTAGAAGACTTAAGCGATTTACATTCTGCAAACGAGTATATCGATGCCAAAATTTTCTTTTTTTTTAATTTTTTTGCAACCACCAAAGTTTATTTTATAAAATGGGCATTATAAACCCTAGATTATCAATTTAAAAAACCGCACTTAAAAAATTGCAAAATAATAGCGAAAAGCGAAAAAGGCTTTGTGGTAAAAAAAAATTATTAAAAAACTCAATAATCAGCGATTAACAACCTGCAAATGAATATGATGATGCAAAAATTTTCCTTTCCACAAATATTTTTTTTCTTTTCAAACTAAAGTTTTTTATGAATTTTAAAAAACCAAATTTAAAAAATTGCGAAATAATCGCGTAAAGCGAAAAAAGGCTTTATGGTACAAAAAATTAATTAAAAAACTTAATCAGCGATTCGCATTCTGCAAACAAATCTATTGATGTACAAATTTTCCTTTTTGCAAATTTTATTTTTCGCAATTTTTTTTGCAACTAGCCACCAAACTTTGTTGTATGAAATGTGTATTATAGTCCCTAGATTACAAATTAAACAGAAACGCACTTAAAAATAACGTAATCAGCGATTTAGATTCTGCAAACAAATATATTGATGCAAAAATTTTCCTTTTTGAAAATTTAATTTTTTGCGATTTTTTTTGCAACTCGCCACTAAATTTGTTGTATGAAATGTGTATTATAGTCCGTACACTCAAAAAAAAAAAAGTCAGCAAAAAATGTTGCTGTGTCAGCAAATTTTTAGTTAGGAGCGTGCTTGCAAAAAAGTTGGTAATTTCAGCAAAAGTGTTTGCTAAAATCAGCGACCTGATTTTTACCAAAAAAAAATAGTAATCTCAGCAAAAGTTTTGCTAACACTTAGTCAATTGCAAATGAAAAAATCCTTGCTAAAGTCACTAAACTTTTTGCTGAATATTAGTAGACTAAAAAAAACTCGAAAAATTTGTAGAGAAATTTTACTTTAGTTAATTTATTTGCTGAAAATTTAAATATAGAAATTGTGTAGTTGTTTTTCTTTTTTATAATTTCCGTTGTCTGTACTACATCCAGACAAGCTGCGACATCTACATTTGTTTATCTGGTTGTCGTCCACGCTATAATTGCGGTTATCAGCACAATTTTTGTAGCAAAATAAATTAGTAAAACATTAGTTGAAAATTAGTTTAGTGCTAAAAAAATATAACTAAAACTTTTACTGAAAACGGAATTTCAGCAAAAAAAAATGCTGAAAACTAGTGAACTTGATATACAATACGTTTTACTAATTTTTCTACTAACTTATTTTTTTGAGTGTAGTGTTATGTGTTCTTTAACAGGTTTATCAAATAGGGCGAAAAAACTGATTTATATTATCCTTTTAATATATTTCATTGACATCATCATGCCTTAATAATGATTGTAGTAAATAAGGTCGTGAATCATTAGGGCATATGATGTCAATAAAATATCTTAAAAGGATAATATAAATCAGTTTCTTCGCTCTCCTGAAAACCTGTTAAAACCAAAAACATAGCACTACTTGCAGGCAAACCGACGATATACTAGTTAATATCAGACCCAAGTTCGAGTTTAACTAATATATTCGAGATTAATATATTATTTGATCAAAAACAATTGTTTTATATGTTTTACTCAATTTTTTTCATTAAATTAATAATTTCTAAGATTTTTTTACTTCTAAAAGTTTTTTTAAATTTAAAAAATCTAATTTAAAAAAACTAACATTTAAAACCATGGCCCGGCTCGTAATGGGTTAATAAGTCTTGGCATGTTGCATATCATTGGAAAAGTATTTCAAGTGCCTTTCCAACGATATATATATTTTGTTCTGTTACGATAAGTTTTGAGTGGAGAAATAAGCCATTTAATATTATTGTAGATCATCTTCATCTACATAAATCGGGAACTATGAGCCTCTAATAAAAAAGCAGTGCATTGCCGGGCTAACCATTAAAATTTTATTTAAAATAAAAAAAAAGCTTAACATATTTAAAAAAAAAAAGTCTAAGTCCCAAGAAAATTCCCATATTTGATAAAAAATGATCTAGTCTTTAAAGAATAACGGATTTATACATTAACGTCTTTAATAGTTACTTATTATCGACAGTAGCCCTCGGCTAATAGTCAGGCATGTGATGAATATCGAAAACGATCTGATTTTCAATGGTTAATATTTTACGATCTGTACAATACCAATTCTTTTTTATTTCCTAATTTAGATGTCCGGATTCAAATAAAACGATAAATAATAATTTGAAGCCAATTTGATTTTCGCGAAACTAATTATTCTAGATTGAAAAACTTTTTGTTTTCGATTTTCATTACACCCCAGAGTGTGTAGGACCAAAAATCCTGCTGCCCTCCAATACAAAGTTTTTTTTATCATTTAAATTTAATCATATCGTATTGTATTAATTTATATCCAATTTGATCGGGACAAAATTCGGATATAAGCTTATCATTTGATATAACTTTGTATCCTTGTAAATACAATTATATCCGATTTGATACGATTTAATATAACCATTTTTCGGATGAAATTATATCCAGTTACATATTTCAAATATATTCATTCACATATAATTTTATATAAACTTTTTACTCGGGAATACCTAATTCTTGACTACATGTGCACCATAAAGCCTTTTTCGAATTCCGCCGTTATTTTGCAACTTTTTAAGTATGGTTTTTTTAAATATATAATACCCATTTGTGCAATAAAGTTTGCTGGTTGCTTGCAAAAAAAAAACCGCGAAAAAATTGCAAAAAGGAAATTTTTCGCATCAATTTACTTGTTTACCGAATGTAAATCGCTGATTAACCCAGCAAAATACTGACACAAGATAATGACACCTCATTGCTGTCTAAATTACCAATAATGATATATCATTATCTTTTGCATTATTTTGTAATGTAATGACTTGCTTATAACGGCCTATTGTTGTCATTGCTTTTAAATATAAAATAATGACTTACTCGCAATAGTTTAAAAAAGTACTTTTTACAAAGCTAAATTATATACATTTTTATTTATTATGTGTAAATATGTTGTGTTAAAATTTTTATGACGAGTTCTAGAATTACTCACTAGCAAAAACTTAAATTTCTCTGAATGTATTTCCTGAAGCTACCCAACAAACCAAACGATATCGTTTCGAATCCGTAACGATATTATTTCGATGATAAGTTTGTCCGAGAATGATATCATTAACGATTCATAAGTGATAGATACCCAGTCAGAAATCGCCAGTGGTACAAAAAATCAAGCACTGGCATACCACTGGCTAACCACGGTGTTAAAAATAAATGACTGGCAGAACACTCATTTGGGACGCTTTGCCAGCGTTTGCAAAAAGCGTTTTGCCAGTATTTCTTTTACAAAAATTTCGGGGGTTTATAAAAAAAACCACTGGCATAGAATTGGCTTAGAGTGATATGCCAGGGTTTGCAACCAGTGGTTATCCAGTGCTACCTAGCCAATGCTACCAGTGGTATAAAAATCAATTCACTGGTAGACCAATGATTTTATACAAATGCTAACGCTTTGTTAAAAAAGGTTTGTAGTCAGAAGGTTCCGAGTTCAAATCCGGTTGCAAGGAAAAATTTTTTTTAGATTTTTTTTTAATTTAAAATTTTTTTTGTTTTATAAAATCAATTTTTTGTTTGTGGGAAAGCTCCTTCAAGACCAACTTTTCTTTTGCCCTCCCAACGCTGGCATATTAGTTACAAAAAATTGTTTGCCAGTACTAGCCTTTTGGCACAGCCAGTATTTGTCCAGCTATTATCACTCATTTATGTGTTTAGCCATCAAATATTATATGTCTCGTTAGCTCCGTGGGTAGAGCAATCGTCTGCCAATCTGATGGCCTGGGTTCAAATCACGGCAGGACCAAAAAAAATACATATCAACTTTTTTTAAATTTTATTTTGGAAAATATATTTCCAGACCACCTATTTATTGGTTTTGCCAGCGTTTTGCCAACGTTTAAAAATTTTGTTCCTCCAGTGCTTTTCCGGCACTTTTTGAACAGCCGGTCCTTTTGTCTAATGATGTTATCATTTTGGGAATGGGAACGCACTTTTTGCCAGTACTTGTACCACCTGCTAAAGTGCTTTGCCACCGCTTTCCCGTTTGTATTTTTTTGACTGGGTACTGTGAAGAAAAATGCACATTCGTTAATGATATCGTTTTTTCATGAAGTAACGATATCGTTATGATTCGAAAATATCAGGCAGATCGATAATATTTTCGTCATATTTAAAACGTTTTGTCGTTATTTTATCACTATTCCATGAAAATATGATATCATTAATGATATCTAAATAAACAAATATATATGATATCTTTAACGATTAAGTTAGAATTAAAAATATGATTTTTTCAACAATTATTTTAATTTTTGCATTAAAAAATACAAAAATTGTTTTTTCGGACTTTCTATATTTGCCTTTTGGAAACAACAAATAAAAATCTAATATGACAATATCATATTAGAATTTGGACTTGAGGTGGAAGAATATGCTAACTAAATATTTTTTCAGAAACTTTATCGTTATTTTGAAAAGTTATGATATCATTGCGAGTTTATATTTTTGTATCATAAACGATAGCAATTATGATATTTAATATGAAATCGTTAATGATACTGTATCGTTTTATGGTTTATTGGGTAATAGTATTTGTGTAACTCCTTAGTTTTAAGAATCAAGTAAGCAGTCGGATAACCATTTATAATTCAACTTTTCGTAACCATTTGTGTAACCACTTATTATTGAAAAGCTCATAACTACTTACTTTTAATTTTTTAGTAAGCGAGCGGGTAAGCGTGACTACTTATAAAAACGACCACGCCAAACAAAAATAATGAGTTTAGACGCCAAAAAATAAGTTGTGCGGAGCTATGAATTTCTGTTATATAACTACTTATTTGGTAATGAAAGATTTTGCTGGGAAGCTACCAGCAAAATCTCAGTAATGGGTGCTCATTACTAATATCTAAATTATAAGCAGTAGAATTAGGGTCTACTGCGTATAATTCGGTGTCAAAACTCATTATTTTTGTTCTACAAGGTCGTTTTTGTAAGTACCCAGCAAAATATTTCATTACCAAATAAGTGGTTATATAATAGAAATTCATAGCTCCGCACAACTTATTTTTTGGCGTCTAAACTCATTATTTTTGTTTGGCCTGCTCGTTTTTATAAGTAGTCACGCTTACCCGCTCGCTTACGAAAAAATGAGAAGTAAGTAGTTATGAGATGATTAATAATAAATGGTTACAAACATGCTTACAAAAAGTTGAATTATAAGTGGTTATCCGACTGTTTACTTGATTCTTAAAAATAAGGAGTTACACAAATACTATTAGGTTCAGGAAATACATTCAGAGAAATTAAAGTTTTTGCTAATGTGTAATTTTAGTACTCGTCATAAAAATTTTAACACAAAACATATTTACATGTAATAAATATAAATGTATAAAATTTAACTTTGTAAAAAGTACTTATTTAAAATATTGCGAGTAAGTCATTATTTTATATTTAAAAGCAATGACTACAATAGGCCGTTATTAGGCAGTCATTATTTTATATTACAAAATAATGCAAAAGGTAATATATCATTATTGGTAATGCAGACAGCAATGAGGTGTCATTACCAATATTTTGCTGGGTAGTTGTCCATATTCGCTGCATGAAAAAACGCACAAAATTTGTGCACCCGCTTACCCGCTGCACTACAAAAGTATATAAAATAAGTACTTACCAAAATAAGTAGTTATTCGTGTACTTATACGCAGTTTAAAAATAAGTGGTTACAAGTTGTTAAATAATACGACTTACTTATATACTTACTAGTAGTTAAAAAATAAGTAGTTACCAAATTCACATTATCTTTATAAATAAATAAGTAGTCGCGAGTAAGCTATACTGCTTATAAAAACGGCTTCGCCTAACAAAAATAACTAGTACTGACGCCGAATTATAAGTAGTAAAAAATTTTAGTTTCATTATTAGGGTTTGGGACTTCCCGGACTTTTTTATTTCCCGGGAAACGGAAATAAAAAAATTTGAAATATTTTTGAACTAAATTTTTAATGAAAACCAACTATATAAGTAATTTTTGTTAAAAAAAAACACCATTTCAGTACAAATTGAGTCTGTGTAGTGAGAATTCAAAATAAAAATATCAGAATATTGAACATTTTATTTCACATAAATTACTCTAAGCTCTGCCAAATGAATTGCATGATTCCAGCAGAAAGCACCCACTACTCGACTGTCGGAAACAAACCATTTCATCACATTTGGCCCACTAGATATGGTGGCCACAATGTTATTTTCCAAAGACAAATAAAAGTCTTCTAGTCTTATTTCTACAGTTCTTCTTATTTCATCAATATTACATCTTACTTATATATAAACCAACCCCAGGTTATAAAATGAATTATTTCCGTTTATACATAAAGGGTTCTTCAACAGGGACGCTACAAAAGTAGAAAGACAGGGACAGCAAACGACGCCATATTTCTTGCGGCTCTTATGACATTTCTCTTCAGTAAGGTTTGCCATTTCATGATGAAAGATATACGAGCCAACAACGAGTCGAAATTATTAAAATTTACTACCGACATTCGGAGTCAGTGGCCTCAACGTTAAGAGCGCTACGTTCAATTTATGGTCGTCATAATGAATGGCTTCGTCAATAAACAAAACATGCGTTATTGGTCAGACAGCAATCCACACGTACTCCATGAGTCATCATTGCATCCCGAAAAAATTACGGTTTGGTGCGGTTTATGGGCCGGCGGCGTCATTGGGCCGTACTTCTTCCGTGATGATCAAGACCGGCACGTTACTGTGAATGGGATTCGCTACCGTTCAATGATAACCGAATATTTTTGGCCCCAATTGGATGATATGGACTTGGAGGCCATGTGGTTCCAACAGGACGGAGCCACAAGCCACACAGCGAATGTCACAATCAATTTATTGCAAACCAAGTTTGGAGAACGTGTTATCTCACGAAATGGTCCAGTCGATTGGCCGCCTCGGTCGTGCGATTTGACGCCGTTGGACTATTTCCTGTGGGGCTACGTCAAATCTATGAACTTCGTACGAATATCGGCCGATTTATGCTTGAAAACCGTCGAAAATTGGGTTCAGCGTCTGGACTTCTGCAAGCGTGTCCGTGGTGGCCATGCAAAAGAGAGTGATTTCCGTACATAATAGCATCGAACGTACTTTCACAGGAATAAAGAATTTCATCGATATCCAAAACCGTTTTTGTTTTATTTAAAAAAAACTTTTGTAGCGCTCTTATTGAAGAACCCTTTATGTTCAAATATCTCTTTTGTGATATTCTTGTCCATTCATCTAAGATTATAGTAAATCTCCTATTGTTAGAAATATTGCTCGATATTTCTTTTATCATGATATCTTTTATATGATTGTAGTAATTTAATATAATGTTCTTTACATCGGTTTCATTTTTTTGGCAATGCCATGTTTTTATTATAAAAACTGTCTCGAATAAAGGAAGATCTAGTTATGGTGCAGGTTGACATTCCGTCGACTGCGGCTAATTTGGATACCATTTCAGGAAATGTTTGCCCTACCATAAAACGTTTAATGCCTATTCAGCTTACAATCTTTTCTTCGGGTACTTTGCTTATTTTAGCTGGAACGTTATTCTTGCTGTTGTTTTCTTCAAGAAAAGTTGTATGACCATAAATTTTTTTTTTTTTTTTTTTGTGAACCAAATTTAGATTTCGGATAATCAAATTTAGATACCTCCGTTAACCATTAGTCTTTTAGGGCAAATATTGCACTGCGCTGCATTGTCCTTTTTTGTAAAGTATTTCCATACTCCTGACATATTATTCTTTAATATAAAAGAATATATTAGTTTGAAAGCAGGTGTATTAAAATAAAGTAAACTTACTTGAAAATATCACATTTATTAATGAAAACGTTACTTATAAAATTATTGGCCCTTAATATAAAGGAGTATTTTAAATTTAAAGTCGACTTTATTTTTAATCATACGGTTTTGTTCATTTTGTGTATGAAAACCTTACAAAAATATTTATATTTTCAAATATTTTGATTGGTTGAAAATAAATTAACCAATCAGAATGCTCCAAAAATAAACCAAGTCAAGGTATACTGCCACCCAATATTTTAACTAAAGTCGACTTTAACTAAAATATACATTTGAAAAATTTAGATAGTAAGGGTGATGATTTGTAAGAAACAAAACTTTTTGTTCATATTTCTTTTAAACATTTTACCAAGTTTTTAGGTTTTATTACTTATATTTTGAATAAGTTATGCGAAAAATCTTTATTAGTTGAAATGCTCCTAATCACTTTTTTTTTGTGTGTCAAATAAATTGATTCCCTTTTAAAAGATTTTAACAATGACATTTTTGTTTTGGTATTTAAAATGTTTTTTATGACTAAAATTAAAAAATCCTATTCCGAACAAAAACAATTTAAAACATTTAAAATTTTTAAATTTCCCGTTTTCCCGAGAAAAATGTATTATTTTCCCGGGAATTCCCGGCAAACTTTTCCCGGGATTTCCCGGGAATTCCCGAACCCCAACCCTATTTATTACACACATAATAATCCATGCATAAAAATACGAAATTAATGTCAAAACAACAAAAACTTTGGTAAAATAAGCCATTTTTCGTATATTTTACAAATTTTTTTGTTATTTTGACATTTTTTCGTAATTTTATGCATGGATAATTACACTGTGAGACAAATGGTAGGGGTCAGTGATCGGGAAGGGTTCAAACTACCGGGGAAAGTTATATCGGTAAAAAAGAAGTTATACGTGTCCCGGCGTTTCGCTGGGTCACCCCTAGGAATCGAGATATATCGATTTGACCTTTGGTGGTATTTTTTTTGACATAACTCGAGAACCACTAGTCCGATTTTGCTCAAACAATTTTAAAAAAATTAAAAATTACAATTCCTTTAATTTTTACCGGCAAAACTGTTGAGTATATAGAAAAACGTTATATGAACAGATTAAAGGAATTGTAATTTTTAATTTTTTAAAAACTGTTTGAGCAAAATCGGACTTGTGGTTCTCGAGTTATGTCAAAAAAAAGATATATCTCGATTCCTAGGGTTGACCCAGCGAAACGCCGGGACACGTATACCTTGTTTTTGACCGATATAACATTTCCCATTGGTTTCATCCCATCCCGATTTTGACTGTCGCATAGTGTTATCAGTGTATATAACCACTTATTTGGTAATGAAAGATTTTGCTGGGTATTTAATTAAGTTTTTGTACCATAGTCTTTTTTCCCATTCCGCTATTACTGGTATTTTGCAATTCTTTAAGTGCGTTTTCTTTAATTTATGAACTACACTCAAAAAAATAAGTTAGTAGACAAATTAGTAAAACGTCTTGTATATCAAGTGTACTAGTTTTCAGCAATTTTTTTTGCTGAAATTCCGTTTTCAGCAAAAATTTTAGTTATATTTTTTTAGCACTAAACTAATTTTGAACTAATGTTTTACTAATTTATTTTGCTACAAAAATTGTGCTGATAACCGCATTCATAGCGTGGACGACAACCAGATAGACAAGATGTAGATGTCACAGCTTGTCTGGAAACGGAAATGACAAAAAAAGAAAAACAACTCTACACATATTCTATATTTAAATTTTCAGCAAATAAATTAACTAAAGTAAAATTTCGCTACAAGTTTTTTGAGTTTTTCAGTCTACTAATATTCAGCAAAAAGTTTAGTGATTTTAGCTATGATTTTTTTCATTTGCAGTCGACAAAGTGTTAGCAAAACTTTGCTGAAGATCACTATTTTTTTGGTAAAAATCAGCTCGCTGATTTTCAGCAAACCTTTTGCTGAAATTACCAACTTTTTTGCAAGCACGCTCCTGACTAAAAATTTGCTGACACAGCAGCATTTTTTGCTGACTTTACTGACTTTTTTTTTGAGTGTAC
Source organism: Leucophora obtusa (assembly GCA_949987735.1). Lineage (NCBI taxonomy): Eukaryota > Metazoa > Arthropoda > Insecta > Diptera > Anthomyiidae > Leucophora > Leucophora obtusa. The sequence goes on along the minus strand of OX465295.1, from coordinate 260,071,735 downwards.
GGTTATTGAACGGAAATGACGAATAGAGCGATGAAGGGTTGGTAAACACAATTACAGTTCGGCAGCAGAGGAATTGAGGACAACGAAAAATATTAAAATATAAATAAAATTAATTAATTAAAATTAAAATAAACAAACAAAAATAAAAATACAGAATTTGCAATTTTTTTTTATTTATTTAAAAAATAGACCATGTTTTTTTTACAAAAAAAAAAGTTAATTTCCTTTGCTTGTTGTTATATTAAACAAAGGCTTCGATTTAATTACACACGCTGAAAAAAGACGGCGTGTCCCAAACATATTTTTGGTGGTAATGTATATATATATATATATATTTGGAGAAATTGTTAAACATATTCGCCGTGTTTTTACTAGAAACAATATATATTTGCATGCAAAAATATTATGTTTGCCTGTAAATATAAAAATGTTTGGATGAACTTAAATGACGCTACCCGAGTAAAAAAGAGTATATATAACATATATTTTTTAATATTAAAATATATGATAATATAAAATATTGTATGCGACTTTATATGTTTTTATATGATGATATATTAGAAAAATGTTTAAAAATTTTCTCATATGTAATCATATTGAATCATATATCATTATTTGCGTTATTGCAAATTATTTATATAGGAATATATAATTGATAAAACCGTTAAAAATTTTATATATAAATACATACGAAGAATATTTTTGATTGTACACAAAAAAAAATAAAAACTAGTTTCAATTAAGAAATTGATTGAATCAATTAAAATTTTAATTGATTTTGCACCTACAACGCAATGATAGTATTAATTAATAGCAGTTGAAGATATTTTATTAAAAACGGTTCAATTAAAATAATAATAATATCGATTAAAACAGTAATTGAATTTTTTTTTCAACTTTAATTAAAAGTTTAATCAAACTAATTAAAACATTAATTGATTTTTTTCCAACTTTAATTAAAACTTTAAACAAACTAATTAAAATATTAATTGATTTTTTATTTTAACTCTAATTAAAAGTTTAATCACACTAATTAAAACTTTAATTGAAATTGGAGACCGAAAGCAATAAAAATTTTAATTAAAAATTTTATTTATTAAATTATTTTTTTAAAGGGGCCATTTATAATAAAAAACTGTAGTTGTGTAAATTTATTATACATTAAGGGTTTTCACAAGGGGTGTGCTATTTGTTGTATCGTTCTATCGTCCTAACAAAAAACAGAGTTGTCAAAAATTAAATTAAAAAAATACAACATTTGAGAATAGCACGATACAATATTTTTACGTATGTTTAATGTCTTATGTTTGAGTGTGCTAACAGATAGAAAACTGAATAGAAAATCGTTGTTAAACACAAATAAAAATTTTAACAGCTCTGTTTTTTGTTAGGACGATAGAACGATACAGCAGATAGCACACCCCTTATGAACAACCTAATTTTTATTTTATTTATTAAACAACATTTTTATAAATGTTTTGTCAAATACAAAACTTTTATTTTAATAATTATGCACTAAAAAATTCATGTAATTTCAAATCTTTTAAAACTTAAAATAATCAGTTATTTCTTTTAATTTTAAGAAATAATAAATAGTTTATTATATTTATGTGCCAGAGTATAAAAATAATCACTTTTTGAAATTGGTTCATAAATCGAAAAATGGTAAGGTTTCAAAATTGTCACATCCTCGAGGTGCCCTACTTTGAAGCACAGTAGCACAGCTCCCGCTGGGTCTGTGGGATCGGCCGTCAAAACCTTAGCTCAAAACTACGTTTGCTATGGGCATGTGAAGTTTCATCTGAATCCGCCCAGCCGATAAGAAATTACTGAATTATTTCCAAAATATTTCGAAAACACCCCACTGCGCATTGCACGAAGCAGATATAAAAAATTTTTGAAAATAACGTTTGTTGTGGTTTTTGTTAAAATGATAACATATTAGCTAAAACTAATAATCTCGAACTTTAATAATGCTGACAATCTTATAATTTAAAATTTTTTTTAAAATTGTTTTGCAAAAAAAGTAGTGTTTATAAAAATTTACGATTACACGGTGATAGAAAAAAAATTATTTGATGACACTTTTCAAGTGACCTAGTGTAGGTTGTACGTGAGCAATTCCATTTTATTTCAACGAACATTTTTTCGGTAGTGTCCGATTTTGATAAAACTTGGTGAATGTGTCTAGTAGTGTATGTATGTTCACAAAACGATTTTTAATTTTTTTGTTTTCGAAAACTGTGGCAACCCTGCAGCTTTGAAATACTGAAAATTGCAAGGTAGGCACTACACTTAAAATTTCATAACTTTTGTTGTGAGCAAGATATTGAAAAAATTCTTTTTGCGTGGGATTAGTGAAGTTTTTAGGTTTAAGAAAATTTATTATTATTTTTTTTTTTTTTTTAATTTTTAAAATTTTTAAAAAAAAAAAAAATAAAATTTATTTTTTGAAAAAAACCCATTTTTTAAAATTTTTATATTTTTTGCACAAAATGCCACATATGTGTTCTAAACATCCTAAAAATTTCAGAGTGGAATGCCTCCTACTTTTTGAGATATATTAAAAAATATACTGGTATGTTTATAAGAAATACTCTCTTTTACTAGTTGCTACGTGCCACTGAGTTAATAAGTTAAGTTTGCTTGTATGCAATTCATTGGAAGCATTGTTTGTATTCATTGAAAATTGTTTTTGCTGATGCTTAAGAAGTTCCGTTATTTCAAAAACAAAACGATTTAGATTTCTTTAATGTGTTTGCGTTGTTGAGTAGCTTTTTAATTGTTTATAGATTTTTGACAAGTCAACATCGTAGTAGTTTTATTCTCTGATAATAATTTTCAAAAACTATTTTATTTCAAGCAGTACACATTTGTTCACAGATTTTTAATTTGCTTAAAATGCCTTTTGGAAAAGTTTGTTGTAATCCTTTCCGAAAACTCAAGCATAAAACAAACAAAATAAAATGTGTTCGTAAAGTTTCGCAAAGTCTTAGGGAGCGTTTTCCACAATATTTGCATGGTCAATATATCTGTGCTTCGTGTAGAATGGCTCTATTAGATCAAGCGAAGTCATTGATAAAGAAAAAGAAAAACGAAAACAATTTCGAAGATTTTGAAATTGACACAGTTGCAGGAACTTCTACATCAGCTTTAAAAGTTGCCAATGCTGATGAAAGTTTGTCTGAAAGTGATATTGGCTCACTTTCGGAAGAAACAACCGAAGAGGCTTTCAATGAAAAGAAGAACACAGCTTTTTTTTATTTGAATAAGTGCTTAGAAGCGCTAAATGAATCTCCCATTGAGTTTAAAAATAACTATTCTAAATATAAACAGGAAGAAATTTTAGGCAATATAAATTCCATATTTAGGAAAAACCTTTTTAGTTTAAAAAAATATATCCTGCGATGGTGAAGATATTTTAAACCACTTAAAAGAGATTTACAATACTTCTGAAGATGATAAAGATAGACAAATTAAAATATTAACATCTTTGCCACATTCTTGGAGTGTTGGTAAAATAGAAAAAACCTTTTCAACTACAAACTATATGGCTCGTAAAGCTAAAAAACTAATTCAAAATGGCGATTATTATTTTTCTTCGCATCCAAAAAGACGATCCGGCCTCTCGACAGAGACAAAATCTATAGTTGAAGATTTTTATAGAAACGACAAAAACAGTCGCGTTATGCCCGGGAAAAAAGACTATAAGTCTGTTAAGAGTTGTAATGGGGAGAAAGAAAAAAAACAGAAGAGATTGATGCTTTGTAATCTGAAAGAATTGCATAATTCCTTTCAAGAAGTTTATCCAACAGTAAAAATTGGATTTTAAAAATTTTCAGAGCTGAGACCACAAGAATGTATTTTGATTGGGGGAAGTGGCACTCATACAGTTTGCGTGTGTGCTATTCACCAAAATTCCAAACTTATGTTTATTGGGGGGAAAATCAAGGAATTGGCTGAAGAGGAAGTTATAGGTTTTCCCACTTACAAGCATTGGATTGCTCAATATATTTGTAATCCAGCAACTGTACAATGCTATATGGGAAATTGTTCACTTTGTCCAGGGGATACTTACCTTAAAGATACCCTTAAAAACGCATATTCCACTAACAACACAGAAAACATAACATACAAACAATGGGTTCAAGTAGACAGATCCAATCTTTTGACCATAACATCTCCATCTGACGACTTTGTGGACAAACTTTCTGAAGAAATGATAAAATTAATTTTTCATAGTTTTGTGGCAAAAGAACAGAACAAGTTTCTTGATGAGGTAAAATCCAATTTAAAAATTGGAGAATTTTTGACTATCTGTGATTTTGCCGAAAATTACACATTTGTTATCCAAGATTGTATACAGAGCTATCATTGGACAAATTCTCAAGCCACTATACACCACTTTGTGACATATTTCCGAAATGCAGATGGAAAAATAGATCACATAAGCTTTGTTGTCATTTCCGATATTTTGGAGCAATGTTCATTTATTTCAAAGGAAATTTGTACAATTTATAAAAGAACATGTTAATGAAAACATTGACAAAATAATATATTTTTCTGACGGTTGCGCAGCTCAGTATAAAAATCGAAAAAATTTTGTAAATTTACTATACCATAAAACCGATTTTGATTGTGATGCTGAATGGCACTTTTTTGCGACATCACATGGGAAAGGCCCTTGTGATGGAGTTGGAGGTTCACTAAAAAGAGCAGCAGCTCTTGCCAGTCTTCAGCGTCCAATAGAAAATCAAATTGTAAATGCTACAGATTTATTTGAATACGCTAAGGGTTTGCCTAATATCAATGTAACATTCTGCACAAAAAATGAATATGAAGAAGAGGAAATAAAACTAAACACTAGATTTAAAAAATCTGTTGAAATTAAAGGAACACAAAAACTCCATTCATTCGTAACTATTTCAAGAACAGAAATAGCTGCCAAAACCTTTTCAAATTCAGTTGAAACTCCAAAACCTATTAAGATAATAAAATACTTATAAATACGTTTATATTTTTTCTCATATCTCGAAAAGATTCCGCAATTTTCAAGGTATTTAGAATGTACATGTGGCTATTTTTATAAGAAAAACTTTTTTTTTTCCAAAAAATGAATTATATTTTTGTTTACATTTTTACATTTTTTAATATATCTCAAAAAGTAGGAGGCATTCCACTCTGAAATTTTTAGGATGTTTAGAACACATATGTGGCATTTTGTGCAAAAAATATAAAAATTTTAAAAAATGGATTTTTTTCAAAAAATAAATTTTAATTTTTTTTTTTTACAAAAATTTTAAAAATTAAAAAAAAAAAAAATAATAATAAATTTCTTAAACCTAAAAACTTCGCTAATCCCACGCAAAAAGAATTTTTTCAATATCTTGCTCACAACAAAAGTTATGAAATTTTAAGTGTAGTGCCTACCCTGCAATTTTCAGTATGTCAAAGCTGCAGGGTTGCCACAGTTTTCGAAAACAAAAAAATTAAAAATCGTTTTGTGAACATACATACACTACTACACACATTCACCAAGTTTTATCAAAATCGGACACTACCGAAAAAATGTTCGTTGAAATAAAATGGAATTGCTCACGTCTAGCTGAGTGTATTACAAAACCGGTTTGAGAAGTTGCAATATACCCTTAAATTTTCGAGATAACGGTAAAAGAGTATTTTTTGTGACTGACGCATTTAAACATTTGTAACTAAGTACTTTTTTAAACGATTTTGAATTTTTAAATGATATTTAAAAGAATATTACCTTTTATTTGCAAATATATGTACTCTCTTTGTGTTATTAATATAAATATGTAGAAATTTTTTTAATTATAAAATATTAGTTTTTACTCAAGAGAACTCATTGTACTCTAGCTTTAAGAATATTTTTTTTCTTAAAAGATGATTCGAAAAATCCCTCCCAGAAGTTGAAAAAGTTAAAAAAAAACTTAAAATTCTATTTATTATTAAAAAAATTCTACATATTTATCAGGCATGTCATAGGCTTTTTCGAAATTGATTTGGTTTCGCAATTTCACTTCCGTAAACTTTTTCACAATTTGAAGTTAATGCTGCTAAGGATAGTTTTGTGTTGAAAAGAAAACGATTTGAAAACTACTGACTTTATAGTGGTACTTAAAATGTTAAAAGCTTCTCCAGAAATCGTAAAACAAAAAAAAAAAATCATTTTCATTCCACTTTCAAAAAAATTAAAATGAAAAAATATTTATTTGTGGAGAAGCAATTTGCGTTTTTAATTTCACTTTCACACAAAATTTAAGTCTGTGACACGCCTGTATATTAATAACATAAAGAGAGATATATATTTGCAAATACCAGATAATTTTCTTTTAAATATCATTTAAAAATTCAAAATTGGTTAAAAAATAACTGAGTTACAAATGTTTAAATACGTCAGTCACAAAAAATACTCTTTTACCGTTATCTCAAAAATTTAAGGGTATATTGCAACTTCTCAAACTGGGTTTGTAATACACTCAGCTAGACCTACATCCTGCACTAGGTCATTTGACGAGTGATTTTTCAGTGTATCGCGGTGTTATAGAAATAAATCTGTAAAAATAGCACAAAAAGTTATTAAAAACTAGTTAAAAATGATGCTGCAGAAAAACTGCTGAAATTAACAGATTTTTTTGACAAATACTAGTAAAATAAGAATAGCAAAATTAAAACTGTTAAATATACAGAATTTTAGTTATATTTGAGGTAAATTTTTGTTAATGGAAAATAGCAAATTAACCTGCTAAAATTAGTAAAAAATTTTGCTAAATAATTTGTAGCATAAAAAATCACAAAAAAATTAAAAATTTTCGAATTTTTTTAATGCAAATAAAAATCGAGCCTTTTAAAAACAGCAGTTTACAATGTTTTGTATAGCAAATATTTCTGCTGATTTTAGCAGCATAGACTGCTATTTGCATTCAACAAAATTTAGCTTAAAAATAGCAAAAATTTTGTAGATATAACAGTTTATTTTTGCTATATTTAATCTAGTAATATTTAGCAAAATTTTCTGCAGATTCTACAGTACAATTTTGTTATTTTCAATTAACTAAAAGTTACCTTAAATATAACTAAAATTCTGTAAATTTAAGTTTTAATTTTGCTGTTATTAATTTACTACTTATTTTATTTTTTAGCAAAAAAATCTGCTAATTTCAGTAGTTTTTTCTGCAGCATCAATTTTACCTAATTTTTTAGCAACTTTTTCTGCTATTTTTACAGATTTATTTCCATGAGTGTACGAATGTTTATTGTTGAAGTATGTCGTGTTTTATGGATGAGACCTTTACAAATTTTTTGAAGAAGGAACTTCGTAAAAAAAGTTTGTATAAAATTATAAAATATTTCAGATTCTTCTGGAAACTCCAGATTAAAAACAAAATACATTTTAAAGAGCATGTCTAACCCATCTAAAATTTTTAGAACTGGATATATTTGTAGTCGTCGAAATATATACATATTGACTCAATTTTGGAAACTTCTCCAACTATTAACAGTCTTGGCTGGATGTTCCGTTTTTGCAGTAGCAGAAGATTAATTTTAACGTTTAATTCTTCAACTGTTTTGGGTAAAACAGCAAAAGCATTTTGTGAGTCATCGATCGAAAACTTTTTTTTATTTTTCTGGTGAGGAGGTAATAAATAATGGAGATACCATAAAATGGTAAAAATGTTGGACTCTGAAAATAAATAATGATAGTCAAATTAAAAAAAAACGGATTTAAGAGTTTTTGTCTGATTTATTACCTTCATTGTTGTTTTTCATTTCACATAATTGTTTATTAACGAAAGCAGACGAAACTTTTGATTTTAATGTTTCAACAATCTTTTCGGCATATTGAGACCACTTATCTTTTAAATTTTTCGCCATCGGAAACATCAAACAAAAGTCTATATCAATCTACAAGTAAAAAACATAAATTCAGTATACATTTGTATATGTGACAGCGCATAGAGAAAGGGACCTAAGGGTAAAAAATCAATTTTTTTTTTTTTTTTGTGGACAACATCTGAGCATCGAATGAGACCGATCCCATGATCTCCTGACCTTAGGTCCCTTTCTATCCTTAGGTCCCTTTCTATTTTGCGTGTCACATAGATACATATGTATAAAAATTTTAGGTGATAAAACTTTTAATAAAATACCAGCTGGTAAGCCAAAGGCTTTATATATTCTGGCCATAACTCAAATATCTCCGATGTTTTCTTCGATTCCTTAATTTGAGAGAATCTAAATGGGGCACATTGTCGCCAATAAAGATCGAACTCATCAGCGGTTGTTGCTTCCGATCTAATGAATTGGATATAATATGCATAATTTTCAGCAGATTCTGCAAAAGAAAATGAAAATGTCAAAAAATGATATACAAAACAACAGCAAATTATGTTATAGTTAAGGGGAAAAATTTTGTTTTCGAATTTTTTTATATTTTATTTGGATGGAGCATTCTTTTTTCTATATTAGAGAAACCCATTACCCGTTTTTACGGTCGACCGGTCAAACCGGTCAGACCGTTTTTAAAACCGGTAGACCGGTCTTTACGGTCTACCGCTCTTTACGGACTTTTTAGCACAATATACTACAAAATAAAAAAATTGCTAAAATTATGTAAATTTTATATAAAAAAAAAAAATTATGAAAATCGAATTTTGAAAAAAATCAAAACTATTTTAAAAATCGAAAATTTTTTTAAAAAATTATATAAAAAATCGATGTTTCATAAAAATTCAAAAAATTTATAAAAATCAATAAATTTTTGAAAAATCGATAAATTTTTAAAAAATTCGACAAATTTTTAAAAATCGATAAATTTTTGAAAAATCTGTTTTTATTTTTATACTTATGACCTCAAGCCGAATATATAAAAACCCCATTGCACAAAATCGAAAATTTTTTTAAAAATCGATAAATTTCTTAAAAATCTATAAATTTTTGAAAAATTGACAAATTTTTGAAAAATTAACAAATTTTTGAAAAATCAACAAATTTTTCAAAAATCGATAAATTTCTTAAAAATCGATACATTTCTTCAAAATTGATAAAGTTATGAAAAACCGACAAATTTTAGAAAAATCCACAAAATTTTAAAAAATCGATAAAATTTTGAAAAATCGATAAATTTTTAAAAATTGATAAAATTTTTGAAAAATCGACAAAATTTTGAAAAATCTATAAAATTTTGAAAAATCTATAAAATTTTGAAAAATCTATAAAATTTTGAAAAATCGATAAATTTTAAAAAATTTGAAAAATTTTTGAAAAATCGATGAATTTTTGAAGGCTATTTCCAATAGAACTGGGGGTGTAAAGACAAACCTATTTTTAAGGGACACCCTAACATATATACAGAAAGAAATCGTCATTAGACTATAAAGCGGAGAATACACGAAGGAACATTCGTGAAAAAATTCACATTTTTTTGTGAATGTGTGTTTGTGTATGTGTGCGTATTGACATCGTGCAACTCGTGTTTACAAAATTTTTGATAATTTTTTGTTCCCTACTCAATGTTCCTTCGTGTATTCTCCGCTTAACATTTTGTATTAGTATTAGGGTTTATGTCCCGGGAATTCCCGGGACGGGATTCCCGGGAATCCCGCCCTTTTTCCAATCCCGCAATCCCGGGAATTTCATGCGGGATTTCCCGGGATTTTTTGTATTCTTTTATAGAAGTTCTAGCTAGTATATATTGCAATTTTGGAAGCTTTATTTAAATTAAAAGCATTAATTTTTTTGAAATCAATTTAAATAAAAATATTTAAAATAAAAAATATGATTAAGGCCCGATTACTGAATGTTCAGTTAAAATTTAGCCAACAGTTAAATTAAAATTTTGTATGGGAAACAACAACAAATGTGCCAGTTAAAGTCCCAGTTAGTAGCTAACTTGACATTCAGTAGTCGGGCCTTAAAATTTAATAAACTGAATTAGTACAATATAAAAAAAAATTATTTAGGCCAAATTGTTTTTGAATGTCAGCTGAATTTGGTTTAGTTACCAATAAAAATACTCGTACTTCAGAAAAAAATGTTTTCTTTTAAACGATGATCTTTGTTCAAGTAAAGCAATACATATATACAACATTTCAACATCATTATTTCAGTTCCAAATATCTCCAAAAAGCCTGTGCATAAAAAATTAAAAAAATTAGTAATATTTTCGTATTTTCAGCTGATATAAGTAATTTGAGTGTTTTTTACTTCAAATAATTTCATTTAAATTTCAATTGCTCCTCCTTTATTTTAATTGTATTTTTTAAAAATTATTTATTTTTTAAATAATGCATCAGATGCTTTTTCAAATTATTTTGGATTTTTTATATGTTTAAATGAAATGAAATGAAAATGCAACTATGAAAATTAAATAATCAAGCAAACAAAGATGATCATTAATGACTCAGAAATTAGCTCTAAAAACATAAACATTTTTCCACTTTTTAATGTGAAAGTGGTCCGTCCAAAAGAGCCCCCTGTGTACTCAGAAATGACTCAGAAAAAAGAACATATAAAATCCAAATTTTCCTCATAATTTTAGAAAATTTTGGAATCTTCTTTGAGTACGAAAAATTAACCCTCATTTTGAGGCAGCTTTTTCGATTGTAGAGACAACTTTTTGGGTTGTTTTCTGAGGGTTCATATTTTCTACCAAAAAAAAAGAGTGTTATCAAAAAAACAATAATCATTTACATGAGCCATTTAAGAATATTATTTCTGAGCGATCCAAAATTGCTGGCTGGGAATTTATTTTTAAAAATTTCTAATCAAAAAATACCAATTAAAGTTAAAAAATTATTTAATAATATTTTATTTTCTATTTTTATAAAATAAATCTTTTTATAAAAATTTGTGTGAAAAATACTCCCTTTTAAACTTTTTTATAAAAATAATTCTAGACGAATTCTTCTGAAAATCTCCATAGAAACAAAATATCTAGAAATAGAAATTTTTGGATTCCATACTTAAGAAATGTTTAAGTAAAAAATCGATCATGGTTCTGACTATAAAACTGGTCCGACACAAGTTTGCACCCAAGAACAATTCCAATATGTCCTAAAAGAAGAGATGAAAATAAAATACCCGTGTCTTTCACTTTGTCTTTATTAATTCGTTTAACCGTTTAAAACGCGAATTAATATTCAGCTATTTCTAAGAGTTTTTTAAAATTAAGATGGCCTTCCATATAAATATATTACCTCAATATTAATTCGTGATTTAAACTGTTAGACGAATTGATCAAGAAAAAGCGGAAGACATGGATATTTTATATTTAGCCCTGCTTTCAGAATATATTAAGTAGATTTTCTCATAGGTACAACCAAAAAATTATTTTTGTCGGACGGTGTTGTAATAGAAATCTAGTTTTTCCAATGCAACATATGTCTGATTTATTTATTTTCGAATGAGCGGGAAATCCCGGGATCCCGGGAAATTCAGAAAAAAATCCCGCTGTCCCGGGAAATGAAAAAGTCCGGGAAAAGAAAAACCCTAATTAGTATCGATGTTGCATTTTGTTTTGTATCCTTGTTATCTTATACTGCATTTAGACAGAGCAAAAACTACCTAGTTTTTGGACGGTGCTAGTTTTTATTTGTCAAAACGCATACATAAAAAACAAACAAAAACTAGTTTTGTACAAAAACAAGGTAGTTTTTGCTCAGTCTAAATTCAGAATTAATAAAAATTCACTATTTAGGAATCAAATTGATTGAAGATTTGTAAAGATTTTTAAAAAATTGTATTGATTTGAAGAAAGTGATGCACTTCAGCTAATTAATTTGGCATATGTTCATTAGGATGTCCCTTAAAATAACGATTTGTCGATATTCGTTCATTACACCCTCCAGTTTTGTTTGAAATGTTCCCAAATGGAAGAAATCGTTTTTTTTTTTGAAAGTTTGACGAAAATGGTCCATTTTGGGAAAAAAAAGTATTGCTATTAAAAATTCCCAAAATTCGAAATTTCGAAAAAAAATATTTTTTATTCCATTTATTCATTTAATCCCACCAAAAACTAGGTAATGACTGGTCATTACTACATGCGTTACTTAGATCTCATATCTCAATACCCTTTAAATTACTTTTAAACTGAATGTAATGAGTTACCGATAATTATACCCCACACATTACTATTTCACAATAGCTGAAACAAATAATATATGTTCTAAATCATTAAAAACCATAACTATGGCGTAGCCTAGTGGTTATCGTTTTTGCCTGACAGACATGAGGAGCTTCCATTGTTTTTTTTTTGTATTTTATATTAAACATCTATTTATAGAAACGTTGATGTTCATTAAGCAGTTTTTAATAACAACAAGTTTTGTGAAAAATAGACATGTATAACAGCTGTCACAATAAATGTGTACATACGTTAAGCATTAAAAATCAATACGTGTCAGCTCCTATTGGTTTTTAAATTTTTATACTTTTTTAAATTTATATTATATTTTCTATTTATAGAACAGTTGATAAACTACTTACAGGTAACATCAGTGTAATGACTTTCCTCCAATGACATCACCATGTTAAAATAAGTAGTTTAGTAATTAAACGGTAACTAGTGAACACTTAAGATTTCAATACCTAAAACTCATTACATGGTAATGAAAGGTTTTGCTGGGATGTAGCCAATATGATTCACAAATGGAATTTTGACTTCATCGGATGTCATTAACCCACTTTAGCCTGGAATCCAAAATAACCCACCAATTTGATAAAAATGCAAATACGTGTTTTTTTAAACTAATTTTAAAGATTTTTTAAAATGCCTAATTTGGAGATGTCGATTGCTGTTTGTACCACATAATAGTTGATATTAAAGAAAAAAAAAAATAAATCGGAAAAATGATAATTCGAATTTGTGTTCGAAGCGACTGCTTTCCAGGACATTTTACAAAAATTGTTTATTTTGACAAAAACTTAACAAAATTTTAATGTTTTCATCAAAGTTTACATAGTATTCAGAAAAGTATCACTTAAATTTTTAAAGTAATCGACATCTCCAAATTAGGCATTTTAAAAAATCTTTAAAATTAATTAAAAAAAAACACGTATTTGCATTTTATTAAATTCGTGGGTCATTTTGGATTCCAGGCTAAAGTGGGTTAATGCCATCCGATGAAGTCAAAATTCCATGTGTGAATCATTTTGACTACATTAAATCAATAAATGGAATAAAAAATATTTTTTTTCGAAATTTCGAATTTTGGGAATTTTTAATAGTAATACTTTTTTCCCAAAATGGACAATTTTCGTCCAACTTTCGGCACGGGTTAACGTTTTCAAAAAAAAAATGTTATGACAAATCTATTTTTAAGGGACACCCTAATGTATATGTATTTACGAACTATATTTATAATAGTGTAAGAATTTGAAACAGGCCCGCATTTAGAGTTTGCTTTTCGGTTTTAACCGAAACCGAAACCGCGGTTTTCGAGGCCTCAAAACCGAAACCGAAAACCGACAAAAATAAATCGGTTTTTAGCAAATACTTAAAGCAATTAAAATAATTAATTAAATTACATATTATTGAGCCTAAAATTTCGAAAGGGTTTATCTCTTATTTTACAAAATTCTGTATTTAATTGTAATGAACAATTTCTCCATTAAATATTACTTTAAAGATTTTTTGTTTTTACTACTACAGATAATATAAGCTGAGGATTATAATTTTAGTAAAAAATTGCACCAAAAGTCAAGTAGTTTAAGAGATATTGAGTTTCACGTATTCAGTCCAGATTTTCTGTATAAAATTTCAACTTTATATTGTTTTAAACAAATTGCTAAATTCCAAATTTAAACTCTTTAAATACAGTTTAATCTGCCGAAAAAAGAATAAAAAATTTTAACTTATAACGGTTTCCGCGTTTCTTTCCCCGGCAATGGTGTTATTGCCTTTATTCGAGTGAGAAATTCAATCGAATTTTAATAAATATCTTGAATGTATTAAAATATTTAATTGCTATACATACATATTAAATTATTTTAAAACAATTCTATTAATATCACAAGAAACCCGAAAAATAACCGAAACCGCGGTTTTTATAATTTTAAAAAACCGAAACCGCGGTTTTCAAATTTTTCGGTTTTTAGCAAACTCTACCCGCATTCAAATGCTCCAAAATGTATATTAAATACAGAATCAACTTTTTTACAACAAATAAGTAAATTGTCGTATGTTTTAATTACACTGTGAGACAAATGGTAGGGGTCAGTGATCGGGAAGGGTTCAAACTACCGGGGAAAGTTATATCGGTAAAAAAGAAGTTATACGTGTCCCGGCGTTTCGCTGGGTCACCCCTAGGAATCGAGATATATCGATTTGACCTTTGGTGGTCTTTTTTTGACATAACTCGAGAACCACTAGTCCGATTTTGCTCAAACAATTTTAAAAAAATTAAAAATTACAATTCCTTTAATCTGTTCATATAACGTTTTTCTATATACTCAACAGTTTTGCCGGTAAAAATAAATGTATGAAGAAAAAAATATTTTTTGCCTAAAATATTAAAAAAAAGTAATAAACAAAAGGTTATTGATTTTTATGGTAGCGGTAACAAACATTTATTTTTACCGGCAAAACTTTTGAGTATATAGAAAAACGTTATATGAACAGATTAAAGGAATTGTAATTTTTAATTTTTTTAAAATTGTTTGAGCAAAATCGGACTAGTGGTTCTCGAGTTATATCAAAAAAAAGATATATCTCGATTCCTAGGGGTGACCCAGCGAAACGCCGGGACACGTATAACTTGTTTTTGACCGGTATAACATTTCCCGTTGGTTTCATCCCATCCCGATTTTGACTGTCGCATAGTGTTATTAAACAAATTTCAAATAACTCAAAATCTGTTGTAAACCTTGAAATAATCATTTCTGGAGTATATTTATATCCCCAAACTTTGGCTTCTGAATATAGGACAAAGCTTTCCAAAGGCATTTTCAATTTGTGGCTTATTGTTTTCTTGATGTCATGGTCAAAGAACGGTTTATTAAACTCAATGTCTTCATTTGATTCATTTTGGATTAAAGGATTTGCAAAAGCCATTTGTTGTTTAAAGGCAAAACTTTTTGGAATATTTCTTCTGGAGGTTATAATATGTGAGTATATTTTGAATTCCTTATGTTTTCCTTCATAGTTAAAGTTCCATAAATGTCTGAGTGGGCCACATTTTTTAATAACTCTTGGATAATGCAACAGGAAATAAAACTTTGGTATTAATTTTTTTTAAAATAAATTTTGATCATTTTTATTTAAATTCTCGATTTTCGTTTCTATTTGGTTAACGATTCAGAAACCTCATAGCACAAAATGTCATCAATCATTTCGAAAAAACTCAATAAAAAGGACCAAACGATATCATTATTTGGAATATATTTTCCAACCAAAATAGTGAAATATTGACAAAATGCCATCATTTGTCTTGCCGACATTTTTATTTTATGATTTTCCAGTTCCTTATATGAAATATTTTTTTTTATATCCCTTGTCAGATTAATTATATTTAAAGGTTTTAAGTCGGTTATTGAGAGTATCCAAAGTAAAATATTTCATTGTTTTAGTGAAGTACAATATAGTTTCACAAAGTACATGGTGGCAAACCCCTTCATATAAATCATGCATTACGTCTACGCATAATTTTCCGTACAATGAAACGAAGGAATTTTATTAAAAATGCAGACGGAATTAATTCCGGTCTCTGACATTAAATCTCTTTCTATAGATTTTCTATAATTTATTCCGTTTCTAAATATCTTAGAATTTTCAGAACATTGTGTCTGAGCTTCACATTTTTTTAATAAACAAAATCGGCAGTAATAATTAGAAGAAAATGACTTTGAAAAGCCGAGCATAATATTTAAGCCGAGATTATCACCGAGAAATAAGCCCATTACGAAATGTACCCTTTTTATGCCATCTTTAGTTTTAATATCTATTCCATCAACTTCTAGTTTTTTAATCGTCTTCACCAATATTTCGAAACATTCATTTCCGTGGAGTTTTATATCTGCAGAGTTGATAGTGCAGGCCAAAAAAATTTCATTCAGTTTTGATGACTTTTTTGGAACGCATGCAAAGCTGTAGTAAAAATTGCATACAGAGTTTGTAGTAGCTTTGGCTCCTTGTGCGTTATTTATTCCAAAATCGTCGGCATAAAGATAATACGGTATTAAAATATTACTTGGATACAAGCTTTTTTTTTGTCTCCATAAGTCACCTTGTATAAAATTTACAAATTTCGGATTGCTTTCGCTATCTCTATATATAAAAGAATAACGTGACTGACTGACTGACTGATTGACTGACTGACTGACTGATTGACTGACTGACTGACTCAACATCGCCCAGCCCAAACCGCTGAAGCTAGGAAGTTGAAATTTGGTATGTAGGTTCCTCTTTCGGCGTAGACGTCCGCTAAGACGGGATTTTGAAATTCCTACCGGAACGGGCAAAAAGGGGGAAAGACTCCCCCTTGACGGCCTGCCAAAACCCCTTTGGCTAGAAAGCTGAAATTTTAGATATGTGTTCCTTGGAGTAGGGGCTAACTTTTATAGAAAGTACTTTCAAGAATTTTGGACAGGGACGTTGTAAAAATGGGGGTTAAAAAGGGGAAAAGAGCCCACCTTGACGGCCTGCCCAAACCGCTGGAGGTAGGAAGTTGAAATTTGGTATAAAGGTTCCTCCACTATCGTAGACATCCACCAAGACGGGAGTTTTTGCAAATTTTTACAGGGAGGGGCAAAAAGGGGAAAAAGTCGCCCCCTTGACGGCCTGCTCAAACTGCTGGAGCTATGAAGTTGAAATTTGGTATGTAGGTTCCTCGACCGGTGTAGACGTCCGTTGAGACGGAATTTTTGGAAATTCTTATCGGGAGGGGCAAAAAGGGGACAAAAAAAGTACCTTTTTCCAAAAAGTACCTTTTTCCAAAAATGTACCGTTTTCCAAAAAAGTACCTTTTTCCAAAAAAAGTACCTTTTCCAAAAAAGTACCTTTTTCCAAAAAAAAGTACCTTTTTCCAAAAAAGTACATTTTTCCAAAAAATGTACCTTTTTCCAAAAAAATACCTTTTTCCAAAAAAAAGTACCTTTTTCCAAAAAAAAGTACCTTTTTCCAAAAAAAAGTACCTTTTTCCAAAAAAAGTACCTTTTTCGACAAAAAGTACATTTTTCCAAAAAAAATTTCCTTTTTCCAAAAAAGTACATATTTCCAAAAAAAGTACCTTTTTGCACAAAAAGTACCTTTTTCCAAAAAAAAGTACTTTTTCCAAAAAAGTACCTTTTTCCAAAAAAAAGTACTTTTTCCAAAAAAAGTACCTTCTTCCATAAAGTACTTTGTAAAAATAAAATATCTTTCTCCAAAAAATTTCGCTTTTTCCAAAAAATTCCATTTAAAAAAATATAATTTCACAAAAAGTACTTTTTTTCCTCCCCCCACGGATATCTCCACTAAAACAAGGTTTCTTGATATTCCGCTAAGACGGGAAATTGGAAATTCCTACCGGGATTTCCAAATATATTCGGCATAGACGTCCCCATAGACGGTCTCACAAATTGGAAAAGTGTCCCCATTAACTGCCTGCCCAAACTACTGGAGATAAGAAGTTGAAATTTGGCATAAAGATTCCTCCACTGTAGTAGACATCGACTAAGTTTGTATTTTTGGAATTCCCTATAGGATATCCCAAAAGGGGGATGTTTCCCCCTTGACGGCCTGCCCAAACTGCTGAAACTATGTAGCCGAAATTCGGTATGTGAGTTCCTCCTTCTGTGTAGGCGTCCGCTTAGACGGAATTTTTGAAATTCCTATCGGGAGGGGAAATAAGCTAAAAGTCTCCTCCTGACGGCTTGCCCAATCCCTTTAGGCCAACCTAAAATTTTAAATATGTATTCTCTGGAGTAGGACTAACTCACCGGCAACGTAATTTTTCTATTTTGGAACAGAAACATAGTAAAAATGTGGGTTGAAAGGGAAAAATGTCCCCAATAATGGTCAGCCCAAACGGCTGAGGCAATGAAGTTGAAATTTGGTATGAATGTTCCTCATCCATCGCAGACAGCCGCGAAGATCGAATTTTAGTAAATTCCTAAAGGGAGGGGCAAAAAGAAGAAAGCCTCCCCTTGGTGGCCAGTAAAAACCCCTTCGGTTAGAAACCTGAAATTTAAAATGTGGGTCCCTGGAGTAAGGGCTAACTTATTAGAAAGATACTATTTTGAGTTTTGGACAGGGTCGTTATAAAATAGGGGCTCAAAAAGGGAAAGTGGCCCCTTAACGACCTGTCCAAACTGCTGGAACTAGGAAGCTGAAATTCGGTACTTAGGTTCCTCTTCCAGCCTAATTCCAACCGGGAGGGACAAAAAAAGATAAAGTGTCCCACTTGACAGCCTGCTCAAACTGCTGGAACTAGGAAGCTGAAATTCCCTGTCGATGGATTTTCGGAAATTCCTACCCAGAGGTGCACAAATAGTAAAAGTTGGCTAGAATCCTGAAATGTAAAACATATGTTCCTTGGAGTATGGGCTCACTTATCGGGAAGGTGCTTTGTGGAATTTTGGACAGGGACATTGCAAAAATGGGGATTAATGAAGCGAAAAGTGCCGCCCAACTGCTGGAGGTAGGAAGTTGAATTTTGGTACTAAAGTTCCTCCTCTATTGTAGACATCCGCTAAGATTAGATTTTTGGAAATTTCCACAGGTAGGGTCAAAAACAGGAAGTCTCCCCCTTAACGGCCTGGCCAAACTGCTTAAAGAGTTGGGCAAACTGCTGGATATAGAGACCTAAAATTATGTATGTAGTAGGTTCCTCCTCCAATGCAGACGTTCTCGGAATTTTTGTAAATTCCTACCGGGAGGGGTAAAAGCGGAATAATTCTCCCCCTTGATGGCCTAACCGAACCCTTCGGCTAGAAACCCGTAATCTACAATATGTTTTCCTTGGAGTATGGGCTAACTTATCGACAAGGCATCAAAAGGGGAAAATTGCCCCCCCCCCCCTGAACATCTGCGTCTTTAGCTAGAAACCTAAAATTTAAAGAACGAGTGTATATGGAACACTAAAATTAAGAAACTAAATAGGAAACGAGTGGAATTGAAACACTACACAAGTGGAACGAAATGGATATAAACGTTGAACGAGTGGAATTGAAATTATAGACAATTGAAATGGATTGGAAGAGGAATGGACTATAGAACGAAATGGAATGAGGAGCGAGATGGCATAGAATGGGGAACGAGTGGAATTGAAACACTGCAGTTAAAAGAGGAATGGAACGGAGCAAGTGCAAAGAAATGGAATGGAAAGAGAAGCGACTGATATGAATATCGACACAAGACAGTAGGAACGAAATGGAATGAAACGGGGAACGAGTGGAATTGGAATAACAGATAATGGGAACGAAATGCAATGGAATGGTGAACGAAATGGAATCTTGGAAGGAGTTGCATTGGAACACTGAAATTGTTAAACAAAATGGAATGGAATTTGAATGACACAAACTGCCGGAGTTTGGTACTTGAAATTTCGCATGCGATTGAGGTAGATTATATATATTTGGGATTTTTACTTGGAGGAACAAAAAGGGGTGAAGAATCCCTTTTAATTACCTATTCAAACACTATCCACGGAATATGAAACTTATGTAGCATTGAAACATACTCTCCAAAAAGTTAAACAAATTTTATAAAAGAGAAAAAACCTTAGAAAAGGAACTTATATATTCCGATATTTAAACTGCAGGTAACGAAGCACCGGTGGAAGAAACCGACGCAGTAAATTTTCCAACTGAATTTGTGAATTTACTTGAATTGCCAGGTCTACCTTTACATAAATTGGAATTAAAAAAAAATTTTCTAAGGCACGCTAACAATGTAGCGGGCTTTGCCCGCTATTTTTAATATTATAAAATGCTTTCCAACCCTGCTTTACGTTATTTATTTTCATTCAAAACACAAATGAACAAAACTACTTACGGGTCTCTCTACCTAAGTTCGCACTTTACGAAATTATCTTGACATACATACGTATATTGCAATTTATTATGGATTCATTACTAACAATCCACTTTCATGAGAAAAAGTGATCAAATATTTATTTATTTTAAACCCATTGTTGTGCAGAATTATTTATTTGTGGTGGCTGGGTGAAGGCTTTTATTATAAAAACTGTACTTTAAATAAAAAAACGAATTTAAAAAAAATTGTGGGGGGGCGCAGCCCCCCCCCCCCCCTTAAACTTTAAGGCATGCTAACAACTTAGCGGGCTGCGCCCGCTAGTTCTTCATATGATTTAAAACATCTTCAAGGTTATCATTACGTTCAAATATTTTCTTAAACTCAAATTCAAGTGGCATTATTATTCCATTGCAAATGTTATTGATTTTTAATGATTCCACTTCGCTAATAAGATCCTTCTTCTTAAGCTTTTTTTCTAATTTAAAATCCGATTTTACATCGTTAAACAAAAACTTTACATCGCGTAAAATTTCTGGGAGAGCTTTTTCAATACAGTTGTTAGGATTTTGACAATCTTCGACAAATTTAAGCACTGGTTTTAATCAGGCACTATCCACGGCTCTTATCTGAAAAACTGAACTGGTTTTAAGAGAGTTTCAATATAAAATAACAAAAAACGTGAAAAAGTGGTATTTTTAATTATTTTTATTGTTTTTAAGCAATTTTAATTAAATTGTAAAGTGCACTTGTGTTGTTTGATATGTTCTCTGCATTAGTTTTCTATAATTAACACAAAATTTTGCTTATTAATATTAAAAAATACGCGTTAAAAAAAACACTAAAAACTGTTTCTCTTAAAACCAGTTTTCATATAAAATTAAAGAGACTTTAAAGCTGCCTACACACTAGGGAACATACTTAAAAAAAGAGAGCATTTTTTGTGAATGTGTGAGTGCGTTTGTGTGTGTGTGAGTGTTGAGAGCGTGCATTTCGTGTTTACAAAATTTTTTGATATTTTTTGTTCCCTCAACCATGTTCCCTAGTGTGTAGGCAGCTTAACAGCAGTTGAGGCTGGTGGTTTGTCTTTAGTCTATATAGTCCTGTTGTCTTCAGCCCATAGGACAATTGTCCCTGTTTAATTCACATGTATTCTTACGCTCTTGCTTTTAGTCGTCACTGAAACAGCGACGAATGAACATGAGTACGGGTATATGCTGATTTTTTTTTATTGTACTGAAAAAAAAAAATTAATAACAATATACGACAAATATTTTATTATTATAAATGCAGATTAAATATATTTTATAAATATGTAAATACATTGAAACCATTGATATTGATTTAAAAAAATCGAAAACCTTTTGTTCTACATATAATAAAAGAAGCCACCCTTATGTATGCATGTATTTTTTTTTTCTTTCAAAAATTGTATTTTGTTTATTTCTTTAAAACAGTGTAGTATTTATTTATATTTTCCGAAAGTACCTACTTCGTTTTTTACACAAAACATTTTCGTATTTTTAATAAAAAATAAATGCATACAGATTCTATTAACACATTCAACATTTCTTACAGTGCAATTCTCATTTTCTCACCAACACAACTACATTTTCAGTTTTGAACACCACTGATATAGTCGTTGTTTTAATATTAAATTTTCTACAAAACATTTTATATTATTTACATCTGCACGGGAAAAATTACTAAGAGTGAAATTTTACAATTAAATTAGCAGCAGAATCGTAAACATCTGCAAGATTTTTTTGGTAATCACAATTTTTTGGAATGCTAATGGGCTGGCTTTGAATACTGGAATTGCAATCCATAATATCACATTCATTGCGCGTTTGCAATACCATAGACATTCTCGTATCAGGTTTCAAATTGTATCCTATGGGGCCAGAATCATTACTTTGTGCAGGTTTTGAAGAATCTTTTGCATTGGCTTTAAAATGTTTCAGAACATGTCTTCTGTACGAAAATTTATGATGAAATTCTTGATAACACTCTTGAAATGTACATTTATATGAAATGTTTGGTGGAATAACATGTTGTTTTAAATGTACAAATAACTCTTTTGGCGAATCACACATGTTTTCACACAGAAAGCATTTAATTTCCATTTTGTATGTATTTTTTTTTTACTAAAATTTTTGTGCGTGTGTAGTTTGTAATTAAATTCTTTATTTATTGAAAAATATTTTCTATTAAATTCTTTGTAACTTTTTACTTCTACCAAAATTTGTCGGTAACTTTTTTAACGAATAATGTCAACTGAAATATACTGAATCAGGGATGATAAAGTTGGTACCATATTACTTTTTATGGTATTTCAACCTCAAAAGAACTGTGGTATCCTTAAGCGGGGAATACATTAAGGAACCTTGAGTAGGGAACAAAAAATATCAAAAAATTTTGTAAACACGAATTGCACGAATGTCAACAAGAACATTAACATACACAAATCAACATTCGTAAAAAAATTGCCATTTTTTCACGAATGTTCCTTAGTGTATTCCCCGGTTTAGAGTCATTTAGTACTATTTTAAAATTTAAAAATAAAAAGTAAAAAATTTATTATATTAAAAATAGGGTTGCCATCCGTCCTCTTTTCCCCGGACACCGTCCTCTTTTTTAGGGCGTCCGGGGCAGTCCTCCTTTTTCAGTAATTGTCCGGGGTTGTCCTACTTTAATTTGAAAAAGCTTAAAATTCGATCATTTTTGACTCCGCTATTTAAGTATTAAACATGAGATTGGTCCGCAAAGAAATACTGTATGATGCAGATTAGATGCAAGAAAAAAAGAGAGAACGAAGAACAGAAGAATTTTGAATTTTGTTAAAATGTCTAAAAGAACTTTTATGTATTTACGTTTTTTTTGTCAATTTGTAATAAAAAAATTTTGGTACTACGATGATCGAAAAGTACTATTTGTTAAGGTGCTTGGTACTATTTTGAAAATCTCATTTATCATCCCTGTACTGAATCTCTTTTTCGGTAACTCAACCGATAATTTTCGTTAGTTAACGAAATCGATCAAAAAATTTTGTAAACACGAATTGCACGAATGTCAACACGAACATTAACATACACAGATCAACATTCGTAAAAAAATGGCAATTTTTCACGAATGTTCCTTAATGTATGGGACGCTTAAGAGAATCGCAATACAGATGTAAATACTTACCTTATAAAATTCACATCAACTTGAAACCGGCGGTTGTTTATTCTTATAAGAAAACAAAATGCTGAAATATCCCGGTAAAAAATTTCCATATATGAACATTTATGGTTCAACCATATATGTATGGATCCGAAAAATGAGGTAACACCTAAGTATATGTTCCTATATGGACATATATGAACATATACATTTATTAAATATATGCGAATACATGCGAACGTTGCTGTCCTTTATTATAAGGTTGTACGATAGACTTAAATTTATGTATGACATTCAAATTAGGCGGTACATATGTTTCTTTTTTTATTCATGGCATTAAATATAATTTCAAATTTATCCAAATATGAGTTCCTCTTACACATATGGAAAAATTTATACTTACAAATATGTTCATATACAAGACCCTTTTGCATAAATTGAATAACATATACTTCCATATTTGTCCATATATGAGAGCCTTTTCCATGTATCAAATAGCAGATGCATCCATATATGTCTGTATATGAAATCTTTTCCCATATATGGAATCACATATACTTCCATATATGTTCATATAAAATCCATATATGTTCATAAAAAATCCTTATTTGTTCATATGCGTCCATACATAAACCATATATGAACGTGTTTGAGCGTATATGATAATTTTTCACCAGGATATTTATTTTTTTATGTTTAAATTGTGTCTACACACGCAGTAAAATGCGAAATGAAATTTTCAAATTACACACAAAGCAAAAACGAAATGGTTGTTTTTATCCATATTTTACTGCATTTGAAGACACTAGGTAAAAAAACTAAAAACAAAATAAGTGGAAAGAATAAAAGAAGCAACAAAAACGCATGGAAAGTAAAAGAAAAAAACAGGCACGCAATTGAACAAAGGCAAACCATTTTTTTCATTTATTCCCATATTTTTATTGTTTCTAGCACTTATTTTCTTTTTCTATGATATTTGTTTTTGCTTTAAAATGTTTCAGAACATGTCTTCTGTACGAAAATTTATGATGAAATTCTTGATAACACTCTTGAAATGTACATTTATATGAAATGTTTGGTGGAATAACATGTTGTTTTAAATGTACAAATAACTCTTTTGGCGAATCACACATGTTTTCACACAGAAAGCATTTAATTTCCATTTTGTATGTATTTTTTTTTTACTAAAATTTTTGTGCGTGTGTAGTTTGTAATTAAATTCTTTATTTATTGAAAAATATTTTCTATTAAATTCTTTGTAACTTTTTACTTCTACCAAAATTTGTCGGTAACTTTTTTAACGAATAATGTCAACTGAAATATACTGAATCAGGGATGATAAAGTTGGTACCATATTACTTTTTATGGTATTTCAACCTCAAAAGAACTGTGGTATCCTTAAGCGGGGAATACATTAAGGAACCTTGAGTAGGGAACAAAAAATATCAAAAAATTTTGTAAACACGAATTGCACGAATGTCAACAAGAACATTAACATACACAAATCAACATTCGTAAAAAAATTGCCATTTTTTCACGAATGTTCCTTAGTGTATTCCCCGGTTTAGAGTCATTTAGTACTATTTTAAAATTTAAAAATAAAAAGTAAAAAATTTATTATATTAAAAATAGGGTTGCCATCCGTCCTCTTTTCCCCGGACACCGTCCTCTTTTTTAGGGCGTCCGGGGCAGTCCTCCTTTTTCAGTAATTGTCCGGGGTTGTCCTACTTTAATTTGAAAAAGCTTAAAATTCGATCATTTTTGACTCCGCTATTTAAGTATTAAACATGAGATTGGTCCGCAAAGAAATACTGTATGATGCAGATTAGATGCAAGAAAAAAAGAGAGAACGAAGAACAGAAGAATTTTGAATTTTGTTAAAATGTCTAAAAGAACTTTTATGTATTTACGTTTTTTTTGTCAATTTGTAATAAAAAAATTTTGGTACTACGATGATCGAAAAGTACTATTTGTTAAGGTGCTTGGTACTATTTTGAAAATCTCATTTATCATCCCTGTACTGAATCTCTTTTTCGGTAACTCAACCGATAATTTTCGTTAGTTAACGAAATCGATCAAAAAATTTTGTAAACACGAATTGCACGAATGTCAACACGAACATTAACATACACAGATCAACATTCGTAAAAAAATGGCAATTTTTCACGAATGTTCCTTAATGTATGGGACGCTTAAGAGAATCGCAATACAGATGTAAATACTTACCTTATAAAATTCACATCAACTTGAAACCGGCGGTTGTTTATTCTTATAAGAAAACAAAATGCTGAAATATCCCGGTAAAAAATTTCCATATATGAACATTTATGGTTCAACCATATATGTATGGATCCGAAAAATGAGGTAACACCTAAGTATATGTTCCTATATGGACATATATGAACATATACATTTATTAAATATATGCGAATACATGCGAACGTTGCTGTCCTTTATTATAAGGTTGTACGATAGACTTAAATTTATGTATGACATTCAAATTAGGCGGTACATATGTTTCTTTTTTTATTCATGGCATTAAATATAATTTCAAATTTATCCAAATATGAGTTCCTCTTACACATATGGAAAAATTTATACTTACAAATATGTTCATATACAAGACCCTTTTGCATAAATTGAATAACATATACTTCCATATTTGTCCATATATGAGAGCCTTTTCCATGTATCAAATAGCAGATGCATCCATATATGTCTGTATATGAAATCTTTTCCCATATATGGAATCACATATACTTCCATATATGTTCATATAAAATCCATATATGTTCATAAAAAATCCTTATTTGTTCATATGCGTCCATACATAAACCATATATGAACGTGTTTGAGCGTATATGATAATTTTTCACCAGGATATTTATTTTTTTATGTTTAAATTGTGTCTACACACGCAGTAAAATGCGAAATGAAATTTTCAAATTACACACAAAGCAAAAACGAAATGGTTGTTTTTATCCATATTTTACTGCATTTGAAGACACTAGGTAAAAAAACTAAAAACAAAATAAGTGGAAAGAATAAAAGAAGCAACAAAAACGCATGGAAAGTAAAAGAAAAAAACAGGCACGCAATTGAACAAAGGCAAACCATTTTTTTCATTTATTCCCATATTTTTATTGTTTCTAGCACTTATTTTCTTTTTCTATGATATTTGTTTTTGCATATAAATGAAAAAATGCACGAACAAATGAAAAAAACACTTAAAAAAAATACGAAGAATTTACACACTTCACTTAACTCGCGTAACTCACAAAACGAACTGAAACATTGTGCCATATTTTATTTCGTCTACACCCGAACACTTGATTTGTGTAAAATGAGTGTTGCAAACTCTGGCGAAATTATAACGTTATTGTCTGTATGCAAAAACGTTTAACTATTCGACAAATTAAAAATAAGTAATTAGTAACATTTCCTTTTTGTTTAAAAAATGTAGGAGTAGATTTACATGATTAAACATTTCTTAAATATTTTATAATATTTTTAATCCAATAAATTAAAAAAAAACAACTGCGAAATATTTGAATTATGTTAATATGTTGTCAACATTGGATTTGCTAAATTAGAAAATTTAATAAATATTTTGATTGAATCAATTAAAATAATTCTTTAATATACAGTTTATATTCAAACAACAGAATAATTGAAAATTTTTGGTCCATAATTTTTTCTGTGTATTTTATATATTACAATATATTAGTTAATCTCAGACACAAGTTCGAAACTCATTGCATGAAAAATTTTTTTTATATGTTTTATTCAATTTTTTCATTAAATTAATATTTTCTGAGCTTTTTTTATTTTTAAGTTTTTTTTTAATTTAAAAACAGCAATTTAAAAAAATTAACATTTAAAATCATGGCCCTGCTCGTAATAGGTTAATAAGTCTAGGCATGCTGCATATCATTGGAAAGGTATTTCAAGTACCTTTCCAACGCCATATATATTTTGTTCTGGTCCGATAAGTTTTGAGTGGAGAAATAAGCCATTGAATATTGTTATAGATCATTTTCAGCTCCATAAATCGGGAATTAGGAGCCTCCAACAAAAAAGAAGTGCATTGCCGGGCTAATCATTAAAATTTTATTTAAAAAAAAAAAAAACAATATATGTATTTAAAAAAATTTTCTAAGTCGAAAGAAAATTCTCATATTTGAGAAAAAATGATCTACACCCGTATTAAAAATGACAAACTGTATGCTAACTAACTTGCTGCTAACTTTTTTGCACACATATTCCCATAAGGGAAAGCTGGCAGCTAGTTAGTTGGCATATGATTTTTCATTTTGAATACGGCGGCTAATCTTTAACCCTTGAAGTGCATCGCTATTTTTCACGCTATTTGTAAAGCACGGTTGATGTTAGTCGAATCGACTAACAATGGACTTCTAGGGTTAAAGAATTCAACAATAACGGATTTATACAATAACGTCTTTAATAGTTACTTATTATCAGGGCAGCGACTTTCATGCACTTAAAAATGGAAAATATACGCTTAAAATATGCAGTAAAAATGCAAAATATGCACTTAAATGGAAATATGCAATAAAAACCAAAAAATATGCACTAAAGATCCAAAAATAAATGCTTAAAATCAAAAAATGCACTTTACATTTATCGATTTATAAAATTCATATTTATTACTCGAGAGTGTTTAGTTAAAAATTAAATCCAATATAAATGGTATTCGGTCAAAATCATTTTTGAATTAATGACTACAAACATGCATTTGCATGAAAGTCGCTGCCCTGCTTATTATCGACAGTAGCCTGCGGCTGCTAGTGTGCAGAACGTGAAATCTTGCTGACCTCCAATACAAATTTTTTTGATCATTTAAATTTAATCATATCGTATTGTATTAACTTATTATCCAATTTCATCGGGACAAAACTCGGATATAAGTTGATAATTTGATATAACTTGGTATCCTTGTAAATATAATTATATCCGATTTGATACAATTTAATATAACCATTTTTCGGATGAAATTATATCCAGTTACAGATTCCAAATATATCCATTCATATATAATTTTATATAAACTTTTTTACTCGGGTATCGACAAATATATGGGAAAATCTACGAAACAGGTTGATTTCAGATTTTAAAAATGAAAAATTTCAAATTAGTGGCACACATTTTTTTCTAGATTAACTTATTTAAAATACATTAAAAAGAAGTAATCTGTTCGCGTGAATAAATTTTTTTGAGTGCTGAAAAAGTTATAATCAAAAAACCGCACACATTTTTGCTAATAAATATTTAAAAATTTTTGGATTTTTCGGGCATGCACACATTTTCAAGTAACTTTTCCGTGCTGAGTCCGAATTTGGTTTCCAAATTTTTCCGGCACATCTGGTTTTTGAGCAAATTAAGGTCAAAGTTACCAAAAACTTTTTTTTTTGCTAATTATACCCTACACCACTATGTGGTCAGGGTATTATAAGTTTGTGCTGATGTTTGTAACACCAAAAAATATTGGTCGTAGACCCACCTTATAGTATACCGATCGGTTCAGAATTTTTTTTTATTTCGATTTAACGATGTCCGTCTGTCCGTCCGTCCGTCCGTCCGTCTGTCTGTCTGTCCATGCAATCTTGTACGCACTCTACAGGTCGCACCTATTAAGATATTTCGATGAAATTTGGTACATAGACCTATGTTGGCCCAAGGACGAACAAGTTTGATTTTTTTGAACATCGGTCCATGTTTAGACCTAGTGCCCATATAAGGGTCCTACCAAAATTATATTGTTTATACGCTGCAGGTCGTAAATATTAAGATATATTGATGAAATTTGGTACACAGACCTATATTGGCCCAATAACGCAGCCTATTGATTTTGGTGAACATCGGTCTATGTTTAGACCTAGTGCCCATATAAGGGTCCCCCCAAAATTATATTGTTTATACGATGCACGTCGTAAATATTAAGATATTTTGACGAAATTTGGTACACAGACCTATTTTGGCCCACGGACGAAGCCTATTGATTTTGATGAACATCGGTCCATGTTTAGACCTAGTGCCCATATAAGGGTCCTACCAAAATTATACTGTTTATACGCTGCAGGTCGCAAATATTAAGATATTTTGATGAAATTTGGTACACAGACCTATATTGGCCCAATAACGCAGCCTATTGATTTTGGTGACATTAGTTGGCTTTTACCCAGACTGGTGTAGGGTATTCTATAGTCGGCATGCCCGACTTTAACCTTTTTACTCGTTTTGAGTTGTTTTTACACACTTTTACCTCGATTTAATGAAAAAAGATGACACAAATTATTCAATCATCACGGTAATTTTATTCGAAAATGCATAGTCGCGCTATATTTCCATTATTGATTGTAAGTAATATTGCTTTTTTAATTTTTCCGTCCGTCCGTCTGTCTCTCCATGTATTTTTGTGCGCACGCTACAGGTCGCAAATATTAAGATTTTTTTATAAAATATGGTAGACCGATTTATATCGGGTAAATAAATTTTTATCAGGAATCTAACTAATTTCATCTTATTCTACACCCTTTTAGGTACCAGAATCCACTCTTAAGTCCAAACCCGTTTTTTGACACACTAGGTCCCTTTTCTCGGAGAAGGTCACATATATAAAAGAATAACGTGACTGACTGACTGATTGATTGACTGACTGATTGACTGATTGACTGACTGATTGACTGACTGATTGACTGACTGATTGACTGACTGAATGACTGACTGATTGACTGACTGATTGACTGACTGATTGACTGACTGATTGACTGACTGATGCACTGACTCAACATCGCCCAGCCCAAACCGCTGAAGCTAGGAAGTTGAAATTTGGTATGTAGGTTCCTCCTCTGGTGTAGACGTCCGCTAAGACGGGATTTTTGGAAATTCCTACCGGAACGGGTAAAAAGGGAAAAAGCCTCCCCCTTGGCGGCCTGCCAAAACCCCTTTCGATAGAAAGCTGAAATTTAAGATATGTGTTCCTTGGAGTATGGGCTAACTTATCTGGAAAGTACTTTTCAGAATTTTGGACAGGGACGTTGTAAAAATGGGGGTTAAAAAGGGGAAAAGAGCCCCCCTTGACGGCCTGCCCAAACCGCTGGAGGTAGGAAGTTGAAATTTGGTATAAAGGTTCCTCCACTATCGTAGACATCAACCAAGACGGGATTTTTGGACATTTTTACAGGGAGGGGCAAAAAGGAGAAAAATTCTCCCTCTTGACGGCCTGCTCAAACTGCTGGAGCTATGAAGTTGAAATTTGGTATGTAGGTTCCTCGACCGGTGTAGACGTCCGTTGAGACGGCATTTTTGGAAATTCTTATCGGGAGGGGTAAAAAGGGGACAAAAAATGTACCTTTTTCCAAAAAAAGTACCTTTTTCCAAAAAAAGTACCTTTTTCCAAAAAAAGTACCTTTTTCTAAAAAAAGTACCTCTTTCCAAAAAAGTACTTTTTTCAAAAAAAAGTACCGTTTTCCAAAAAAGGTACCGTTTTCCAAAACAAAGTACCTTTTTCCAAAAAAGTATCTTTTTCCAAAAAAAACATACATTTTTCCAAAAAATACCTTTTTCAAAAAAAGTACCTTTTCCAAAAAAAGTACCTTTTTCCAAAAAAAAATACATTTTTCCAAAAAAATACCTTTTTCAAAAAAAGTACCAATAAAGTACTTTGTAAAAACAAATTTCGCTTTTTCCAAAAAGTACCATTTAACAAAATACCATTTAAAAAAATACCATTTAAAAAAATACCATTTAAAAAAATGTAATTTCAAAAAAAGTATTTTTTTTCCTCCCCCCACGGATATCTCCACTAAAACAAGGTTTCTTGATATTCGGCATAGACGTGCACTAAGCCGTGATTTTTGGAAATTCCTACCGGAACGGGCAAAAAGGAGAAAAGTCTCCCCATAAACAGTTTCACAAATTGAAAAAGTGCCTGCCCAAACTACTGGATGTAAGAAGTTGAAATTTGGTATAAAGGTTCCTCCACTGTAGTAGACATCGACTAAGTTTGTATTTTTGGAATCCCCTACAGGATATCCCAAAACGAAATTCGGTATGTGAGTTCCTCCTTCTGTGTAGGCGTCCGCTTAGACGGAATTTTTGAAATTGCTATCGGGAGGGGAAATAAGGGGAAAGTCTCCTCCTTGACGGCCTGCCCAATCGCTTTTGGCCAACCTAAAATTTTAAATATGTATTTCGTGGAGTAGGACTAACTCACCGGCAACGTAACTTTTGGAAAAGGAACATAGTAAAAATGGTGGTTGAAAGGGAAAAATGTCCCCAATAACGGCCTGCCCAAACCGCTGAGGCAATGAAGTTGAAATTTTGTATGAATGTTCCTCATCCATCGCAGATAGCCGCGAAGATGGAATTTTTGTAAATTCCTAAAGGGAGGGGCAAAAAGAAGAAAAGCCTCCCCTTGGTGGCCTGTAAAATCCCCTTCGGCTAGAAACCTGAAATTTAAAATGTGTGTCCCTGGAGTAAGGGCTAACTTATTAGAAAGATACTTTTTTGAATTTTGGACAGGGTCGTTGTAAAATGGGGCCTCAAAAAGGGAAAGTGGCCCCTTAACGACCTGTCCAAACTGCTGGAACTAGGAAGCTGAAATTCGGTACTTATGTTCCTCTTCCAGCCTAATTCCAACCGGGAGGGACAAAAAAGGAAAAAGTGTCCCCCTTGACAGCCTGCTCAAACTACTGGAACTAGGAAGTTGAAATTCCCTGTTGATGGATTTTCGGAAATTCCTACCGAGAGGGGCACAAATGATAAAAGTTGGCTAGAAACCTGAAATGTAAAACATATGTTCCTTGGAGTATGGGCTCACTTATCGGGAAGGTGCTTTTTGGACAGGGACATTGCAAAAATGGGGATTAATGAAGCGAAAAGTGCCGCTTAAAGGCCTGCCCAAACCCCTGGAGGTAGGAAGTTGAAATTTGGTATTAAAGTTCCTCCTCTATTGTAGACATCCGCTAAGATGAGATTTTTGTAAATTTCCTCAGGTAGGGTCAAAAACAGGAAAAGTCTCCCCTTTAACGGCCTGGCCAAACTGCTGGAACTAGGGAGCTTAAATTCGGTATTTGGGTTCCTTATCCAACGTTGACGTCCCTTAAGACGGTATTTTTGGAAATTCATACCGGGAGGGTTAAAAAGGCAAAAAACTTCCTGTTTGACGGTCTGGCCAAACTGCTGCATATAGAGACCTAAAATTATGTATGTAGTAGGTTCCTCCTCCAACGCAGACGTCCTCTAAGACGGAATTTTTGAAAATTTCTACCGGTAGGGGTAAAAACGGAATAATTCCCCCCCTTGATGGCCTAACCGAACCCTTCGGCTAGAAACCTGTAATCTATAATATGTTTTCCTTGGAGTATGGGCTAACTTATCGACAAGGCTTTTTATGACTTTGGCCAGGAACGTGGTAAAAATGGTGGTTCAAAAGGGGAAAATTGCTTGTAAAAAAAGATGCTTCGTTGTCTGATTTAAAATTTGTTAATTTTAAACTTGGAATTTCAGAATTGTATGAAAATCTGTTTAAACCTGAGTTGTGGACCTCTGACATTAGAATCCGTCCTTTTCAGTTTTTTCAGAAAAAGCCGTTAGATCAACATGAAGTGTAACATCAATCCACAATTTGCTTAAAAATTATAATAAATTAGAGAATAATACTGTTTTAGAGTTTAGTTATTCAAAAGATATGTTTAAACTTTACTTAAATAATTTGTATTAATTTTCTAATTCTATTTTTAGCGAGTAGTCTGTAACAGAAAACGGTTTGAGTGCCTTATTTTATGCTTTTGAATGCAATCACAAAAAATGTGCATATTGTTGTCAATACACATCACTTCAGTAAAGCAATACAGACACAATTGAAAAAAAGTGAGTATGACGAAGGCCATGCATTGCACTGCATGTCTTCTGTTAATCTTACCTAACACTCACAAAAGCAACGAATATAAAATGATTGGTATGAATACAAACGATTGTTATGAATGGTCTCAATGTTGGTTGTATAAAAATTGAAATTTTTTTTCTGTCAAACATCTTAGTATATTTTTGGTGTTTATTTTTTTCACTTAAACATTAACAAAATGAGAAAATATATACATATTTCATATTTAAATAAAAAAAAATGGAAATTTCTTCCCACTGCATTTTTCAATATACTGCAACAGGTCAACGAATACTAAATGAATGTTGTGATTGATTTTATTTTTTTAATGCGTCATCTCTTCATTTCGTTGCTTGACATGTAGTGGCATTATAAAAATAATGCGTAAAAACCACTCATCAAAAACAATGAATGTATATAATAGCAATAGCATTAGTTATTGTTGTTGCATGAATACATGGCAAAAGCAATGAATGTTATGACTGCACAATAAAAACGAATGTACTCAAACCGTTCTCTGGTCTGTAAGGATCATTGTTATCAATAGACTTTATAAAAAATAAAGAAATAAGAAATGATAAAGAAATGAGTGGAATTGAAATTATATGATTGAGGCAAGATTATCAGTGTGTTCCCGTACGTTCCCAATGTTACCGAAATTTACCCAAAGTTACCGAAATTTACCCAAAAGCGTTCCCGTACTCGAGAATTGGGTAAATGAGAGCGCTAATGAGAGTGTATTAGTGCTTCTCTTTTTACCAAAATTTACCCAGACTTTTTCTTCGGGTAAACTTTGGTAAAACAGCTGATGAAAATATAAACAAAAAACAATTGTGAAATTAAATTGAAAATTGTAATTAAATAAAGAAATAAGCAAAAGAAACTTAGTTTTTTGTTAAAATTAATTGAATAAAATCAAAAACAACTTTTAAATGCGAATAAATATGTCTATTTGTGCCGATTTGCAAACTGAAATTATACGTATTTTCACATCAGTGATGGGATTTTTGGCACAATCTAAGATTGATTGGTACAATGGCACAACTGATACTATTTTGGCACATTTTGGTTATCTGCAAAATTTAATAGAAAATGAATTTAAAAAATAACAATTCTTTAATTTTTAGTTTCTAAGCATTTATTGGTATTAAAATACCTTTTCGAATAAAGCAAAACTAAAAATTGGCATCGAAGATATTACCGAATAAAGCATCGTAAGTTGTTTTTTACGTGAAAAGATTTCTCTCAGACTTTAAATGTTTTAAATTGCAATTTAAGTTAAAAAAATTAACAATAAGAATTCAGTCATTGGCTGCATTCCCAAATCTTTAATAAGTATCGGATGAATTTAATTTATCATTCACCTTTTAATTGAAAGAAAATTTTAATTCATCCAAATATTAATCCCATTTGGCACATTTTAGTCACACACTTGGCACAAAACAAAATTTTTCAAGTCCCATCACTGTTTAACATTATTCTTTGAAATAAGTTTTTGGGCTAGAAAAGTGGTTTTTTGCGTTCCTGTACTATTGGGTAATTTTGTCATTTTGTGAGAGGATTTTGTGCTTACTCTCATTTTACCGAACTTTACCCAAAAAGTAAAGAAATACACCTTATATATATTTGGGATTTTTACTGGGAGGAACAAAAAGGGGTGAAGAACTCCTTTTAATTACCTGTTCAAACACTATCCACGGAATATAAAACTTATGTAGCATTGAAACATACTCTCCAAAAAGTTAAACAAATTTTCTAAAAGAGAAAAAACCTTAGAAAAGGAATGGAACTTATATATTGTGATATTTAAACTGCAGGTAACGAAGCACCGGTGGAAGAAACCGACGCAGTAAATTTTCCAACTGAATTTGTGAATTTACTTGAATTGCCAGGTCTACCTTTACATAAACTGGAATTTAAAAAAAACTTTAAGGCATGCTAACTAACGTAGCCCGCTATCTTTACTATTATAAAATGCTTTCCAACCCTGCTTTACGTTATTTATTTTCATTCAAAACACAAATGAACAAAACTACTTACGGGTCTATCTACCTAAGTTCGCACTTTACCAAATTATCTTAACATACACACGTATATTGCAATTTATAATGGATTCATTACTAACAATCCGCTTTCATGAGAAAAAGTTATCAAATATTTATTTATTTTAAACCCATTGTTGTGCAGAATTATTTATTTGTGGTGGCTGGGTGTAGGTTTTTATTATAAAAACTGTACTTTAAATAAAAAAGCCAATTTAAAAAAATTGTGAGGGGCACAGCCCCCCTCCCCCCCCCCCACCCAACCTCGAATACGACCTATCTACGCCGATGGTTGAACAACAGACAATTAGTTGTTACATGCTCAAGTGTTGGTATACTAAATGATTTATTTACATAAAAATGAAGAGGCAAAAAATAGTGTTTGTACTTAAACATTACAATAAATTTTCTTTAACAATGATTTTACCTTAACAACAAATATTGTGTTTTATTTTATCTAAAAGAAATTTAATTCTAAACTTTAAGGCACGCTAACAACGTAGCGGTCTTTGCCCGCTAGTTCTTTATATTAGAATAAACCAAAATTTTGAGATACGTTGAAACAAATCCCACAATTCCCAAAAAACTCAAAACTCTTGCTGTCTTGTTCACATTTAAAGAGTTGTTAAAAATTCACGAATAAAGTCATATTACGACCATATGGGACATCTTTATCCGCTTTTACTTTTAAATTCCGGTGGTGCACTCATAGAAAAAAAGTGTTAAAGTTGCAAATTGATTAAAAAAAATGCCCGAATTCGGAATTGTCTGGAAGAAGAAAAATTGGCAAGTGGAAAATATTTTTTCGATTAGGCACATTTAAAAGAAATATGCTTTCAGAAAAATATAAATACTATATAATTTCTAAACAAAAGTTTAATCTGGAGGCAAATGAGTCTTGGTACCTTTTAGACCAAAAAATTACGTAATTTACTAATTTTTTTTTCAATTTCAAGTTTAAAGACGTGCCATTTTATACGTGAAAAAGATATTGCATTAAAATTTGCTTTGTGAAATAAAATATTTAGTTGCAAATATAACCGTAATTTTTTAAGATTATTGAACCTGATTTGGCTTTTCCAGTGGCAAAAAACCGGACTAGGTTATTTGAAAAATGCAAATTTTCAATTTTCAAATGCGACTAACTTTTATATTTTAAGAGATATGCCACATACGTCATGTTTATTGTAGGCCTGTACTAGCAGATTACAAAAATAAAATCTTTAGTTCATAATTACAATAAAAAAATATCAAGCTTTCAAAATGTTCACATCATCGAGGTACCCTACTTTGGAGTCCAGTAGCGTAGCTCCTGCTGGGTGTGGGGGATCGACCGTCAAAACTTTAGCTCAGAATTACGTTTTTTATGGGCATGTGCAATGTCATCTAAATCCGCCCAGCCGATAAAAAATGGCTGAATTATTTCCAAAATATTTCGAAAAGGCCCCACTGTGCAACGCTGTTTAAAAAATAGTGGTTGGAAAGTTTTGCCTCACCCGCCTTATAGTCCAGACTATGCCCCGCCCGGCTACCATTTATTTCGATCGGTGAAGAACGCTCTGACTAATACATTTCACTTCAGAACAGGGTATCCGAAATTGTATTTATTCGTTCTTGGCCTCAAAAAATGAGCAGTTCTTTTGGCACGGCGTCCATATGGTGCCAGAAGGATGGCAACATCATAGCTAACGATGGCCAATACTTTGAATAAATTTATATTGTACCAATGTTTCGCAATAAACCCTAGTGCGACTAGGGTTTGGAATTTCCCAAATTTATTTATTGCGAACCCCGATGTATAAAATTTTTCTTATTTTGTCGATTTGTGTTATTACAGTGCAAATGGTCTCGAAAAGGATTCATGAGAACACGTTGGGAAATCAACAGTACAGTTTTTGATCTAGTCAATATTCATCTATTCCACGATGCATCCAATTTAGCAGCTTGTGAAGAATTTCCATCAGTATACTGTAAAACAAGAAGGCGAGCATTAGTACATACATTAGAGAGGTAAGTTAATTTAGAATTAATTTTTTTATATTATTTGTATCTTACAAGTGTATACTATTTGTGAATTTTTGTAGATTTCATTTGGACGAAAAAAATGGATTAGCTCCACTTTTTATATTTGGTGATTTTAATTTTAGATGTGATACAGAAGGAGTCATTAAGGTATGTTTGGCATTTATACTCTACTAGTTGATCATGTCCACGTCCTTATTGCATTTCTGTTTACCAGATCTGTAAACACATATGTATTTCCTTAATTCGATTTTAAAATTTTATACGAATCGATTCGGAAAACTCATTTTATTGATTGAATTATTATTTGTCGATTCTATTCCTTGAATCAGGCGAATTGATTTAATTTTAGCAAATCATTTCAACTAAAAATGGTATATTTGATTTATATTACTTAATCTCTATATATAAAAGAATAACGTGACTGACTGACTGATTGACTGACTGACTGACTGACTGACTCAACATCGCCCAGCCCAAACCGCTGAAGCTAGGAAGTTGAAATTTGGTATGTAGGTTCCTCTTTCGGCGTAGACGTCCGCTAAGAAGGGATTTTTGGAAATTCCTACCGGAACGGGCAAAAAGGGGAAAAGTCTCCCCTTTGGCGGCCTGCCAAAACCCCTTTGGCTAGAAAGCTGAAATTTAAGATATGTGTTCCTTGGAGTATGGGCTAACTTTTCTGGAAAGTACTTTCTGGAATTTTGGACAGGGACGTTGTAAAAATGGGGGTTAAAAAGGGGAAAAAGGCCCCCTTGACGGCCTGCCCAAACCGCTGAAGGTATGAAGTTGAAATTTGGTATAAAGGTTCCTCCACTATCGTAGACATCCACCAAGACGGGAGTTTTGGAAATTTTTACAGGGACGGGCAAAAAGGGGAAAAAGTCTCCCCCTTGACGGCCTGCTCAAACTGCTGGAGCTATGAAGTTGAAATTTGGTATGTAGGTTCCTCGACCGGTGTAGACGTCCGTTGAGACGGCATTTTTGGAAATTCTTATCGGGAGGGGCAAAAAGGGGACAAAAAAAGTACCTTTTTCCAAAAAAGTACCTTTTCCCAAAAAAAGTACCTTTTCCCAAAAAAAGTACCTTTTTCCCAAAAAAGTACCTTTTCCAAAAAAAAGTACCTTTTTCCAAAAAAAGTACCTTTTTCCAAAAAAAGTACCTTTTTCCAAAAAAAGTACCTTTTTCCAAAAAAAATTCCTTTTTCAAAAAAAGTACCTTTTTCCAAAAAAAGTACCTTTTTCCAAAAAAAGTACCTTTTTCCAAAAAAAAAGTACGTTTTTCCAAAAAATGTACCTTTTTCTAAAAAAATTTACCTTTTCAAAAAAAAAAAGCACCTTTTCCCAAAAAAGATACATTTTTCCAAAAAAATACCTTTTTCAAAAAAAGTACCTTTTCCAAAAAAAAGTACCTTTTCCCAAAAAAAGTACCTTTTTCTAAAAAAATGTTCAAAAAACATACATTTTTTCAAAAAAAATACCTTTTCCAAAAAAAGTACCTTTTCCAAAAAAAGTACCTTTTCCCAAAAAAAAGTACCTTTTTCTAAAAAAATGTTCCTTTTCCAAAAGAAGTACCTTTTCCAAAAAAAGTACCTTTTTCCAAAAAATATACATTTTTCCAAAAAAAACACCTTTAAAAAAAATAACTTTTCCAAAAAAAGTACAAATAAAGTCCTTTGTAAAAACAAAGTATCTTTTTC
Source organism: Leucophora obtusa (assembly GCA_949987735.1). Taxonomy (NCBI): domain Eukaryota; kingdom Metazoa; phylum Arthropoda; class Insecta; order Diptera; family Anthomyiidae; genus Leucophora; species Leucophora obtusa. The sequence goes on along the minus strand of OX465295.1, from coordinate 260,032,931 downwards.
CAAAAAATTTCGTTTTTCCAAAAAGTACCATTTAAAATAATATATAATTTAAAAAAAAACTACTTTTTTCCTCCCCCCACGGATATCTCCACTAAAACAAGGTTTCTTGATATTCGGCATAGACGTGCGCTAAGACGGGATTTTTGGAAATTCCTACCGGAACGGGCAAAAAGGGGAAAAGTCTCCCCATAAACAGTCTCACAAATTGGAAAAGTGCCTGCCCAAACCACTGGAGGTAAGAAGTTGAAATTTGGTATAAAGGTTCCTCCACTGTAGTAGACATCGACTAAGTTTGTATTTTTGGAATTCCCTACAGGATATCCCAAAAGGAAACTCGGTATGTGAGTTCCTCCTTCTGTGTAGGCGTCCGCTTAGACGGAATTTTTGAAATTCCTATCGGGAGGGGAAATAAGCTAAAAGTCTCCTCCTGACGGCTTGCCCAATCCCTTTAGGCCAACCTAAAATTTTAAATATGTATTCCTTGGAGTAGGACTAACTCACCGGCAACGTAATTTTTCTATTTTGGAACAGGAACATAGTAAAAATGGTGGTTGAAAGGGAAAAATGTCCCCACTAACGGCCTGCCCAAACCGCTTAGGCAATGCAGTTGAAATTTGGTATGAATGTTCCTCATCCAAAAATGCGAAAATGGAATTTTTGTAAATTCCTAAAGGGGGGGCAAAAAGAAGAAAAGCCTCACCTTGGGGGCCTGTAAAAACCCCTTCGGCTAGAAACCTGAAGCTTAAAATGTGGGTCCCAGGAGTAAGGGCTAACTTATTAGAAAGATACTTTTTTGAATTTTGGACAGGGTCGTTATAAAATGGGGGCTCAAAAAGGGAAAATTGCCCCTTAACGACCTGTCCAAACTGCTGGAACTAGGAAGCTGAAATTCGGTACTTAGGTTCCTCTTCCAGCCTAATTCCAACCGGGAGGGACAAAAAAAGAAAAAGTGTCCCCCTTGACAGCCTGCTCAAACTGCTGCAACTAGGAAACTGAAATTCCCTGTCGATGGATTTTCGGAAATTCCTACCGAGTGGGGTACAAATAGTAAAAGTTGGCTAGAAACCTGAAATGTAAAATATATGTTCCTTGGAGTATGGGCTCACTTATCGGGAAGGTGCTTTTTGGACAGGGACATTGCAAAAATGGGGATTAATGAAGCGAAAAGTGCCGCTTAAAGGCCTGCCCAAACCGCTGGAGGTAGGAAGTTGAAATTTGGTATTAAAGTTCCTCCTCTATTGTAGATATCCGCTAAGATAAGATTTTTGGAAATTTCTACAGGTAGGGTCAAAAACAGGAAAAGTCTCCCCCTTAACGGCCTGGCCAAACTGCTGGAACAAGGGAGCTTAAATTCGGTATTTGGGTTCCTTCTCCAACGTTGACGTCCCCTAAGATGGTATTTTTGTAAATTCATACCGGGAGGGGTAAAAAGGGAAAAAACTTCCCCCTTGACGGCCTGGCCAAATTGCTGGATATTGAGACCTAAAATTATGTATGTAGTAGGTTCCTCCTCCAACGCAGACGTCCTCTAAGACGGAATTTTTGAAATTCCTACCGGGAGGGGTAAAAACGGAATAATTCTCCCCCTTAATGGCCTATATAATATGTTTTCCTTGGAGTATGGGCTAACTTATCGACAAGGCATTTCTAGGACTTTGTACAGGAACGTGGTAAAAATGGTGGTTCAAAAGGGGAAAATTGCCCCCCCCCCCCCCCCCCCCTTAACGTCTGCGTCTTTAGCTAGAAACCTAAAACTTAAAGAACAAGTGTATATGAAACACTAAAATTAAGAAACTAAATAGGAAACGAGCGGAATTGAAACACTACACAAGTGGAATGAAATGGATATAAACGTTGAACGAGTGGAATTGAAATTATAGACAATGCAAATGGATTGGAAGAGGGAATTACCTGTTCAAACACTATCCACGGAATATGAAACTTATGTAGCATTGAAACATACTCTCCAAAAAGTTAAACAAATTTTCTAAAAGAGAAAAAATCTTAGAAAAGGACTGGAACTTATATATTCCGATATTTAAACTTCATATAACGAAGCACCGGTGGAAGAAACCGACGCAGTAAATTTTCCAACTGAATTTGTGAATTTAATTGAATTGCCAGGTCTACCTTTACATAAACTGGAATTAAAAAAAAAAACTTTAAGACACGCTAACAACGTAGCGGGCTTTGCCCGCTATTTTTAATATTATAAAATGCTTTCCAACCCTGCTTTACGTTATTTATTTTCATTCAAAACACAAATGAACAAAACTACTTACGGGTCTATCTATGTACCTAAGTTCGCACTTTACCAAATTATCTTAACATACACACGTATATTGCAATTTATTATGGATTCATTACTAACAATCCACTTTCATGAGAAAAATTGATCAAATATTTATTTATTTTAAACCCATTGTTGTGCAGAATTATTTATTTGTGGTGTCTGGGTGAAGGCTTTTATTATAAAAACTACTTTAAATAAAAAGCAAATTAAAAAAAAATGTCGGGGGGCAGCCCCCCCCCTAAACTTTAAGGCACGCTAACAACGTAGCGGGCTGCGCCCGCTAGTCTTCTATATATAAGAGAGTAATGTGAGTGACTGACTGACTGACTCAACATCGTCCAGCCCAAACCGCTGAAGCTAGGAAGTTGAAATTTAGTACGTAGGTTCCTCCTCCGGTGTAGACGTCCGCTAAGACGGGATTTTTGGAAATTCCTACCGGAACGGGCAAAAAGGAGAAAGTCTCCCCCTTGGCGGCCTGCCAAAACCCCTTTGGCTAGAGAGCTGAAATTTAAGATATGTGTTCCTTGAGGAATAGGCTAACTTTTCTGGAAAGTACTTTCTGGAATTTTGGACAGGGACGTTGTAAAAATGGGGGTTAAAAAGGGGAAAAAGGCCCCCCTTGACGGCCTGCCCAAACCGCTGGAGGTAGGAAGTTAAAATTTGGTATAAAGGTTCCTCCACTATCGTAGACATCCACCAAGACGGGATTTTTGTAAATTTTTACAGGGAGGGGCAAAAAGGGGAAAAAGTCTCCCCCTTGACGGCCTGCTCAAACTGCTGGAGCTGTGAAGTTGAAATTTGGTATGTAGGTTCCTCGACCGGTGTAGACGTCCGTTGAGACTGCATTTTTGGAAATTCTTATCGGGAGGAGCAAAAAGGGGACAAAAAAAGTACCTTTTTCCAAAAAAGCACCTTTTTCCAAAAAAGCACCTTTTTCCAAAAAAAGTACCTTTTTCCAAAAAAAGCACCTTTTTCCAAAAAAGTACCTTTTTCCAAAAAAAAGCACCGTTTTCCAAAACAAAGTACCTTTTTCAGAAAAAATACCTTTTTCAAAAAAGTACTTTTTTCCAAAAAAAAGTACCTTTTTCCAAAAAAGTACCTTTTTCCAAAAAAAGTACCTTTTCCAAATAAAGTACCTTTTTCCAAAAAAATAACGTTTTCCAAAAAAAGTACCTTTTGCTAAAAAAAAATTTACCTTTTCCAAAAAAAAAGTACCTTTTCCAAAAAAGTACCTTTTTCCAAAAAACATACATTTTTCCAAAAAAACCTTTTTCAAAAAAAGAACCTTTCTCCAAAAAAATACATTTTTCCAAAAAATACATTTTTCAAAAAAAGTACAAATAAAGTACTTTGTAAAAATAAAGTACTTTTTCCAAAAAATTTCGCTTTTTCCAAAAAGTACCATTTAAAAAAATACCATTTAAAAAAATATAATTTCAAAAAAAGTTCTTTTTTCCGGTGATTTTTGCATAACGCTGCTACCAGTGATCGTGATTTTAAAATCACCGTTCTTTTAAACAGTGACCGTGATCACGGGTTTGTAATAGAGATGGGCGATCTGGCGCCTTTTCAGTAACATTGTTCTCAGTGAATGTGATTTGCAAATCGTTGTACTTTTAAACTGTGATCGTGATCTGCGATTTTCTGATAAATAAACGAAATAATATTTATGGCGAGTTTTTAAGATGTTTAGTTAAACCGAAAACGAATTTTGTCAGCCATTTCAAAGTTTATTAACAAAAACTTGCCGGAAAACTTTTTCTCGAGTATAATTTATTTCTTTATTGAAATAAAACAAAATAAACCACATTTTAAAAGCAGTATTCCAGTTACAAACTGCGTTAAACTAATTTTAAAGATAATCCACTTCCTAAAAACTGGGCCTTAAAAGAAGAATAGTTGCGACCGGTAACAAAGACATGATAGATGGAGACATTTTATTCAGAAGAGTGTGAAAGCAAGTCACTGTTATTAAAAAAACATGTATTACTGTGCACAATGAAGTTTCCAAGAAAGAATAGTACAAAAATATTAAAAGAACGACATTCCGAGTAACTGCGACTTGAAATATTTGATCACTGCCGTTACCAGGATTTATCAATAACTGTGATTAAATCACCGGTATGAAAATATCGCTCATCTCTAGTTTCTTGATATTCGGCATAGACGTGCGCTAAGACGGGATTTTTGGAAATTCCTACCGGAACGGGCAAAAAGGGGAAAAGCATCCCCCTTGGCGGCCTGCCAAAGCCCCTTTGGCTAGAAACCTGAAATTTAAAACATGTGTTCCTTGGAGTATGGGCTAACTTATCTGGAAAGTACTGGGGGTTAAAAAGGGGAAAAGAGCCCCCCTTGACGGCCTGCCCAAACCGCTGGTGGTAGGAAGTTGAAATTTGGTATAAAGGTTCCTCTACTATCGTAGACATCCACCAAGACGGGATTTTTTCTAAATTTTTACAGGGAGGGGCAAAAAGGGGAAAAAGTCTCCTCCTTGACGGCTTTCCAAAACCCCTTTGTCTAAAAAGCTGAGATTTCACATATGTGTTCCTTGGAGTTTGGGATAACTTATTTGGGAAGTACTTTTTTGAATTTTGGAAAGGAACGTTGCCAAACTGGGGGTCCAAAAGGGGAAAAGTGCACCCCTTGACGGCCTGCCCAACCCGCTGGAGCTAGGAAGTTGAAATTTGGGATTAAGGTTCCTCCTATGTGGCAGACATCATCTAAAACGAGATTTTTGAAATTTCTACAGGTAGTGGCAAAAATGGGACAAGTTTCCCCTTTGGCGGCATGCCCAAACTACTGGAGCTAGGAAGCTGAAATTCGGTACGTAGATTCCCCCTCCAGCGTAGTCCACCGTTAAGATGGCATTTTGGTAATTCCTACTGGGAGGGACAAAAAGGGGGAAAAATACGCTTTTCTAAAAAAGTATCTTTTTCCATAAAAAGTACATTTTTCCCAAAAAAAATTTTACGAAAAAAGTACCTTTTTCCAAAAAAAAGTACCTTTTTATAAAAAAACTGTACCTTTTCCAAAAAAAAGTACCTTCTTCAAAAACATACATTTTGCCAAAAAAAAATACCTTTTTCAAAAAAGTATATTTTCCAAAAAAAGTACCTTTTTCCAAAAAAATACATTTTTCCAAAAAAATACCTTTTTCAAAAAAAGTACAAATAAAGTACTTTGTAAAAACAAAGTATCTTTTTCCAAAAAATTTCGCTTTTCCCAAAACTACCATTTAAAAAAATACCATTTAAAAAAATACCATTTAAAAAAATACCATTTAAAAATATACCATTTAAAAAAATATAATTTCAAAAAAAGTACTTTTTTTCCTCCCCCCACGGATATCTCCACTAAAACAAGGTTTCTTGATATTCGGCATAGACGTGCGCTAAGACGGGATTTTTGGAAATTCCTATCGGAACGGGCAAAAAGGGGAAAAGTCTCCCCATAAACAGTCACACAAATTGGAAAAGTGCCTGCCCAAACCACTGGAGGTAAGAAGTTGAAATTTGGTATAAAGGTTCCTCCACTGTAGTAGACATCGACTAAGTTTGTATTTTTGGAATTACCTACAGGATATCCCAAAAGCAAATTCGGTATGTGGGTTCCTCCTTCTGTGTAGGCGTCCGCTTAGACGGAATTTTTGAAAGTCCTATCGGGAGGGGAAATAAGGGGAAAAGTCTCCTCCTTGACGGCCTGCCCAATCCCTTTGACCAACCTAAAATTTTAAATATGTATTCCTTGGAGTTGGACTAACTCACCGGCAACGTAATTTTTCTATTTTGGAACGGGAACATTAGGGCGGGTCGATTTAATAATCGCCCATGGCTCAGTGAAAATCGTATTCTAGGGATCAAAATAAGAAACTTTGCCGAAGGAACCATACCTCTAAAACGAATTCTACTACCCCCCAACTGTTGACTTTTGTCCCGTAGGGTCAAGTTTTGAAAAATCCCACTTTGACCCATTTAGAGTGCCCCAATCGAGTCCAAATGTATGACCAACCCCCACTAACTTTGGAGGGCCGATCCACCCATGCCAGTGGCACACCCCCTGGAACTCCCCTGGGGGGTTCCCCATACAAACATTTTAAAAAATCACCATTTTTGGCACTTTATTTTATTATTTTTTATTTATTTTATTTATTTTTATTATTTTATTTATTTTTTCTCTTTAGAAATTTATTTAGTCAGAACATATGTAAATGAAAAAATTAATTTAACTTAGTAATAGAAAAGAAAATAAAAAAAATTACTGTTTGAAGTCTTTTTTGCATTCACAAAAACTTCGGCAAAGTTTTGATCCCTAGAATACGATTTTCCCTGAGCCATGGGCGATTTTTTTGCCTCCCCACAAATCGACCCGGCCTAGGGAACATAGTAAAAATTGTGTTTGAAAGGGAAAAATGTCCCCAATAGCAGCCTGCCCAAACCGCTGCGGCAATGAAGTTGAAATTTGGTATGAATGTTCCTCATCCATCGCAGATAGCCGCGAAGATGGAATTTTTGTAAATTCCTAAAGGGAGGGGCAAAAAGAAGAAAAGCCTCCCCTTTGTGGCCTGTAAAAACCCCTTCGGCTAGAAACCTGAAATTTAAAATGTGGGTCCCTGGAGTAAGGGCTAACTTATTAGAAAGATACTATTTTGAATTTTGGGCAGGGTCGTTATAAAATAGGAGCTCAAAAAGGGAAAGTGGCACCTTAACGACCTGTCCAAACTGCTGGAACTAGGAAGCTGAAATTCGGTACTTAGGTTTCTCTTCCAGCCTAATTCCAACCGGGAGGGACAAAAAAAGAAAAAGTGTCCCCCTTGACAGCCTGCTCAAACTGCTGGAACTAGGAAACTGAAATTCCCTGTCGATGGATTTTCGGAAATTCCTACCGAGTGGGGCACAAATAGTAAAAGTTGGCTAGAAACCTGAAATGTAAAATATATGTTCCTTGGAGTATCGGCTCACTTATCGGAAAGGTGCTTTTGGGATTTTGGACAGGGACATTGCAAAAATGGGGATTAATGGAGCGAAAAGTGCCGCTTAAAGGCCTGCCCAAACCGCTGGAGGTAGGAAGTTGAAATTTGGTATTAAAGTTCCTCCTCTATTGTAGACATCCGCTAAGATGAGATTTTTTGAAATTTACACAGGTAGGGTCAAAAAGAGGAAAAGTCTCCCCCTTAACGGCCTGGCCAACTAGGGAGCTTAAGTTCGATATTTGGGTTCCTTCTCCAACGCAGACGTCCTCTAAGACGGAATTTTTGTAAATTCCTACGGAATTCTTCCCCTTGATGGCCGAACCCTTCGGCTAGAAACCTGTAATCTATAATGTTTTCCTTGGAGTATGGGCTAACTTATCGACAAGGCATTTTTAGGACTTTGGACAGGAACGACCTCCTTAACGTCAGCGTCTTTAGCTAGAAACCTAAAACTTAAAGAACAAGTGTATATGGAACACTAAAATTAAGAAACTAAATAGGAAACGAGTGGAATTGAAACACTACACAAGTGGAACGAAATGAATATAAACGTTGAACGAGTGGAATTGAAATTATAGACAATGGAAATGGATTGGAAGAGCGAACGAAATAGAATGGACTATAGAACGAAATGGAATGAGGAGCGAGATGGCATAGAATGGGGAACGAGTGGAATTGAAACACTGCAGTTAAAAGAGGAATGGAACGGAGCAAGTGCAAAGAAATGGAATGGAAATAGAAGCGACTGATATCAATATCGATACACAAGACAGTAGGAACGAAATGGAATGAAACGGGGAACGAGTGGAATTGGAATAACAGATAATGGGAACGAAATGCAATGGAATGGTGAACGAAATGGAATCTTGGAAGGAATTGCATTGGAACACTGAAATTGTTAAACAAAATGGAATGGAATTTGAATGACACAAACTGCCGGAGTTTGGTACTTGAAATTTCGCATGCGATTGAGGCAAGATTATATATATTCGGTATTTTTACTGGGAGGAACAAAAAGGGGTGAATAACTCCTTTTAATTACCTATTCAAACACTATCCACGGAATATGAAACTTATGTAGCATTGAAACATACTCTCCAAAAAGTTAAACAAATTTTCTAAAAGAGAAAAAAACTTAGAAAAGGAATGGAACTTACAGTATTGTTCGAAACCTAAGCAACTTCTCCTAATAAAGTAATGAATGTCTTATCAATTCTTTTTAAATTGATTTATAAAAAATAACACTTTTAATTTTTATTATGTTATGTGCCTACATTCTAATAATAACAAGAAAAATTTAATTCCATTTCCTTGCCAGTAAAAAAAAAAACAAAAACGAAATTGACTCCATATATTATTGTTCGAAACTTAAGCAACTATTTTGTTGTTGTATTTTTTTGCAACAAATGAACAAAAATTTTGTAACGTTTATTTAATTCCCGTTTAGTTTGACACAGAAAATTTAAATTTTTTTTGTTTCTGTAGATTTAGAATCAATTACTTAGAAGTGCAGCTATGGCGCGTACACGTTACGGAACCGATTTTAAGCTCAAAATTCTTGAACTATTTAATAAGGGCCAATCGCAAGTCTCTATAGCTAACAAATTAAGCATTAACAAATCAATAGTTTCGCTACTAATTAAAAAGTACAAAGCTACTGGAATAGTAGAGAAAGCCAATACTAGAGGGCAACCTCGAAAAACTTTACATCGAACAGATTGAAAATTGTCCGATTAATTAAGAAAAAAACCCTTTATTTCTTCCAAAGATGTTGTGAGTGAGCTTAATATCAATATTAGTTCGAGCAGTGTGAGAAAACTATCATTGGAAAATAATTTGAGAAGCTTCATGCCATCTAAGAAACCTATACTGATAAAGAAACATTTAAAAAAGAGGTTTGCCTAAATGATTTTGCAACGTATTCGTTAATTTTCATTAGTTTTATGAAATTTAACGAATTATGAAAAGGTTGGATTTTGCAAAAGCTCACGCAAATTGGGCTGTGGGGAAATGGAAAATAGTTTTATTCAGCGACGAGTCTAAATTTAACCTGTTAAATTCAGATGAAGTATGCCACATTCGAAGACCGAAGGGAAAACGATTACATCCGCGTTATTGTAAAGGAACAATAAAGCATTAGGGGCGGAAATGTAATGGTGTTGACCTGCATTTCGACGAGTGGAGTTGGCCTTTTGTTGAAATAGAAATAAAAATGGATCGCTTTGTTTATATGGGTATTTTAGCCAAACACATGCTTCAATATGACAAATTGGAAATGCCACTTCGATGGGTGTTTCAGCGTAATAATGACCCAAACTCTCGTCAAAGTGGGTTAGAGAATGGTTACCTGTTAATGGGATTCAACTATTGGATTGACCAGCTCAATCTTCAGACTTGACTCCCATAGAAAACCTATTCGGCATTTTGAAGCGCAGGATCGGAACTCGCCGTTTTAGTAATAAGCGGGAGCTGAAAAATTGCTTAAAATCAGAAGGGGAATCAATACCAACCACAACACTATCAAATCTAATAGATTCTATGGCAAAACGATGTGCGGAGGTCATATGCAAGAAAGGGTATCATAGGAAGTACTGAAAGTTGCTTAAGTTTCGAACAATTATATATGGAGTTAATTTTGTTTTTGTTTTTTTTTTATTGCCAAGGAAATGGAATTAAATCTTTGTTGTTATTATTAGATGGTAGGTACATAATGTAATAAAAATTAAAAGTGTTATTTTGTATAAACCAATTTAAAAAAAATATGTAGGACTTTGATTACTTTATTAGGAAAAGTTGCTTAGGTTTCGAACAATACTGTATATGTTCTGATATTTAAACTGCAGGTAACGAAGCACCGGTGGAAGAAACCGACGCAGTGAATTTTACAACTGAATTATTGAATTTAATTGAATTGCCTGGTCTACCTTTACATAAACTGGAATTAAAAAAAAAACTTAAAGGCACGCTAACAACGTAGCGGGCTTTGTCCGCTATCTTTAATATTATAAAATGCCAATAATATTATAAACCAAATTATCTTGACATACATACGTATATTGCAATTTATAACGGATTCATTACTAACAATCCACTTTCATGAGAAAAAGTGATCAAATATTTATTTATTTTAAACCCATTGTTGTGCAGAATTATTTATTTGTGGTGGCTGGGTGAAGGCTTTTATTTAAATAAAAAAACGAATTTGATACGACTTATCTACGGCGATGGTTGAACAACAGACAATTAGTTGTTACATGCTCACGTGTTGGTATACTAAAGGATTTATTTATATAAAAATGAAGAGACAAAAAATAGTGTTTGTACTTAAACATTACAATAAATTTACCTTAACAATTATTTTACCTTAACAACAAATATTGTGTTTTATTTTATCTAAAAGAAATTTAATTGTAAACCTTAATGCACGCTAACAACGTCGAATCATCATTGATTACATAAGTATAAATTATACTACATTATTATCTCCTAATTGCATTAATTTTAGCAACGCAATTCCCTACATACACGTTTTCAACAAACACATTAACAGAAAAAAAAACTAAAAGATTTGTTATATCTACAAAATATTTAATTGATTCAATTAAAAATTTTGTGAAATATAAATTAAATTTACAAATAAGTCGGAGTTCCAGCCAAATCTGGATCTGGATCTATTACTCAATATTTTGCTATACACTTTATAAATATTGGGTTGTATGTGAGATGCCACGCCTCTTCGATTCAGCTCACGTTGTTAGCGTGCATTAAAGTTTACAATTAAATTTCTTTTAGATAAAATAAAACACAATATTTGTTGTTAAGGTAAAATAATTGTTAAGGTAAATTTATTGTAATGTTTAGGTACAAACACTATTTTTTGTCTCTTCATTTTTATATAAATAACAACCTCCACATTGTTTATAATCAACATACACAAAAATGTAAAAACCAAGTTTAATTATCAAATTGTTCCTATTTTCTCTGTTTTTGCACCTATCAATTACTAAAAATTGTGTACGATTAATTGAATCAATTAAAGAATTCAAAAATTTAATTGATTCAATTAAATATTTATTTAAAAACAATTTTATTTTAAACAAATCTTTAATTAGATGATATAAGCTAATATTTTTTTGTGTGAGAATATGTTTAACAGAAGCCGAGTAAAAAAATAAGAATTTTAGGTAGCATGGGAGGTGCCACGCCTTCTCATCCTATTGGCACAGAGTTGCAATTTGCTTTTGACAACTGCGCACTGAAACCAGCTGTTGGATTTCCAACAAAAAATCAGCTGACGGTTATTATTTAGAATATTGGAGAAATGAATATAAAATAAATACAAATCAAATGGGATAATACAAAATAAATGAAGATAGAGTGAGGAAATAAAAACTGAAAAATCAAAGATAGCTTACAATTTTTTGCAATTTTCGATTTTACTTTTCCTTGTTTGACGTCGTTCGCATTTATATAAACATATTTTTTATTGAATTCTGTCCGCCAGATATCATTTGGGCCTTAAAGAGTTAAATGAGTTTTTCAACTAAAAATTTGTTAAAATTAGTCGAATCGATTTGAATCCCGTTTTTACGGACGTATTATTAGTTGCGTTCGGCAACTGGATAAATTGTACAAATTTGTAAAATTTTTTACTGGATTCGTTAACACAACTGCTCAGTAAACAGAAAGAAAATGAGAGAATAAAATGACAGTTCGATGATAACAGTTTCTAAGCCTTCTTCTTTTTCTTGCAAATTCTTACTGGCAAAAATTTGTCCAAGCAAGCAGAAAAAAACTTATTATTCAAATACATATATTTGTTTACTGTAAATAAACAAAGTTAATTTAAAACCATCCCTACGGGAAATGGATCAGTCACAGAGCTGGTCACGTGACTGGAACTTTATGGAAGTTACCGGTCCTCGATTCGGTATTTTTATATGAAAGTAACCGGTAACTTTAAAATGGGCGTGTTATAGGAGGTGGCAATTTCCACTAGAGATGGGCACGTGAGCAGAATTTTGCGTGATTCACGTGAATCACGCGTGAGTGTGAGTAAAACCTTAATTTACTCACGTGATCGTGAGTGAGTGTGAGTAAATCAAAAATGTTGTTGTGTGAGTGTGCGTGAGTAAAGTTTTTGCGTGAGTGAGTGTGCGTGAGTCGAATTTTAACGACTCGAGCTTTTTTTTTGGGCTTTTTATTCATATTTTCAGTAATTGTTTTGGCGACTTTATATTTTTGGGTATTTTTATTACAAAATAAATGGCAAAATTTCATACTCGTTTGGGGTTTACCGGGAAACGGGAATGAAAATCGAAAAGTATCAGTTTTTTGGTAGCATTATTTTTTTATTTTGATTTGTTTTATTAATATAGAAAGAGTTTAAGTCATATTTTATGAAGAACGTCAATTTTACGGATGAAATAAAGGAAATATGAATGAAAAATGAATTTTGGTTTAAATGTCCACTTTTTGTAACACATTTAGTTCTCTTATCAAGTCAAAAAAATCTACGATATACCTCCTGCCAAGTTATTTTAGGTCTTGTCAAGTTTTAAGCTAAAATATAATTTGCCAAGTTAAAAATACTTTTATCAATTTTAAGAAATCGCCATGACAATCGCCTTTTGCCAAAATCCATATTTTTGCTCTTTGATACTTATATCGATTAAAATGTTTATAATATTTCCTTTCGATTTTCATTTTAAAAGATTTATTGGACCCATATTTGAATGATTGTGCGAGGAACATCGGCATTATATACGGCTGTGTTCTGCATTTCGAAGTGATTTCAAATCGCAGTGAAATTGAAATTTAAGACCTTATTCCACTGTGTTTTAAAATTTTATTTGATTCGATTTCGACTTTTTTCCATAAAATGAGCTATGTACAATCGTAATTCACTTAAATTTTAAATGAATCTAAACGAAATTGAAAAAAAAAGATTATGAAATTTTCACTTTCACCCAAAAGTGAAATACAGAACATGCCCGATTGTTTCAAAAAGCTCTACCAGTCGTATATTTTTAAAGTTATACTGAAGTTTATTAAAAATAATTTTATTTTTTCAGAATAGCTTGGGAAGTTATTTTTTTAAAATCAAGTTTTTTCTTCTCGAATGTCAAGGTTTTTTGACTTTAATAATGTTGTAATTATAGTTACAACTTTGAATAGGCAGGTAATTACCCTGTGGGAAAAGGAACCGGTCACCGGATACGTCACGCGACCGGTCCTTGGACTGGTACTTAGAGACCAGTCCTGTTTTCACCGGTTACGAGACAGGTCACCGGTTTGATACTTTCACTAGTCCTGGGACAGGTCCTTTCACACAGGTCCTGTTTTCACCGGTCACGAGACAGGTCACAGGATAGGTTCTTTCAGACCGGTCCTGTTTTTACCGGTCACGGGACAGGTGCTCGCATCACAAATGACCCCTGTTTTCCCACAGGGTATTAATAGGCATATCTAAAACATGGCCAATTTATCGCTTACCAATGTCATTTGCTCCATTGATGCTTTTTCATACCTAAAACAAATCTCTGGCTAAATAACAATTTTTATAAAATCAATTATGTCAATAGAAAACGTTCCGGAACCAGTTCCATGGAATCGGTTGCAGTGGAACCAGTTGTAGAATAGGTGTGCTTGGCTACCAATTGTAAAAAGAATTCCTGGGAATTAATGTCTACTGCATATAATTCAGTGTCAAAATTTGTTAGTAGTTGTCTATAGTAGTTGTCTATATTCGCTGCATTACAAAAAGATAAAAAATTTTCATTACCGTTATATAACAGTAATTGTAATGATAAAATGTTCACTACTTTTGGTAACATTTCTTTCACACAATGTTAAATATTTTTTTGTTTTCGCAACTTTTGATTTGATATTTTGGTATACCGATTCCTCCCTTAAAGCCAAAAAAGCAAATAAGCTAAACTTTTGGGGTCTGAAGCTGTCGATGACCCATTAGTGCTTCCAATCTCATTTTTCAATATGAAAATTAAATGGAAGAAAAACGTCGGTTACCATTTCTTAAATTAATGATAATGATTTCGGCCCATCTCTATCCTCCTGCTAAAATAAGAGGAAATAGTGCCTGTATTTCCGCCAGCAGAATTTTCAATGATGTTGAAAATCATGGTCTGCTAAATTTAGGTAAGCTAAACTTTACCTCTAAAAACTGTTGTTGCAAAATTTCAAGTGAAACAGTTTCCATTTGCAAACGTTATCGGAATAAATAAATGTTTTACTAAGGTTAGTATCGTACAAAAGACACTTTAGTATCTTAAAATGTATTTATTGCGATAAGTTTTGCAAATGGAAACGGTTTTGCTTGAAATTTATCAAGAACAGTTTTTAGAGGTGACCCCATATTATACTAAAAGTTGGACTTTGGGGACATCTTGGAAAGCTATGCTGCCATACAAAATTTTTGAAAATCGCGATTTTAACGTATATGCCGCTATAGATGAATACATTTTTTTATTGAAATATTTCCCTTTTAATTGCTTCCCTACTAACCCAGAAAAAAAAAAACCGAATGCATTCTACAAGAATGCCTTTTTCACTGTATATAAAGTAGCTATATATGCTGATTTTTTACTTCCAATAAACGTATTTTAAATGACTTCCAAAATGTCATTAATTAAAAACTTTTCTTTACTTCCCAGCAAAAAAATACTTTACCAAGATCCGTAAAAGCACCTATACTGTTCGGCACATATGCGTTAAAATTGAGGTGAAAAACGCATTTTTTTAACATTGGCTTGTCATAGGAGTGAAGGTGTTTATGCTACTTTAAGTCTGCTTTGTACGTCATAAAAATGAGTGCCCATAACTTTGGTTTAAAGCTTCTCATATTTTTTTTCGGCAGTTTACATTTTAAAAATATGTCAGTTAATAAATTAATTTAAATCATGAGTTTTAGTTTGCATTTTTTTACAGAATGGACGATGAAAGAAAAGTGCGTTCAAAAATAATTAAATATTTTCAACAAAACCAAACATGGACATACAAAAAAATTGCCAAAGAAACTAATGTATGCCGCCAAACAGTTTCAAAAGTTGTAAAAAAGTATCTGGAACACCTAACAATTGAAAGGAAGCCGGGAACAGGAACAACGACTGGTTATCATAACATTGATAAGGCATACAAAGTTAAAAGCATCCTTAAGAGAGCTCCTAACACATCTGGCAGAAAAAGAGCTCGGTTAGCCCAATGCTCGGACTTTTTTATAAGTAAAGTGACACGTAAGGCAGGACTAAAGTCCTACAAAGTTCAAAAAATTCCCGATAGAAACGCTTTTAAAAATTTGGAGGCCAAAACCAGAGCTCGAAAATTGAAATCAAATTTTATACAAAAATACAACTTTTGTGTAATGCACGACAAAACTTATGTCCTGGCTGATTTTTCGCAGCTCCCTGGTCAAGAATTTTATGTTTCCGATGTTCGAGGAAATGTTGCGGAAAAATTTAGGTCGAAAAAGCAAACGAAATTCCCTAAAAATTCCTAGTATGGCAAGCCATAAGTAGCTGCGGCCAGAGAAGCCAGTCATTTGTGACATCTGGCTCTATAAACAGCGAAATTTATATCAAGGAGTGTTTGCAGAAGAGACTTCTTCCATTTTTGAGTCAGGACAATGTATCTACTTACTTTTGACCCGATTTAGCATCTTGTCACTACAGCAAGGCGCTGGAATGGTATAATGATAATAATGTGGTTTTTGTACCAAGAGAGGCAAATCCACCAAACTGCCCGGAGCTCAGGCCAGTGGAGAGATATTGGGCTCTTGTTAAAAGAGATTTAAAGGGCACGAAAAAGGTCTCCCAGGACATGCAAGATTTCAAACGTAGATGGACCACCTGCTCTAAATAGGTGGCAGAAACTACCATAAAAGCCTTAATGGGAGCGTTTCCGAAAAAAGTGGATAACTTTGTGTAGTGGTTAGAATTCCAAGCGGTTTTTTTTGTTTGATTTTGTATTAAATTTCATTTAATAAAAATTTAGTTTGAATTCAGTGGTTTGTTTTTTATTTAACTTTATGTGTGTTAACATTTTTATGATCTCACTGCTTAGGAAAGCAATTCATTTTTTACTGTTTAAGGAGAGATGAAAAGTAACTTCTTGTGAATACATTCGGCGACTAACGTCGCTGAAATAGCAAAAAACCATGAAAACCTATGTAAAACGCTAAGTAGTGGTTTAAATATCAAGATTAGCAAATCGCATTTATATCGTAAATATGGCCACAGGTCTGTGCTTACATTTTAACACAAAAAAATTCCTATCAATTGAATTTGAAAAATTTTATATAAAAAACTGAATGGACAACCGCCAAACTTTCAAGACATTTAGCGAAAAATCTGTACCATTGATCGAAAAATAAAGTAAGCCATTGTAATCAGCATGTCCAGATCCAGATCTCCATTAATTTTTTGAGTGTCATGCAGTGTAATAGTTTCAATATGATCAAACGTACACTCACAATATACATATTTTCCATAACCGATTGAGGTTTATTTAAAAAGTAATAAGTAAAGTTTGTTTTCAATTGAAGAATCAATTAAAATACATTGAAACATATTGTTTAACTTTTTTATAAATCAATAAAAAACAAACTAGGAAAAATTATGTAGCGTCTGTAGGAGTTGTTATTTTCAGTCAAATATTCTATTTTTAGATTTGTATTATTAGAAAAAATAATTTAAATAATATCGTTGTTTTCTGTTTTAAAACAAAAAATTCAAATATTTTCGGTTTTCTTTTTTGTTAAAATAGTTTGTTTATTAAAGACCTGCAAATGTTGAACTATACAACACAGCGACATGTGTCGCATCATGCAAGTGTTATGTCTTGCTATGTGCTCACACATGTTTGACAATGACATATGAAGACACTGTCGAACAAATTCAAATCAAATCTATGCATACTTTTAACAGTGATTTTGCATACATGGACATTAGAGTGGTCCAAAAAAAAAAAAGTTGGAATTTTCACGCTCCACAACCCTACAAATATGCCACTTTGAAAAAAAATGTGGTCCGATCAAAAAAATCACCAAAATAGTTTTTTTTAGAGGTAGCACATCGCAATTGAAGTTTTGAGGTTGTACTTGTTCTATTATTTTTAATTAATTAAAAATAATGGAAAAAATGAGAAAAATTAAATATAATTATTATGATCGCGACATATCAAATCTAATATATTTTTAGGTGTACATTACGAATATGAAATCAAAACTGAAATCGAAGTCGCGGATTTCGCGAAATTTGAAAATTACACACAAAAAATTATCAACTTCGATCAGGATGTTTTCTTATATTTACCAATATGAAAATTTCGTTTTTGCATTAATATATATCTGTGAAATGTCCTATTATGTGAGATAGGGTTTTTGGTAGCAATAAAATTATAGCAAGCTAAATAATAGCGAAATATTAAAAAATGTCAAATTTTAAGTTAATTTGCAAGGATATCTGTTATCCTTTTCAAAATTAAAATCAGTGTTATATATAATGAAGGTCCTTGGTAAGAAAATTGCAAAAGTATAAGAAATTGCATTTTTCGATAACACCGTTTACAGGTAATTAGGAAAATATCTCAAAAAACTTGAGTTTTTTTGAATTTCCAAAAACCGCGAATAATTCATAAACCACAAATTTTTTTTAAATTACGATTGCTGATTCATAATCTTCGTTAAAGTAAAGATCAGATTTGAGAAATTTGCGCATACAAGGCAAAAACAAGTTGAATTTTTAATTACATCTTTTCGGAAAATTTCGAAAATTTGACTAAAATATGTATTTTTTTGTATAAATTAAAAAAAACCGCGAATTACTTAAAAGTTACTTAAATTTTTTAAGTTTTGATTTCAAATTCCTTATATTCACATTAGTTAAGACCAGATTTAAAAAAAATTGTTAAATAATAGCGTACAGGTTAAGAAATAATTAAATTTAAAGTCAACCCTACTTTTTGTATAAATTACTCTAGAGGTAAATTACTAATTCTTAAAAGACAACTTTTTGTGCTACCTTTAAATAACAGCGGATTTAGCTGAAACTTGGCACAGAGAGTTTTTAGACATTAAGGAATAGGGGCAACATTGTGGAGATCGCAAATTCCAACTTTCATGTTTTTTTGGACCACTCTAATGGACATAGAAAATGAACATGTCACAAGTGCGACACATGCGACATAGCAGCATATGTTGGTATTAATTCATTATAATTATTTGTATGTCTCATTATATGCAATAAAACTGCAAATAAAATAAGAAGACTTATTATAAAATATGAAAACTTCTTTTAACACAAAAAAAAGGTTGTAAGTCTAGCTGAGTATATTTCACTCACAAAATAAATACAGTCACTTTTTGTTAGTTGTTTCTGAAGTTTTTTCGTTGAGTTGTTTTTAAAAATAGTAACAGTTGTTCGTAGAAGAAAAATATTTTTTAACTTTTTTCACAAGTTATTTAAAAATTTAACTAAATAAAAATACAGATGTTTTGTAACAGTCAAATTGTCTAGTCAATTTTTATTGTTTTAAAATAAAACTAAAAAAATTAACCAAAAAAAGGTATTTTGTAGAAAAGTTGTTTGAAATAAAAAAAACAATAATACAGTTATCCAATTTGTTTTTGTTTTTTAATTTTTTAGTAAAATCAAATATAAATTTAGTTCTTCGCACCATTTTGCTTGTTATTTTAATAGTAAAAACAAATTAACTTTAAGTTGATTTTACAGTCTCTGATAGTTAAATTATTGATGGTCTTTTATCGAATTTACTTAAAAGACAATAATTTTCTTAAAGTTAGTGTTTTCCTCAGTATAATGAGCCTTCGCTTGTTACAATTTGTTAAAAATTGACAAAGTTATGGTACTTTCTCTAAACAATGAAAAACCGATTTTCTTTAATTCAAGTAAAACTATGTTTTTTTATGTGCACTATAAAATAGAAAATATGCACTTAAATATGCATTTATAACGAAATATGCACTAAAAACCAAAAAATATGCAATTAAAAATAAATGTTTTTTTAAATTATATTTATTAAAAACTAAAGTCCCATTCACACTGAACCCAAAACAAGCAGTTTTCGTTCTTTTCAAGTTTTCGATTTAAAATTTGTATGGGATTTGACACTCGAAAACTAAATAAATTTGAAAACTACTAGTTTTTGGCTTCAGTATGAATGAGGTATAACATAAACGTAAAAATTCAGGTGTCGGTTACAATAAGCTTGTTCGTTTACTTACTACATGTTACTAAATTTACTACAGCTGGAAAAATTCAATACAAAAAGTAAACAAAACTTTGCAATTGTAGTAAAAGTAGTAAGAAATTCGTGTAAACGAACACACAGAATATGTCTTCAAATACACATAGCTAAATATATTTTTATGTGTGACATTTTACCTGAAAAAAGCTTTAATATAAAATAGAACTTAAATATGTGCACTATAAAATCGTACTCACTTTCGAAACTCAGAGAAAAAAGTGGCAGAAATTAATGCTCGGGGACAAGTTTCCTTAAAATAATTTTTCTAAAATTTTTTAACTTTCTGTTTGTGAGCAATAACACCCGAAAATGTTAATTTAAAATTACATCTATAAAAAATGTGTTAGTGGATGACAACATATTGTATACTATGTGTTTCTCTTTCTAGTGTAGTGTTATATTACCAACAGAGCTTCCAAATAATTAATTCTTTAGCATTTTTTTAGTTTTAAAGTATGAATTCTTAAATCGAATTTCATATTTAAAAATATTAAAAAATATGCAATAATGTGCAAAATATGCAAAAATATGCAATAAAAATCACAAAATATGCAATAAAATATGCACTTAAAAGCAAAATATGCAAAAATATGCATTTATAACAAAATATGCAAAAATATGCAACAACAAATCGATGCGATTTTTTTTGCAAATTCTTTGATTCGGAAAAGTATTTGGTCAAAATAATTTTTGGGCCACTGACTACAAACATGCATTTGCATGAAAGTCCTTGCCGTGGTAATCACATTGTATATACGTGAATAGATTTCGAAAGCTCCAATTATAATAAAATCCATTAAACGATTGTCTTAATTAGTTTTTAAGTTTTTAATAAATTGTATCAATTCCGTGAAAATGAGCAGTGCAAGCGAAATAAAATTAAAAATTGAAAGTGGCATATATTCTACCGGGAAAAAAGATTAAAAAAGGGAGTTATTTAATATATTTGAAGAAATAAAAAATAACGGTAAAGCAAAAGTTTAAAAGGCTTTTTAAAAATTAATGAAATTTGGGTTAAATTTCATTCCCTAATAGCATTCTTATGGAATTAATTCGATAGCTTAATTCCCTATAGCTTAAAATTATATGAATTCATTCTATTTTGATTGAATTCTAACTGAATGAAACCCAATTTACCTGAATTCATTTATAAAAAAAGTGAATGAAAAATTATTTGTTTTCATTTACTTAATCAAATGAAAAATTTTAATTTGTATGTAATTGCTGAAATATTAGCATAATACAATGAAAAATGTTTAAAATTCATCTAACAGAAATAAATAGTATCGTATGCTTTATTACAGCTTGTATGCTTTGGTTTTGATTATATGTTAGTTTCAAACTACACTGCACTAAGTGAATGGTAATAAAATTTCTTCATTCAATTAGTAAAATGGTGAATGAACATGCGATTTGAATGATTCAAGTTAGGAATTCATTCAGATCATATTAAAGCTTTGGGAATGAAGCTTATGAATGAATTCTTTACGAATGGTTTAAGGGAATGGTACATGAATCTTTTTAAAATCTGAATTTAATTTTTAGTCAATTAAGCTTAAATTGAATTAAGTTTTTCGAAGCTCTGCGGTAAAGTCAGTTTGTTCAAATTCGCTCTAGATTTTGCGCAATTCGCGATTTTACTTTTTTCCAATTTTCACAGATTTTTTCAATAAAAAATTTATAATTTAGTACACTAATAGAAAAAAGTCTGTTAAAAATTTAGTTAGAACTACTAAAAATTAGTTATAAATGATGCTGCAGAAAAAACTGCTAAAATTAGCAGATAATTTTTGCTATATATTATATTATATATAATTTTTGCTATGTATATCAAGTGTACTTTTAGCAATTTTTTGCTGAAATTCCGTTTTCAGCAAAAGTTTTAGTTATATTTTTTTAGCACTAAACTAATTTTGAACTAATGTTTTACTAATTTATTTTGCTACAAAAATTGTGCTGATAACCGCATTTAAAGCGTGGACGGCAACCAGATAGACAAGATGTAGATGTCGCAGCTTGTCTGGATATAGATAATGGAAATGATAATTAAAAAACAAAACAACTCTACACAATTTCTGTATTTAAATTTTCAGCAAATAAATTAATTAAAATAAAATTTCGCTACAAGTTTTTTGAGTTTTTTTCAGTCTTTTAATATTCAGCAAAAAGTTTAGTGATTTTAGCAAGGATTTTGTTCATTTGCAATCGGCTAAGTGTTAGCAAAACTTTTGCTGAGATTACTATTTTTTTTGGTAAAAATCAGCTCGCTGATAGTAATGAGGTGTCATTACCAATATTTTGCTGGGTATAGTCGCTCAAAATCAAAATTTCAATATTTTTTTTAGGTTTTAAAAAACATTTTAATATAACACAATGTCCGATGGTAAATATCAAAGCCAATTTGGAAAGAAAAAAATTCAAAATTTGTATATACATATGTATGTTATTGTACAAACTTTGAAACTTACAATAATTTCGCAAGATTATCAATAGTGAATGAAATCTGATGTTTAAAAAAAAAAAAACAATTCAGTAATACGAGTAGTACCTACCACTGTTGGTAAAAGTGACACAAAAGTGCCATTTGTGGCACTATTGAATGTTCAATGGCACCATGGCACTCTTCATAGAATTTTGGCACTTTTTAAGAAAATTTCTATATAATTTGATAAAAGGTCGATATCACTGGCTTTTCATTAAAAGCCACGCCTACTTAAAACGAGTAGCAAAATTAAAAAACAAACGCTACATTAAAAATTTATACAATTTTCTGGACCAGCTTTCAGTTCTTCGGGGACAATTTAATCATTATTTTGATCTTTAAAAACAAAAGCAATGGGGATAAAATTAGAAAAACTTTAATTGATTCTATTGTATTGTCCGTCACTGGAATTTTTCAAAAATTTGTTATGGTATTCTAGTTTTTTTATGACAAGCAAAAGTTTTAAAAATTTCACCATACAATGGTGAAAGCTTTTTCTGCCAAAAATAAAATAATATTATCAAAAAATTGTAATTTGTGAAAAATTACGATTTTTTCGATAATTTCATGAAATCTTAAATACCCGAGTAAAAAAGAGTATATATAACATATATTTTTTAATATTAAAATATATGATAATATAAAATATTGTGTGCGACCTTATATGTTTTTATATGGTGATATATTCGAAATTTTTTTAGAAATTTTCTCATATGCAATCACATTAAATCATATATCAGTATTTGCTTTATTGAAAATTGTATATATAGGAATATATTATTGATAAAACCGTTCAAAATTGTATATATAAATAGATACAAAAATATTTTTAATTTTATTTTTTATATATAACAATATCGTCGGCTTACCTGCAAGTAGTGTTATGTGTTCTTTAACAGGTTTTCAGGAGGGCGAAAAAACTGGTTTATATTATCCTTTTAATATATTTCATTGACATCATATGCCTTAATAATGATTGTAATAAATAAGGTCGTGAATCATTAGGGCATATGATGTCAATAAAATGTCTTAAAAGGATAATATAAATCAGTTTTTTCGCTCTCCTGAAAACCTGATAAAACCAAAAACATAGCATTTCTTGCAGGCAAGGCGACGATATATTAGTTAATATCAGACCCAAGTTAGAGATGAACTAATATATTCGAGATTAATGTAATATTTGATCAAAAACAATTTTTTATATGCTTTACTCAATTTTTTCATTAAATTAATATTTTCTGAACTTTTTTACTTCTAAAAGTTTTTTTTTAATTTAAAAAATCCAATTTAAAAAAATTAACATTTAAAATCATGGCCCGGCTCGTAATGGGTTAATAAGTCTAGCCATGTTGCATATCATTGAAAAGGTATTTCAAGTACCTTCCCAACGATATATATATTTGGTTCTTGTCCGATAAGTTTTGAGTGGAGAAATAAGAAATAATCAATGGCTTATTTCTTATATTGTTGTAGATCATCTTCAGCTCCATAAATCAGGAACTATGAGCCTCCAACAAAAAAGAAGTGCATTGCCGGCTAACCATTAAAATTTTATTTAAAATAAAAAAAGCTTAACATATTTAAAAAAAATTTATAAGCCCTAGTAAAAATGAATTTTATATAATCAGATATGATTTTTATATAATCATTTATGATTTTATAGAATTATAACTTGTCGAGTATTGTGAAACATATATTTTTATATGATTAAATCAAAAGATATTTAATTATATAAAATTATATTAACCAGATCCACCATTTTCCTTATCAAATCATGTATGGATTAATATAATTATATAAAAAATATATTATTTGATCCGAAAAATGATGGATCTGGTTAATATAAATTTATATAATTA
This sequence comes from Leucophora obtusa, assembly GCA_949987735.1. Lineage (NCBI taxonomy): Eukaryota > Metazoa > Arthropoda > Insecta > Diptera > Anthomyiidae > Leucophora > Leucophora obtusa. The sequence goes on along the minus strand of OX465295.1, from coordinate 260,009,046 downwards.
AGTATCTTTTGATATAATCATATAAAAATATATGTTTCACAATACGCGACAAGTTATAATTGTATAAAATCATAAATGATTGTATAAAAATCATATATGAATATATAAAAATCATTTTTACTAGGGAGTCCAAAGAAAATTCCCATATTTGATAAAAAATTATCTAGTCTTTAAAGAATAACAGATTTATACATTAACGTCTTTAATAGTTACTCATTACACTATGCGACAGTCAAAATCGGGATGGGATGAAACCAACGTGAAATGTTATATCGGTCAAAAACAAGTTATACGTGTCACGGCGTTTCGCTGGGTCACCTCTAGGAATCGAGATATATCTTTTTTTTGACATAACTCGAGAACCACTAGTCCGATTTTGCTCAAACAATTTTAAAAAAATTAAAAATTATAATTCCTTTAATCTGTTCATATAACGTTTTTCTATATACTCAACAGTTTTGCCGGTAAAAATAAATGTTTGAAAAAAATTGTTTGAGGAAAATCGGACTAGTGGTTCTCGAGTTATGTCAAAAAAAACCAAAGGTCAAATCGATATATCTCTAAATTCTATAACTTTCCCCGGTAGTTTGAACCCTTCCCGATCACTGACCCCTACCATTTGTCTCACAGTGTTATCAACAGTAGCCCTCGGCTGACAGTCAGGCATGTGATGAATATCGAAAACGAAAACGATCTGATTTTCAATGGTAAATATTTTAGGATCTGTACAATACCAATTATATTTTATTTGAAGCCAATTTGATTTTCGCGAAACAAATTATTCTAGATTGAAAAACTGTTCGTTTTCGATTTTCATCACACCCCTGAGTGTGTAGGACTCGAAATCCTGCTGCACTCCAATTCAAAGTTTTTTTTAACATTTAAATTTAATCATATCGTATTGTATTAACTTATATCCAATTTGATCGGGACAAAATTCGGATATAAGTTTATCATTTGATATAACTTTGTATCCTTGTAAATACAATTATATCCAATATGATACAATTTAATATAACCATTTTTCGGATGAAATTATATCCAGTTACATATTGCAAATATATCCATTCACATATAATTTTATATAGAGCAATTCCATATGAAAGCGATCACCTTTTGGACGACCCCTCTCCGATTCTAAAATAAATAGTCCTAATCGATTGCCCAGCAAAAAATAATGTACCTACATATTTTTTTTTTATAGTGAATGAAAACTACTAAAGCGATCGCAACGAGTGATAGCTTGTTGGAAAGGTATTGAATCAGGCTTTAATTGAAAAATAAAATTTTCCTAATTTTTATCAGAAATTTTCCCATGAAAATTAAATTTTCCGATTTTCCACAGAAGCTCCTAAATTTTCCGGCTAATTTTTTTTTTTTGGATTCCTCATAATTTTTGCTTTAAGAATCAGCAATAAAAAAATGGGCCCCGACTCCTTGTTTGGACAGGAGAGGAGCATTTAAGAGACCACCTTGTTCTCATTGTTTTTATATTTTTTATAATTGAATTATTTGTAATTATTTAACATTGTTTTATTTTATTATTAAAAATACATTTTAAAAATTATTTTACAGTTAAAAATACATTTATGAAGAAAAAATCTTTCTTATTTTGCTGCTTATACTTAATTACAATATTTATTAAAAATTTCAATTGTCTTGGCATCATTATAAAATTAAAGTAACTTTAAATTTAGCACGTCGGCAGACGAAGAGTACCGCTTTACATTAATTGACATATCAGAAATATTTGGTATGAAGCAATGAAACTTTTGCGTTCCAGTTATAGTTTTGACATTATTATATCTGTTTTGAATTCGTCGCTCCATGGCATCGTGTTCTTTATGAGTGCATAAAACTGTGTTAATGGCAATTTCCTTGCTTTGAATCCACGAAAACAAATGTTGTACATTTAAGATCTGGTCAGTATATGGCCTTTGCAAACTTGCCTTAGTCGCCAGGCGTTTTAGGGTTCCCCCTAACGCATCGCATGGGCCCTTACCGTGGGACGTCGCAAAAAAGTGCCACTCGACCTTGCAGTTTTGTTCTTCTTCAATTATGCAAAGATTGTAAAAATGTTTTTTATTCTTGTACTGAGAAGCCGCGCCGTCTGAGAAAAACGTTACTTTGTCGATTGCATCGAATTTTGATCTTAAGAATTCAAACAGTTTCATTTGAAATAAATAAACGGACACATAATTATGAGCTAAACTCTCCGCGACAACAACAAGGCTTACGGTCTGTAGTTCGTTATCTTCGTTTTTGAAATAAATGCAAAAAGGATGCACCGTGCACTGGTCGTTTGCCCAGTGATAAGCCTGAATTTCATCCTGAACGAGAAAAGTGTAATTCTCGGCAAAGTCGCTTATCACAATGAATTAATTTTGGGCTAATTTCTCCTTACTTTCCTTTAGAAATTTCGATTGCATCTCGGATATGAAATGGTGCGCCTTCAGTTCATTCAACTTGAATCCGAATTCCTCGATGAATTCCGGAATCTGCTTTACCACGGTCTCAAGGGAACATCTGCCGCTGCTAATTATCCACTGTTTGAAATGCACCTCCTGAATTAACAGCTGTTCAAACTTTTCCGCCAAATATTGCTCTAGCTCGTCAATCTTCGGATAATTGTCGCATTTGGACAGATGACAATTTTCCGTGGGGTATGCGCACAACGACTTCGACAGGAGGTCCCTATATGTTTCAATTTCACCGTGAAATACTTTCAATTTCTTGCATGGAAAGAACATTAATTTGATGTTTTGATGTAACATGCAAACGCAGACTGAATGCGTTCCGTGCCTGTCTAATGCCAGCACGCATTCTTTTGGTCGTAGGATGGCAAACTTAGAAAATCCCACTTTTTCTGCTGGGTATTTCTCTTTGAACTGATGGTATGCTTCGGATAGATTACATAATAATAATCTGCGCTGCTTGTGTACTTTTTCTCCATCTTCACGTGTGATAACATAGTCACGTGTACCTGGGCAGGCGCGGCTGTTGTCATCATTGCAGTAAAAATCTTGAATCAATTTCACCGTTGCTTCGCTGAGGGTCCTTGAGCCAAATTTCTTGGTGGGAGTCGCCAATATGCCCTTCTGTCGAACTAATTCTTTGCTTCTTCTCGCGATGTAAAAATATGTTTGAAACTGTTCAGAAATCTTGCGTATAGACCATGATTGAGGCAGCACAGATAAAATGAGATATTTCTCCGGAAAAGTGGTCGCTAAATTGAATTTTCTTTTCAACTGCTCAATCATTTGTTTGCCGTCATCAACGTCATCTGCTTGACTGCATTCGTTATCAGAGCCTTCATCAAATATTGTCGCGATTGCACTCATAACCTTGCCTTTTTTCTCTTTCCAGTATTTTTCACTTCGCAAGTTTCTTTTTGTAATAGGCGATTCACCTAAAGTGGTATAGCCTCATTCAAAGGACTCAAAGACATATTGACCATCGGAATGTCTGCCTCACTATCAGATGAAACATTTTGTTCAATTGTCATTTCACTCTCGGATTGTGGTTGCATTTGTTTCAATGCATTTGCTTGTTGAGACAAATCGATTTTACACTTGGGGCAAATGAATTCTGCTTCTTCACCGTATTGTATATTTAATTCATTCATGTATCGCTTCGAAACACCAGTTAATTTTAATACTTTTATCTTTTTCGAACGATGTCCACTCTCGTTAAACGGATTGCAGCAAAATTTATTCATTTTACTTTAAATTGTCTTTTCAGCTTCACTCTTCACTTTACAAAAAAAAAAAAAACACTTTAACACTTTCACGTTTAGTATTCAACTAAAATTTGACTCAGAGTGTGTGAAGTATTTATATTTATTTTTTGGTAAAAAATAGGTAAAAAAAATAAGCGATATTTGCTTTTCTTTAATAGGAAAATTTGCGTGAACTACTGGTCATAAAATGTTTTTTAAAGAGGGACTTAATTGGTTACTGCCAATAAGCCGACCACAGGTCATAAAATGTTTTGTAAATTTTTTAAATTACCAGGTAATAAATATTTCGCCATATTTATGGAAAATCCGTGTTTTATGACTTGTTTCTGCACGTGTCATTTTAGGCGAAATATTTATTACCTGGTAATTTAAAAAATTTACAAAACATTTTATGACCTGTAGCCTCAGTCGGGTTTGGTGTGCCATTACATGCCACTGCTGCTATTATCCATGGATTTATGGCCGATCTTGTGAAGGCAGGCAGACCATATTCACTACACACTCAACTTGGGGCTCTTAAAAAAAATTGATTTTTTCTTCATAAATGTATTTTTAACTGTAAAATAATTTTTAAAATGTATTTTTAATAATAAAATAAAATAATGTTAAATAATTACAAATAATTCAATTATAAAAAATATAAAAACAATGAGAACAAGGTGGTCTCTTAAATGCTCCTCTCCTGTCCAAACAAGGAGTCGGGGCCCATTTTTTTATTGCTGATTCTTAAAGCAAAAATTATGAGGAATCCAAAAAAAAAATTTGCCGGAAAATTTAGGAGCTTCTGTGGAAAATCGGAAAATTTAATTTTCATGGGAAAATTTAATTTTCATGGGAAAAAAGGTAAATTTCTGATAAAAATTAGGAAAATTTTATTTTTCAATTAAAGCTTGATTCAATACCTTTCCAACGAGCTATCACTCGTTGCGATCGCTTTAGTAGTTTTTTTTTAAAACAACTTTCAATGAGGTCCCTTATGAAGAATTCTTCAATTTTGTCACATGACAGTGGTGTACACCACCACTAAACCAGTCACTATAAAAAAAAAAAAAAAATATGTAAGTACATTATTTTTTGCTGGGCAATCGATTGAGACTATTTATTTTAAAATCGGAGAGGGGTCGTCCAAAAATTTGCCAATTTTGATCGTTTTCATATGGAATTGCTCTATACACTTTTTTACTCGGGTAAGCACTTGGAGTTTCCTTAAAATTTTAGCATCAAATACCCTGAGCTTATTCCTAACAACTTTAGCCCCAAAAATCCCATGTTAATACGTAATATTTTGGAGGAATACGCAGGAATGTTAGAATCGGTAAAAGGTTCGATGCATCTTAAAATAATATCTCAAAATATATTTTTTATTTCTGTGAAGAAAAATTTTAAAATTCTTCAAAAGAAAATAAAATTTTTATATTTTAAATTGTTGACAATTGAAAATAGTTGGTTATTATGTGTATTTTATTACATGACAATTTTTTCAAGGTTTTGCTGTGACAATTTTTCTGAGAATATCAAAATTATAATAATTTCCATTCACACCAGTTTTGTGACAATTTTGTTATTGTTATAAAGTTTAGAATAAGGGTGTAAATGTATAAATATTTGAAATAAAAGCTGAACATATTTTTTGAAACATTTGCATGTTGCTTAATTTTTTTTTTTTTGCACTTTTAAAGCTCTTTTGGCCCTTTTTTGGCATCATTTAGGCACCAAACGAAAATTCTCAAATACCATCACTGGTACCTACAGTAATTTTTAGTACAGTAAACAATTTTTTTTTGGAAGTATAAATTTAATTAGAAAAGGTTCGAAAAGTGCATGTAATTTATTTATGCAATATGACATACTACATAATATGTATCTTTATTCGAAGAATAATAAAGAATAATAAATATTTTCATACAAGGCATGATTAAACAGTATTACAAACATGCTGCAGAAAAAACATTAAAGGCATGGTATTGAACACAACAACCAGTGTTGCCAACTCTTGAAGGCAGGAAAGCACTGTGAGCATTGTGAAAACGGGTAAAAAGGGTAAAAATTTACCAAAAATGGGGTAAAAAAGCACGATAATAATTTTTTGAAAATTTTAAGTCAAGATTTTAAAAATACATTTTAGCTTTGTAAAATCGTGTAAAAACGGTTCAAAAAATAACCAAAAAAACGGGTAAAAAAGCACCAAACTAATATTTCAAAATTTTGAAGTTTAAAAATAACGAAGTTGCTATTTAAAATTGTACTACAAACATTGTTAAAAAATTTATTTTTTTGTATATTTCGTATTATTTTTTCAATTCAATTTTCAAAATTCAATAAAAATTTAAAAAAAGGAGAACATATACCAAAAATATAAACTGTACAAAAAGCACTGCCAGAAATCTGAAAAAGCACTATAAATACCCGCTTTTTATAAACGGGTATTTGTAAAAAATTACCGGGTACGGGAAGGAAAAAAGCACCAAAAAATACACGAAAAGCACTGAAATGGCAACACTGACAACAACGTACAATAGCTTAGCTAATACTGGGGTTACACGATCAATTTTTGGCTTTCAAGTTTCAATACTCTCACACTTTTTTACTAACACACTCACACTTTTCCAAATATGTATTTGCAAAAGTGTGAGTGTGTTAGTAAAAAAATTGAAACTTGAAAGGCAAAACTTGATCGTGTAACCCCCATGTAAGTTGCAATGACATGCTATGACAGTATGATTGTGTTGGCACAACATGGCATAACACCTTGTTTGTTTTGAAAATCCAAACAAAAAAAAACTTTCGAATATGAAAAAACAAACCACAAAATCGTTTTTTTTACGTTTTGTTAGTTAAAAATTGTTGTTTAAACAATGTTTGAAAATAAATAGCAAAATGGTTTGAGTATAATAAAAAATCAGTAGTCCTTTTTTTAATTGTGTTTTCAATTAATTTAATATGTATTTTAGGTTGTTTTTAAGGATAAAATATTGCGAGTGTACGTCAGCAAAACGTTAGATGCAAAAATGTGTAAATGTTGAGTTTTCAATGTTAATAATTATCCACGTTGAAATTCAACGTTCATACGAAAAGTCGCTTTAAACATGTTTTTATTCACTTGGATTTTTTTTATAAGTTAAAGGAAAATAATGGAATTATTTGTAGTGATTATTGTGGATCTTATGAAGGCGCTCATGGTAGTATAAACATTAGACTGTCCCTATAAATAGCCATTTGTCGATTTTCGTTCATTACACCCCACAGTTTTATTGGAAATGGTCCCAAATGGAAGAAATCGATTTTTTTTTTGAAAAACGTTAACCCGTGCCGAAAGTTGGACGAAAATGGCCCCTTTTGGAAAAAAGTGTATTACTATTAAAAATTCCCAAAACTCGAAATTTAGAAAAAAATTATTTTTTATTCCATTTATTCATTTAATATAGTCAAAATGATTCATACGTGGAATTTTGACTTCATCGGATATCATTAACCCACTTTAGCATGGAATCCAAAATGACCCAAGAATTTGATAAAAATGCAAAAACGTGTTTTTTTTTTAAAATTAATTTTAAAGATTTTTTAAAACGCCTAATTTGGAGATGTCGATTGCTATTTGTACCACATAATAGTTGATATTAAAGAAAAAAAATAAATTGGAAAAATGATAATTCGAGTTTGTGTTTGGAGTGACTGCTTTTCAGGACATTTTACAAAAATTGTTCATTTTGTCAAAAATTTTAAAATTTTCATTTTTTTCATCAAATTTTAAACGGTTTTCGGAAAAACAGCACTCAAATTTGGTTAGATTTTAATTATCTTTTCATTTCTTTAAAAAAAAAAATTAACCCTTAGTGGCCTGGAGTCAGAAAAGACCCATGGAACTTGATATTAATTATGACTACGAGATTGTAAAGCCATTAAATTTATAAAAAAAAAATCTCAACTGGATAAAAATAATTATTTTGAGTAACCTGATCCATATGGGGTTAATTTTAATACTTTTGGCCAAAAACGCCCCACTAGGAAATTTACAGAATAACACCTTTCGCATATGCCAATTTAATAAAAATCTGATAAATGTTATTCTGTAAATTTCCTAGTGGGTCTTTTTTGTGAAAAGTGAGAACATTAACCCTATATGGATCAAGTTACTCAAAATAATTATTTTTATCAAGTGGAAACAATTTTTTTTATTCAAAGTGATATTTTTCCGAAAATTATGAAAGGTGTTATTCTGTAAATTTCCTAGTGGGGAGTTTTTGGCCAAAAGTATACAAATTATTCCCATATGGATCACGTTACTCAAAATAATTATTTTTATTCAGTTGAGATTTTTTTTTATAAATTTAATGGTTTTACAATCTCGTAGTCATAATTAATATTAAGTTCCATGGGTCTTTTCTGACAGCAGGCCACTAAGGGTTACATTTTTTTTAAAGAAATGAAAAGATAATTATAATCTAACCAAATTTGAGTGCTGTTTTTCCGAAAACCGTGTAAAATTTGTTGAAAAAATTTAAATTTTTAAAATTTTTGACAAAAAGATCAATTTTTGTAAAATGTCCTGAAAAGTAGTCGCTCCAAACACAAATTCGAATTATCATTTTTCCAATTTATTTTTTTTCATTTTAAAAAATCTTTAAAATTAATTAAAAAAAACACGTTTTTGCATTTTTATCAAATTTGTGGGTCATTTTGGATTCCAGGCTAAAGTGGGTTAATGATATCCGATGAAGCCAAAATTCCGTGTATGATTCATTTAACTATATTAAATTAATAAATGGAATAAAAAATAATTTTTTTTTCGAAATTTCGAATTTCCCTTTCTATTTTGCGCGTCACATATAATCATAAAACAATAACGTGAATGACTGACTGACTGAACATCGCCCAGCACAAACCGCTGAAGCTAGGAAGTTGAAATTTGGTATGTAGGTTCCTCTTTCGGCGTAGACGTCCGCTAAGACGGGATTTTTGGAAATTCGTACCGGAACGGGCAAAAAGGGGAGAAGTCTCCCCCTTGACAGCCTGCCAAAACCCCTTTGGCTAGAAACTTGAAATTTAAAACATGTGTTCCTTGGAGTATGGGCTAACTTTTCTGGAAAGTACTTTCTAGAATTTTGGACAGGGACGTTGTAAAAATGGATGTTAAAAAGGCGAAAAAGGCCCCCCTTGACGGCCTGCCCAAACCGCTGGAGGTAGGAAGTTGAAATTTGGTATAAAGGTTCCTCCACTATCGTAGACATCCACCAAGACGGGATTTTTGGAAATTTTTACATGGAGGGGCAAAAAGGGGAAAAAGTCTCCCCCTTGACGGCCTGCTCAAACTGCTGGAGCTATGAAGTTGAAATTTGGTATGTAGGTTCCTCGACCGGTGTAGACGTCCGTTGAGTAGGCATTTTTGGAAATTCTTATCGTGAGGGGCAAAAAGGGACAAAAAAGTACCTTTTTCCAAAAAAGTCCCGTTTTCCAAAAAGTACCTTTTTCCAAAAAAAAAAATACCTTTTTCCAAAAAAAGGACCATTTTCCAAAAAAGGTACCGTTTTCCAAACAAAAAGTACCTTTTTCAGAAAAAAGTACCTTTTTCAAAAAACTACTTTTTTCCAAAAAAAAGTACCTTTTTCCAAAAAAAAGTACCTTTTTCCAAAAAAAGTACATTTTCCAAAAAAGTACCTTTTTCCAAAAAACATACATTTTTCCAAAAAAAATACCTTTTCCAAAAAAAGTACCTTTTTCCAAAAAAATATCTTTTTCAAAAAAAGTACAAATAAAGTACTTTGTAAAAACAAAGTATATTTCCAAAAAATTTCGGTTTTTCCAAAAAGTACCACTTAAAAAACTACCATTTAAAAAAAATTATTTCAAAAAAAGTACTTTTTTTCCTCCACCCACGGATATCTCCACTAAAACAAGGTTTCTTGATATTCGGCATAGACGTGCGCTAAGACGGGATTTTTGGTTTTTCCTACCGGAACGGGCAAAAAGGGGAAAAGTCTCCCCATAAACAGTCTCACAAATTGGAAAAGTTCCTGCCCATACCACTGGAGGTAAGAAGTTGAAATTTGGTATAAAGGTTCCTCCACTGTAGTAGACATCGACTAAGTTTGTATTTTTGGAATTCCCTACAGGATATCCCAAAAGGAAACTCGGTATGTGAGTTCCTCCTTCTGTGTAGGCGTCCGCTTAGACTGAATTTTTGAAATTCTTATCGGGAGGGGAAATAAGGGGAAAAGTCTCCTCCTTGACGGCCTGCCAACCTAAAATTTTAAATATGTTTTTCTTGGAGTAGGACTAATGGCGTTTTCTTTTCTGAAAAAAATGTTGCCTTTTTTTTGCATTTTGCTTTTGAATTGCCTTTTTTGTGTTCTTTTCTAAATTAAGGGTAACATTCTAAGAGGGCTAGGTGTTCTTTTCTAAAAATGTTGCCTAAATAAAGGGCAAAAATGCAACATTTTTCGCCCTCAAAAAATTTACAGGGTAGAATGTTGCCCTGTTTTTTTCTATATACTGTAATGTTTTTTGCCAGCTAACTCGCAACTTGGTGGCCTAGGGGGTACTATCATGGTTTCTAATGCAGTAGGTCGCAGGTTCAAACCCCGGTTGGAGCACAATATTTTTTTTGGTGTTTTTTTTTTTTGTTTTTATAAAATTTTAATTAGATTTTTATAGTTTTGCTGTTATTTAGTATTTAACAATTTTTTAGGCTAAAAATAAATAAAAAATTATAGAATTTGCTTTACATATGAAAAAAAAAAAAATTTAATTGAAAAAAGAAAATACATAAAAAAATTTATTTTTTACTTTGTCTGGAATTTGAACCCGTCCAGCCCATGTCAAAGGCAGGCATCACAACCACTAGGCTACAATTAGTAATAGTTTGCGTAAACAATATTGCATACGAGTATACAATACACATATGTACATATGTTTATAAAAATGCAACAGTGATTTTATTGTGTTCTATTCTGATTGGAAAAATGTAACATTTTAATGGGGTGAGGGCAACATTTTTAAAATGTTGCCTTTTAACAAGGCAACATTTTTTTACAGAAAAGAAAACGCCATAACTCACCGGCAAGTGGTTGAAAGGGAAAAATGTCCCAATAACGGCCTGCCCAAATCGCTGAGGCAATGAATTTAAAATTTGGTATGAATGTTCCTCATCCATCGCAGACAGCCGCGAAGATGGAATTTTTGTAAATTCCTAAAGGGAGGGGAAAAAGAAGAAAAGCCTCCCCTTGGTGGCCTGTAAAAACCCCTTCGGCTAGAAACCTGAAATTTAAAATGTGGGTCCCTGGAGTAAGGGCTAACTTATTAGAAAGATACTTTTTTGAATTTTGGACAGGGTCGTTATAAAATAGGGGCTCAAAAAGGGAAAGTGGCCCCTTAACGACCTGTCCAAACTGCTGGAACTAGGAAGCTGAAATTCAGTAATTAGGTTACTCTTCCAGCCTAATTCCAACCGGGAGGGACAAAAAACGAAAAAGTGTCCCCTTGACAGCCCTCGCAAACTGCTGGAACTGAAATTCCCTGTCGATGGAATTTCGGAAATTCCTACCGAGAGGGGCACAAGTAGTAAAAGTTAGCTAGAAACCTGAAATGTAAAACATATGTTCCTTGGAGTATGGGCTCACTTATCGGGAAGGTTCTTTTTGGAATTTTGGACAGGGACATTGGAAAAATGGGGATTAATGAAGCGAAAAGTGTCGCTTAAAGGCCTGCCGAAACCGCTAGAGGTAGGAAGTTGAAATTTGGTATTAAAGTTCCTCCTCTATTGTAGACATCCGCTAAGATAAGATTTTTGGAAATTTCCACAGGTAGGGTCAAAAACAGGAAAAGACTCCCCCTTAACGGCCTGGCCAAACTGCTGGAACTAGGGAGTTTAAATTCGGTATTTGGGTTCCTTCTCCAACGTAGATGTCCCCTAAGACGGTATTTTTGGAAATTCATACCGGGAGGGGTAAAAACGGAATAATTCTCCCCCTTGATGGCCTAACCGAACACTTCGGCTAGAAACCTGTAATCTATAATATGTTTTCCTTGGAGTATGGGCTAACTTATCAAAAAGGTATTTTTAGGACTTTGGACAGGAACTTGGTAAAAATGGTGGTTCAAAAGGGGAAAATGCCCCCCCCCCCTTTAACGTCTGCGTCTTTAGCTAGAAACCTAAAACTTAAAGAACAAGTGTATATGGAACACTAAAATTAAGAAACTAAATAGGAAACGAGTGGAATTGAAACACTACACAAGTGGAACGAAATGGATATAAAAGTTGAACGAGTGGAATTGAAATTATAGACAATGGAAATGGATTGGAAGAGGGAACGAAATGGAATGGACTATAGAACGAAATGGAATGAGGAGAGAGATGGCATAGAATGGGGAACGAGTGGAATTGAAACGCCCCGTGCAAAAAAGTTTAGATCTGGTCAGATATTTTTGGATCTAAATAGATTTGATTGAATCTAATTAGATCCTGTACCAGATCTCACCAAATATGATCAGATATGGCATATGTTATAATACCTATTGGCAAGATCTGATCAGATCTAGTGCCAAATCTGTTGAAATCTAAAATTAAATCTGGTAAGATCTACTGAGATCTGGCCAGATCTGATCTTTTTTACACGGACTGCAGTTGAAAGAGGAATTGAACGGAGCAAGTGCAAAGAAATGGAATGGAAATAGAAGCTACTGATATCAATATCGATACACAAGACAGCAGGAACGAAATGGAATGAAATGGGGACCGAGTGGAATTGGAATAACAGCCCGGTGAAAAATGTCCATATATGAACATTTATGGTTCAACCTTATATGTATGGATCCGAAAAATGAGGTAACACTTAAGTATATGTTCATATATGGACATTAGAGTGGGCCGAACTTTGCCGAATTGCGAATTTCAAAAACGGGGGGTGCGGAAAAGTTGCGTATGCGTCCACTAACCTGTAAAAAATAAAAATTTTGAAAATCGGTTCACGTTCAAGGTCCCCGCAAAGCGGTTGAAATTTCGAAATTTCGGAAAGTTTAAAAAAAATCCTTAAATTTTGTTAAAAAATATTTGTTGTTGTGATATATTATTTCTAATAAATTTTAGTTCGCTGAATCCAAAAAAAATAAAAATTTTTTAATCGGCCGAAGGAATTCTGAAATATTGCTACTTGAATTTTGCTGAAAAACACGTTTTTTCATTTTTCAGTCGAGCCTTCAAAAAGTTAGTCTAAAAAGGTTTTTAATATTTTTCATTTTCAAATCTACTCTCTATATAAAATTGTCTTTCATTTGAGTGTAAAAATGTTGAATTTTGTGATCACTGTTTTTTTATTAAGTGATCAGAGATTTTACCCATTTATTGTTTTAGATCAACATAAAATAACATTTTTATGACTGGTCCATAATTTTGGGTATTTTGGTATTCAAGTAGCAATATTTCAGAACCCCTTCGGCCGATTAAAAAATTTTTATATTTTTTTTGATTCAGCGAACTATAATTTATTAGAAATAATATATCACAACAACAAATATTTTTTTAACAAAATTTAAAGATTTTTTTTAAACTTTCCGAAATTTCGAAATTTCAACCGCTTTGCGGGGACCTTGAACGTGAACCGATTTTCAAATTTTTTATTTTTAACAGGTTAGTGGACGCATACACAACTTTTCCGCACCCCCCGTTTTTGAAAGTCGCAATTCGGCAAAGTTCGGCCCACTCTAATGGACATATATGAACATATAGATTTATTAAATATATGCGAATACATGCGAACGTTGCTGTCCTTTATTATAAGGTTGTACGATAGATATAAATTTATGTATGACATTCAAATTAGGCGCTACATATGTTCCTTTTTTTATTCATGGTATTAAATATAATTCCATATTTATCCAAATTGTTGCGGCTGAATTGGCGAATTATGGGGATAAGAGCAGTGGCTACCCTAGACTGCGGGGAAGGAAGAGGCGAAATTTTTATTGACTATTAAAGGGTGGTGGTGTTCTGTGGGTTCATTAAAATTAAACGGTAGGCGTGGCATGGGTCATATTTTTTTCTTTTGGAAAACCCAACCGGTGATATTCGTTATCTGGGCACTCACGGAATCTTACCGATAATAACTACTGGCTTTACAATCGATTCCTGGTGTTTATAAGGATATATTTGTATAAGGGGAAAATAATTTTGTTTTTTTTTGGTATAGGCTATGGTTGATGGTTTCAGCCGATTTGAATTCGGAGTAATAGTTCCAAACCGTTCTCCAGTTACATGACGGTTATGCATTGGAAATGCAACGCGGGTGTCTGATTTTTATTGGCAGGCTGGAGATATATCAATAATAGCGAATATAAACTGAACAGTAATTTTTAAAATTCATAAAAATTCAACGGAAAGCTTTAGTTTTTGAATAACTGACACTTGTCATGTAGGCAAGTCACAGAGACTCGCAAAGGAGATTTGCTTAGTTTACACGATACACGAAACATTCAGTATGAGAGCCACCTTTAAGAACCAAAAGAACTTAAATTTAATTTCATTTCAAATATTGTTTAACAAATTAGCTTCAGAAAAAAATTATCACTTTGTTATTTGAGCTATAGAAAAAGTATTCTATAAGGTTAAAGCATCTCTTTGGAAGACCACACATAGTGGGAATGATTTTGGTTTTTTACAATTCTTTTGGCTGCATTATATTATTATTAATAGTAGTTGAATCAAGGTTGTTTCGAAACTTTGCTTTTATTAAAATAAGCTGTGGAAATTTTTTTCCGGCAGCAGCTGAACTATGTGGCAACGCCGGTGAATTTTGATCAAAATAAAGTGGTTATTCTAAACATTCTTTTTAACCATTCCATTTTTTTCTTGGGATTCTTTATCCCAAGGTTCAACTATATCCAAGTCACGGTTTAATTCTGAAATGTTCGAATATCTCAATAATTTTTATTCGGTTGAAATTTTTTCTTCATTACCGCGTGTGAAGTTTGGGAAAGATGACAATAAAGGCTCCAAAGTTATTTCTAACCCAGCAAAATATTGGTAATGACACCTCATTACTATCTGCATTACCAAAAATGATATATCATTACCTTTTGCATTATTTTATAATATAAAATAATGACTTCCTTATAACGGCCTATTGTATTCATTGTTTCTAAATATAAAATAATGACTTACTCGTATTAGTTTAAATAAGTACTTTTTACACAGTTAATTTTTTTTATTATATGTAAATAAGTTTTATGTTTAAATTTTTATGACGAGTCCTAAAATTACACACTAGAGAAAACTTAAATTTTTCTGAATGTATTTCCTTAAGATAATATTATTTGCCTAACTCCTTATTTTTAAGAATCAAGTAAGCAGTCGGATAACCACTTATAATTCAACTTTTTGTAAGCATGTGTGTAACAACTTATTATTCAAAATCTCATAACTACTTATTTCTCATTTTTTCGTAAGCGAGCGGGTAAGCGGGACTACTTATAAAAACGACCACGCCAAACAAAAATAATGAGTTTAGACGCCAAAAAATAAGTTGTGCGGGGCTATGAATTTCTATTATATAACCACGTACTTGGTAATGAAAGATTTTGCTGGGAAATTATTTAAAACTTGATTTGGTGTTATCATGGCAAGATGTTTTAAATCTTTTTTTTTCGAAAATGCATAGCATTTCTTTTAAAAGTTCTATATAAAAGGATTGTATATTTTTTTTATTTCATTGTTTTAAAGTTGGACAAGCTGCTTTCATTCAAAAATAATTCAGCTTTACGACCAATGAAAATATTTTCTACATTTAATTAATTAAATACATCAATTAATTTCATAAAATTAACCGTTTTTAATGAAATTGAACTTTTAACGTAATTACTTTTTGTAAAACTGCTCAAAACTAATTTAAAATCTAATTTCTATTGGCCATAAACATACGGAGGACAATTTAGAAATACTACGTGATTGTTTTTATTTCAAATGAAGAATAGAAGATATCTCGGTATTATCTGAACGTCCGCAGGGTATGAACAAAAACATGTTAGAAAGAGGTTCTTTATACTAAAATCTGTTCAACGTAGGCTTACCTTGATGACAGCGTTGATAGGCATGAAACAGGATGCAGCTTTTGGAGCGGCGTTACGTCGGTACTCTGTCCGAAACCCCCTGATTATATAAGGCGTAGGCGTAGATTTTTTTTACAGCAAAATTGTTAGAACAAGGATCCTTGGCAAGATTTAACAGTCGTGAGGGACGTGCCAAACCACGATCTAGAAGTCTCAACTCACAATCTTCATTAACGGCAAAATTTGAAGGCTTCAAAGCACGATGTATTATGGCGGCACTGTGAATATAGGTGATACCACGTAAAATGTGGTAAATCGGGAATTGTACACGTTCATCGGATGAACGGTGTTTCCTTATGACGTTAAGATCGGCGTCCAAAAGACGTGTAACCAGGCAAACTTGTTGGAGGTTCTCCAAGGTCACATCGTGTGGATGAAGGACATCGAGTAAACCAATGACATTTTTATGATCCATATGTTTAAGAAGTCTCAAATCTCGATATGTACGATTAGCGTGGATGGCTGAGGGGAAAGGGTGTGCCAAATTTTTAAGGGTTACATACATATTGGTGCCTGTTACCAATGCCCTGTAGACTTGACCATAACCACCTGAGCTCACGGGCTGGAAGTGTTGAGAGATTTCCGGTATTTCCCATTCTGTACGAGGTACATCCATTTTATAGAATGTAAACATTTTTAACTTTTAGGAAAAAAATATCGTGATTTATGGAAGGGTAAAATTCTATATTTTGTACGTTTCTTCTTTTTTTCCCATAATGTACCAAAAGGCTGATTATGTTTAGCTCCGTCTTTAGTATTTGTTCCAGTTCGGAGGAGTAGAATAGTTGATGTAGCTAAGGAAAAAAGTTTTTTTTTGATTTTTGCAGATTTTTCTGGATTTAATTTGCTGTTTTTTTGCTGATCGTTCTGGTGCCGCGTGTATCTGTGGAAAAGAATGAAATGTGTATGTTGTTACTACTGCATAGTAGTGTTGGGTAGATTTAGTACCGAGTATGGTTACCGAATTGGGAAGTGTTCGGAGTTTTGGGGTCATCAGTAAATATTATAGGACCTAATTGATGACCATGGTTGGGAGGGCATTCGTGGGGGATTTTAACACCTCTTCCTCCCTCTTTAATGTTCTAGTTTTTGGTGGTTTAGTTTTGTTTGTTTTTTTTTTTTGATTTTAATTGTTGGTGTCCCTGGGCTGTAGTGGTGGGTTGGAACTCGACCCTAGGTGGATGCTACGCGAGCTAGCTGGCAACACCACTACAGTGCCTTTGGGGGCACATAACAAAATATGAGTTCCTTTTACATATATGGAAAAATGTATTCTTCGAAATATGTTCATATGCAAGTCCCTTTTGCATAAATTGAATAACATATACTTTCATATTTGTCCATATATGAGTGCCATTTCCATATATGAAATAACAGATGTTTCCATATATGTCTGTATATGAAATTTTTTCCATATATGGAATCACATATACTTCCATATATGTTCATATAAAGTCCATATATGTTCATAAAAAATCCATATTTGTTCATATGTGTCCATACATAAACCATATATGAACATGTTTGAGCGTATATAAGCATTTTTCACCGGGAGATAATGGGAACGAAATGCAATGGAATGGTGAACGAAATGGAATCTTGGAAGGAGTTGCATTGGAACACTAAAATTGTTAAACAAAATGGAATGGAATTTGAAAGACTCAAACTGCCGGAGTTTGGTACTTGAAATTTCGCATGCGATTGTGGCAAGATTATATATATTTGAGATTTTTACTGGGAGGAACAAAAAGGGGTGAAGAACCCTTTTTAATTACCTGTTCAAATACTATCGACGGAATATGAAACTTATGTAGCATTGAAACATACTCTCCAAAAAGTTAAACAAATTTTCTAAAAGAGGAAAAAACCTTAGAAAAGGAATGGAACTTATATATTATGATATTTAAACTGCAGAAAACGAACATACATACACTACATACACACGTATATTGCAATTTATAATGAATTAATTACTAACAATCTGCTTTCATGAGAAAAAGTGATCGAATATTTATTTATTTTAAACTCATTGTTGTGTCAGAATTATTTATTTGTGGTGGCTGGGTGAAGGCTTTTATTATAAAAACTGTACTTAAAAAAAAAAGCGAATTTAAAAAAATTTTGGGGGTGGGGGCGCAGCCCCCCTCCACCCAACCACGAATACGACCTATCTACGCCGATGGCCCAACAGACAATTAGTTGTTACATGCTGACGTGTTGGTATACTAAATGATTTATTTATATAAAAATGAAGAGGCAAAAAATAGTGTTTGTACTTAAACATTACAATAAATTTACCTTAAGAATTATTTTACCTTAACAACAAATATTGTGTTTTATTTTATCTAAAAGAAATTTAATTCTAAACTTTAAGGCACGCTAACAACGTAGCGGGCTTCGCCCGCTAGTAACTTCATATGACGCTGTAACTTTGCTCCAAGGTGAAACTCGTCAGTATCATACCATTGAAATCGCTGCCAAACTCAATGAAAAGTTGCGCAAATTTTTCGAATTTGAAAAATTTCCCAGATTTAGCCATTTTAAATAAAATAAAGTCCAATTAAATTCAATTTTCAAACTAAAATTGATACAGGCATGCAAAAGTTTACTAAAAGTGCATCCAAAAAAATTATATTTAAGGCAAAAAAAGTGTACCCACAAACACTTAAATATTTCAAAAACTGACATAAGAGAGACTAAAGCTTTCCCAAAGTACAATATATCTGATAATACTTTAAACTCAATGTAAAAATTTGACAACATATAATCGTAAGATACAAAAAACGTCAAAGAATTTGTACTTAGGGGAAAAATTCCAAATACGTTCTAAAATAAAATAAAATTTGCATAAAAAGGCATAAAATTTTCAAAATTTTATGTGAAAATTTTAGAATCCTGAGCAATTTCACACAAATGTATTTTAAAATACAAGAAACTTACAAAATTGATATAAAAGGCCAACAATTTAAAAAAGCATGCTTAGGAACTTTAAAACCTTTGAAAATTTGCGGCAAACGACCAAACTTCGACCAACAAGCACACGAAAATATCAAAGAATTGCATAAACACATTGAAAACTTCGAAAGATTTGCATCGTTTGAAAATGAAATCCGTGAGATTTAAAAACTCCGAAACAGTTGAATAAAGGAGCACAAACTATTCATAAATGCCATAAAAACCATTTAAGCTTTTAAAAAGCAACGACAGAATTCGTGAAAACTAAAATATTCAATATAGAATGTCTCAATTTACCACCCATGTGACTGTAATTCGAAAATTCACTAAAAGTCCAAAAATTTTAAAGAAAATCTACATAAAAGTATAAGTCAAGCATTTGTGAAAAGGAGACAAAGAGGAGATAAGAAAATAAACAAAGAAAATTTAAAGTAGAATGTTTGTATGACTGTTTGATCACTTCTGAGAGCAAAAAACAATAACATAAAGCTGAATAGGAAAGAAAAACTATGATTTAGCCACACTATGAGCAAGGCCTTACGTGGGTTAGATGGCTAAGCTGTCGAACTCTAGTATAGTTACGTTTGTAATGTGGGAATGCATGGGTTCGATTCCTACAGCCGGCAGGTTGTTGAAAAAATTATCATATAGAGACAATCTGACAATAAAATATAAACAATAATACAATTTAATGGAAAATCACTGATGACGCCTGTCCAAAAAGAAAAAGGCAGAAACTAGATCTAGTCTGATTTGCAGATTAATAATGTGTTTATAACTTTGAAAAAATGTTTATTCTTCTTCTTAACCTCAAACATACATAATTTTTAATTTATTGTTTATTTATATTTAATATTGTATCAATGCTAAGAATTTTATTAAAAAATTAAAAATCAGATTTCTCCTTCTATAATTTTTCCCGCGAACAAATACCAAAACTGCTGGTATTTTCATGCCGGATTATAGCCGCAAATATTTCAGCGGCGGCGGTACAAAAAAATGTACTACGGCTCTGGTCAACCAGTTCAGCCGTCCGGCGCAGATCTCTGCTGTGATCGTCGATTATTCTCCCCACAATAACAAACCAATCAGCAGGAGAATTTTACATTGACTAAACAAACTGTTTTACCTCGTATCCAATGTGTATTCCACGTACAGGGCTGGACCTACAACTCCACTTAAATTCAATCAACACAGCTCCGCCAAAATACCAAGATCAATTGGACAAATTTCTGCCTCTGTATTGTGGTTTCACCTCTTCCCTTTGGAGTTTATTATTAATATTAATAACGCAACGAGCTGCACTTATTTTGTTTTTTACTTTTATCTTTAATTTTCTAATTATTTTTACTAAAAATTAGAAAAACACAAGCCACTACATAGCAGAAAAATCACACAAAAAAAATTATGAATGACGTTTGACAATTGCTATCAGCGAACCAAAAACAAAACAGAAGCAAAATTGGTAATTCCGTGTAATATGGTAACCTTCTTCAGCTAAAATAAGTACCTTTCACATGTAGATGTCGTACTATTATCCAAGAGATGTACCTGTACTATCTATTGACGATAGTAAGGTGGAATTTAAGACAGGGTGGCTTTTATTAGTTTGTATAAATTTTGAGTGCTTTCTTGCATTTATACACAAATATTGGGGATAAAAAATATAATTATAAATTTACAGAAACTTCACCTTATTAATCCTTGTTTTAATTACCACAAAGGCTTAGTGTTCCACAAATAAAATCCGGTTCGTTTGGACCAATAAATATCCTCTCAATAACAATCAGGGTAGGAGAGGGAACAGCTAAGCAGCCACACAGAACTCAAAAAGAAAACAGAATTATAAAAAAAACAAAAGATTTGTAGGTTTGGCTAGTACAAAAAGTAAAGTAAAAATTACTTTCCTTTATTAATTCCTTCTTATTTTAATAAAATGGCCGAACAATTTTTCGATACAAAAAATCGAATCGTGACAAAGAATAATAAGAAAAAATTACATTATCTCTTAACTAATCATAACGAAGATAAACACCAAAGGACTATCCGATGATAGCAGCGCCCTCCAAATGTCAGTTTAACATTTCAAAAATTGGCATCATCGTCACAGAAACACAAGCCAAGGATGGAAAACTTTATCCATCCACACATAAACAAAATTTGTTGTTTTATTTTAAAAAAATTTCTATGCCTTTAAAAAAAAACACCCCATATAATTAAATCCGACAGTTTTTACAAAGGACTTAAAAAAGCTCAGCTAAGTTTTAAATCGTATAGAGATTCAATTATGTTGATTTGGTCTTTCATAATATGCATCAACTTAAAGAGAATTTCATGTACTTCATGTACTTCATTTAATTTTTGTTTTTTATTCTTTTCTTTGTTAATTTAGGAATTGACGGAAAACCTTACTGCTCATCGTATACAAAGTATGAAAAATAATTGTACGAAAGTACACTATCGGAACTCAGGTGGTGATAATATCCTAACGGTAGGTAAAAAAGAGTTTAATCACGCTGATCATCAACTGAAATTTAAGGAATCATGGGTAAATCAATATATAAACTGTGTACGTAAAAATAAAATTAAAAAATATATTTTTAGTTAAAAAAGTTTGATCGTGAATTAGAGCCTTTGAGAGAATTTTTAATTGAATTTCCCATCGAATTTCCACCTTCGTATCCGTACGAAGAAGATCCAGATATGCCAACAGATTATATGTCGACACGTTGTCCATCGTGGTGTGATCGTATATTAATGAGTAATCAGGCTAAAGAAATTATAAATGAGAGTGAATCTCCGAATGTCTACAGCATAATGGGTGAGGATATCTGTATGGGAGATCATAAGGTACTTCAAACACGTAAAATCGCAATGGTCAAGTCTGACAATTATTACATGAAAAAATATTTTTTCTTACATTTTTTTTCCAATTCAAATATATGTATTTTATTCTCTCTCTTTGGAAATTGTAGCCGGTTTATTTAAATATTCGTTTAAAATCCAATCAAGGTACTTATAGATGTTGTAGATGCTATTTATTGAACGCAAATAACAACAAATCAACATCACCTCAAATCCCAGCAGTAACAGTCGCTTCATCTTGGCATCATCCTTATGAACAACGTGGTACAAGCGAGTATATCCATTTTTGTCTGCATGAGAGTAGAATGTTTAATAAATTACTGCTGGAATGTAAAGAGTTGCATAGAACAATAAAATGCTCCACAAAAAAAGAACTAGATCCAAAGCACGATGGTGTGACTGGTCGTGCCCATACTGCTGGCGAATATAACGATTATATTGCTAAATCAACCCAAAAACAAATCACTCAATCTAGTCAAAGTTATGAGAACAATGCAGAAACAACGTCAAAATGGCCAGCTATTAGTATCAACATCATAGATTCCGACAACATTTACGTGTGTATGTGTTCGCAAATCTCAAATGAAAATATAGAGGGCAGTGATTCAGTCGATGGTAGTATCTGTTCAGAATGCCAAAATATTATTAAGAAACAACCAGTGGAGCCAAGATATCGCCTTATTTCAAAACGTCTTATGCTCTCCAACAATATAATTGTTAACCGCATTGACACTCAACATTTAAGTACATACTTTGATATATCTCAAAAACGGCAAGATCCATATACGCCAGAAAGTGCAGAGTCGCATTCCCCATACCCAGAATTAAGTAGCTCCACTACCACGTCAAGCAACAGTCATGGCGCCGCAATGGATAATATACAGTTGTTGAATACAGATTCTGATATGCCGGCGACCCAAACATGTTCTATGTTGCCACGTAGCAGTCATAACTTGACGATTGCCGCAAACGCAACTTGTGGCGATGGAATTGTAAAACAACAACGGGGTATTGTATCACCAGTGCAACTGAAATCTCGATTGGAAGATTTAAAAAAGAAATCTTTAATGCAAAACTTAAAGTTTCACAAAAAAATAGATGGTGACACTGCTGGGGATAGTGATGTTGAAAATGTTGATGAAATTTGCCAGTCGACAAACGTAGCTGCGCAGCGGTATTCAAATAGTTGCTTGCCCAAATGTTGTAATATTCACTGATGGTTGTGTTAAATTTTTTAAGGTCATTAAGATCGTTTTCATTTCGAATTTAGGGCAAAATGCATTTACAAGGAATATACCTCAAGTGGTACATGCCGATTTGCATGAAACTCGGATTTGTGATAGAGAAGTAAGTTGGCATATTTTTTATGTGCAAGCGCGTTTAGCGGTTTAGGTGTTAAAAAGTGGGTTAAAAAATTTTCCAATTTTTCGTTTTTTCGATTTATTTCATATTTGTTCCAAAGTAACTATGGGAAAATTTGGTGTCAATTGAAAGGTATTTGAGAGACAAATTTACCGGTTTATAAAACATGCTTTAGCATGCTTATTTATTTATGGTATAACACAAAACATCAAAATTTCAAATGGTTTTGTATGGGAATCTCACATATATTTATCTTTATAATATTTAAGTGACGGAGTGTCTCGGCTTTTTTCGATATTCGGCCTACTTCGGGTTTGAGACAAATTTTCCCGAAGGTCTATATTTTTAAAGATTTGGGAAACTCTGACTACTTCACATACGCAATATGGGCATCAAACTTTTTTGAGAGTACATTACACCTATGTAAACCTAATTTTAAATTGACCCCATTTTTTAACCCCTAAACCTTCGCGGTTGCACATAAAAAATGTATGTCAACTTAAGATTTTTATTCACATATCCGAGTTTCATTCAAATCGGCTTGTACCACTTGGGGTACATTCCTTGTTAGTTGACTTAGGCCACGATTATGGGATGAAAATTAATCCGGAAAAATTGCAAAATATATTAAGGGGTTTACTACAATTGCTAGACCGAGAATATTAGATCTGTCCCGCGTCGTTAACACGAGTGCCCGCGGAAACAATAAAAATGCTTTATGCTAAAATTGGGTACCCGCGGTAACGTAAGTGGAACAGAACTATTTATTGAAAATTTTTTAAATTTTTACTATAAACATGTACATTTGTAAAATGACAAAATTAAAGTTGCAACACATAAAAACTGCAGAAAAGACACTAATTTAATAAAAAATTTTACCAAAACAAAACAACAATAAGGCGTATATAAAAAAACGCGGTCAATAACACAGTACAACAAAATAAGAAAAATATACTTTGGGACGCAGATCACGAATATGGCCTTAGAATTTTGAAGTTAGCTATTGTTTAAGAAATATTTCCAGAAATGGTTTTGAGGGAAAAATAAAGTTTTTAATAAACTTTTTGCAAAAAAATGCTAAATTGAAAACAATAGCGCTATTTTTTGCAACATTTTGAAATGATTAATTGTGGCCTTTAATTTGATATATAGCACGTTTTGACAGCTGCGATAATATTCCCTATATACCCGATTAAAAAAATTATATATATTGCATATATGTGGCATATATTACAATATATAATTAGACATGTCGTTATGTATATCCATATATAATTATATATGACGTATTTTTCAAAAATTTTCCTTATATTATGCCATATATAATTTCATCTAATTAGATATCGGCCTTTATAATACTGATATGGTATATATGATTATATATTATATAGCATGGCTGATCTAATTGCATATATAGTTGTATATAGAGCTATATCTTAATATATATGGTGGCATTTTAGCAATATATAATTATATATGGTATCATTTAAACAATATATAACTATATATGGTGCCAGTTAAACTAGATATTATCATATATGGTGGCATTTAAACAATATATGGTCATATATGGTACCTCATGAACAAAATCTTTAATACAGTTGAAGATATGATAATATATGCTACTATATATAGTGCCTGTTGGGTCAGTACCTGGTGGCCGTGTCTCTGGACTACGATGTGGCTGTTGAATGTCTGGGTTCAGTGACGTCAATGGTAGCTCCTGTATTTTTTCTTGTTCACCTTTTTATATAAAACACCTTTTTTATATTGGCTTTTTGTTTCTTTAATAGATTTTATTTGGGTTTTTTTTGTCCTCTTTCTTATACAAATCTTTACAGTCTTCTTTTTTTTATAATATTTGTTTTTGTTTACAAATTCCTTTTATATTTATAGTTTTTACAATTTTCCACTTTCAGTTTCACTTTAAATTTTTTCCTCTTCTTTTAGTATTTACAGATTTATGTTTCTTTATTTTAAAAGCTTTAGTTTCACATTTTTTTTTTTATTTAATCTTCACTTTTAATTTTCCACTCTTTGTTTGCTGCTATTGCCGATGTCACGATCACGAAACAATAATAACTTTCGCAACGATGTGAAGTAAATTACTCATGAGAGTACTCATCAATGAGTACTCTCATGAGTACTCAATGAGTATTTGGGCTGTTGGCGTTTTATTGCCGGCGCAAACATACCGCCCCCCTTGCACTAATAGTGCAACGAGGCAGCATGTTCACCAACAGCAAACAAAAAATAAGAAAAGGGAAGGAAAAAGAGAAAAGGAACAAAAAACTATTACAAAAAATATAATCAGTTCTGCCAACATCCTCTCAAAATAAATAGCTACATCAGATCCAAAAATCGCCAGAAAATCACTAGGTTATTTAAATTCGTACTTAAAGGAGTTTCTTACTCAAAAATTTCCTTAGTATGTTCATAAGGAGTGTTACAAACTTTTACATAATGATTAATTTTACGATTAAGCCTCAAATAATGAATCCCGATTTTCATTGAATTAATATTAGAACTGATTTTTAAAAATTATATTACGACTGATAACAGCTACAAGACAATTTTTCCCGCTAGGGGCGAAACAAAATCGCTAGATCTGAACGAGAAAATCGCCGTTATGGCAACACTGAATATAAAATTTCAATTCACTAATATAAAAATAATATGCATTTTCATATAAACTCGTAAATTCCTTGTAAAGCTTGTATAAATACAAACCATATTTTTTTATGGAGTTTGACATTAAACTCATAAATATACCATGTTTACATGTTTACGACTAGAATACGAGTTTATACGAAAACCCCTAATATAATATAAAAATTTCATAAATATGTGCTCTTTGAGCAAAAAAAAACAAAAGGATATTCATTCAAATTGAGTATTACATCACAAAGAATTACTCCCTTAGGAATGGGTTTTAAACAACATCTAATGCTGCAATAAATATATGCTAGTCAGAAGTTCTTTTTCATGGGTGATAAGAAGTTAATATTTTGTATGGGGGTTGCATAGGAACGTGCTGGCACAGAAATCAGAGGGTTGCGGGTTCGAATCCCACCAGGTGGAAAAAAATTTTTATAACTTTTTTTACGCAATTAATAATTTTTTGTAGTTTTCACTGTAAAATTTTAATTTTTTTCTATTTAGTACACTCAAAAATTAATTTTTGAAACGATTAAAATTTTTTTTTTAATTTTCTATTAATTTTTAATGAAAATTTATGGAAATATAAAAGTTCTAAATTAATTACATAATTTTTAGTAGCTTTTTCTCCTATTTTTACAGTTTATTTCTTTCTATGAGTGTATTATTTTTATAAAAAAAAAAACACTTTAAAAATAACAACTTTATATATTTTCCAATATGTTATATATTTTTTTTAATAAAAATAGAAAGAAATAAAGATAATAATTTCTGAACAAGACTGCTAAAAGTCAGCTATCAGTTATAACAAGCCATAGCTTAGGGTGCGTACAGAGTGGCCGCTTGTTGCCAAGCCGAGCCGACTGACGCTTATTGCGAGAACCAATGCGAGAAAACTGGGGCCGAATTACGGCATACGTGAACGAGTGAAATTGTTCGAAAACCGTTTTTTACATGAGTAAATATGTAAAATCTGGTAATGACAACACTATGTTTTACTTTTATATCCAATCTAGGGCCCAACTACAATATCTCTAGCCCAAAAAATTTCATTAAATTTCATAATTTTCTGAAATAAAAAACTAATTTCGAACGAAAAATTGCGATCACGAATGCTGTAATTTCACCCCTGGTACTATACAAATTAGTACAAATAAGCACGAACAGGTCATAGTGAGCGCCGAGCTGGTCAGAGCGCAAAGCTGATTGAATGCGAGAAAACAGTTCCAAAGCGTATTTCAGCGCCGAAAACATTGTTTATGTTATGTTAATAAAATAAAAATTAAACAAAAAAATAAAAATTCAAATATAAAAAATTAAATAACAATAAAAATTAAATAAAATTATAACAATTATAAAAAAATTAAAAAAAACTTATAAACTAAATTTAAAAAGAAAATGTAATAAAAATTTCAAGAATAATTGAAGAAATGCGTTAATAATTAATATTTTAAAACTCAATGTCAGTTTTTTGTCTCAACAAAATAAAACTCAAATCATAATTACAGTAGACGCTCGTAAATTAGAACCACTTTGTTCCTGGGATAGTTCTAATTTTCGAAAAATTCTAATTTCCAAAGGTTTTTTTAATAAAAAGTATCATAAAAGTGCATCTTCGTTTAGAAAATACACAAAAAACACTCATACAAACGACTTTCAATTCAATTTCACAAACACAAATGAACAACAAACCCAAATGTGACGCGCAAAATAGAAAGGGAGCTAAGGATAGAAAGGGACCTAAGGTCAGGAGAGCATGGGATCGGTCCCATTCGATGCTTAGATGTTGTCCACAAAAAAAAATTGATTTTTTTACGCTTAGGTCCCTTTCTCTATGCGCTGTCACAAATGCATACAAACATACATAAAACACAAATAATAGATAAAATATCAGCGCTGATTCTCGCATCCACTATGCACACCCAAATTTGTTTCTCGCATGAACAAATTCTCGCAAAATTCCCACTCTGTACGCACCCTTAGGGGGTAGAGCATCTGCTTGAAATGCCAACGAGTGTGGGTTCAAACCCCACACGATGCATGATGATTTTTTTTGTTTTTTTAAATTAAATTAAAATAAAAACAGGTGAAAAAGAACTTCCTTTTCATTGGTTCAAATATACATAATTTGTTTCAAAAAAAAACAACTTCCCTCCTATGACAAGCCAATGTTAAATTCATCAGTGAAAACCACAAATTATCACAACTCCCTATTCATCTGTTGTTGTGTTTTTACTACTTCTTTTTCCTCACTTTTTTTTATGGGGTGGCAATAGAACCAATTTATGAATTGGCCGTTTGACAACTCCATTTTGAGTTTTAATGTCAACTACTCGAACTCTTTTGTCCGAGCCATGATAAATTTTAACGATGCGCCCTAAACGCCAATCAGTGGGGCAAAGTGGTTCATTTCGAAGCACAACAAGGTCGTTTTCTTGCAGATCAATTTGGAGTGTTTTCCATTTGCTGCGTTTATGCAATTCTTTTAAATACTCGTCCTTCCAGCGCCGACATATTTCCTGTTGCATTGCCTTTATCTTTCGCCAACGATTCAGAAGACTAACATCGGATGTGAGTTCTTCGGGTTCAGCCGGAATAAGCATCGCCAAACCAATTAGAAAATGACCTGGAGTGAGCGCAAACAAATCTTCGACGTTTTCAGATAAAGGGCCAAGTGGACGAGAGTTAAGGCACGATTCTATCGTTGCTAGCAGGGTAGAAAACTCCTCAAAAGTATATTTTAGTTGACCATCCAT
Organism: Leucophora obtusa; assembly: GCA_949987735.1. Lineage (NCBI taxonomy): Eukaryota > Metazoa > Arthropoda > Insecta > Diptera > Anthomyiidae > Leucophora > Leucophora obtusa. The sequence goes on along the minus strand of OX465295.1, from coordinate 259,980,615 downwards.
TTTTTTGAAATGCGCCTTAAAACTTTTCACTCCCTGATTCCGCCCATGTGCGGAGCTGCAGCGGGGATAAAGTGCCACAATAAACGCTGAGGTTCATATTTTAAAACGGCGTGATCGCGAAGCTCTTTTACGCATTTTTCGAAGTACGAATCAATCTCCTTTGCTGCGCCAACAAAATTTCTGCCGTTGTCGAAGTAGACATAATTTGGGCAACCGCGACGGGCTACAAAACGAGCCAAAGCTGCTAAGAATGCTGGAGTTGATAAATCGCTGACTGCTTCAAGGTGGATTGCCTTGGTAGCGAAACAAACAAAGAGACACACGTAACCTTTATTTATTCTTGAGTAACGACCGGTGAAACTTTTTATTTCAAAGGGGCCAGCAAAATCGACACCTGTGTTGGCAAATGGGCGACTCAGAGTTCTTCTTTCGTCGGGCAAAGCAGCCATAATTTGTCCTTGACGCATTTTTTTGTGTAGAATGTATTCTTTGCAGTTATTTACGCAGGTTTTAATTAGATTTTTGGCTTTAATAATCCAGCACTCGTGTCGAATTACACTATGGACAACCGTAAGCCGCCATGATAAGTCATTTTGTGGGCAAAATCGACGTACAGGCGAGCTAGTCTGCTGCGATAGGCCAAAATTATGGGATATTTTTCAGAGTACGAGAGACTGGATGCTGAAGTAAGGCGACCATTGGCACGAATAATTTTATTTTTATCTAAAAAGGGCGTCAACAAAGGGCTACTAGACTCAATTTTCCTATTATCAGCCAAACAATTATAATCCTTAGGAAAATATATCTGCTAGGACAACGAAAAAAGACGATTACTTACAAATCTTAACTCCTCACCAGAGAGCCCTACAGAATGAATAGTTTTGCGAGTTTTTAAACGAGCATTATTAAAAAAGCGAAAAATGTACGCAATTAGCTTTGGGCAAACTGGAAAAGCGATCCAAAATATCTTCATTTTCAGACGATCTTGCAACATGAACCTGGATACTTTTCATTTCCTCTGTCGTTTCATAATCAGAGGGCAACGCCGGCCACGCAGATTTTTGTAATTTGAGCCACTCAGGACCATGCCACCACAGCTTGCAAGATTTTAACTCCGACGGGATCAGCCCCCGGGCTGCTAAATCGGCGGGATTATCCTGAGAAATTACATGGGCCCATTTTTGGTTACCAACTTTTTCCAAAATTGTGGCAACTCTGTTAGCCACAAAAGTTTTACAACTACATGGAGGTTTTTTCAGCCAGGCTAAAACAATCGTTGAAGCAGACCAAAAATAGAGCGAAGATTCTTTCAAATTGAATTGGGGCATAATACTGTCAACCAGTTCTGCTAAAAGCACAGGACTACACAATTCTAAGCGAGGGATCGACGGTTCTTTAATTGGGGCGACTTTTGATTTTGAAGTCGACAGATTTGAAAAAATTTGTTCACCAACTTGAACCCTTGCGTATAAAGCAGCAGCATACGCCAACTCCGATGCGTCACAAAAGCCATGAAATTCAATATGAGCATTTGGATAATATTGAATCCAACCTGGAATTGTAATTGTATCAATATCGTTGCATTGAGAAACAAAAGACTGCCAATTTTTTAAAGCCGCTGGCTTAATTTTATCGTCCCAGTCAATTTTATCGAGCCACATTTGCTACATCAGAACTTTTGCGGTGATAATTACTGGAGCTAACCAACCAGCGGGATCAAAAAGCCTTGCAATTGTAGAAAGAACTTCCCTCTTAGTACAAAAAGATTTAAGTGGAATTTTTTCCGTTGTAAAATAAAAGTAATCAGCCGACTCATTCCAGCGAACTCCCAGGGTTTTTGCGTTACTTTCTTCATCAAAACATCAGAAATTTTCAGTCAACAAATGATCTGCGGGCAACCCTTTTAAAATTTCCCTTGAATTCGAAGTCCATTTTCGTAATTCAAATCCAGCTGATTTTAATATTTCAATCAGCTGATTACGGGCCCTTAAAATGACTTATAAACTGTGCGCACTTACTAAGCCTCATCTACATACATGCACTCGCGTAGAATTTTAGCACCACATGGAAAATTACGTTCCTCATCATCAGCCAGCTGCAATAACATTCTGAGAGCCAAATAAGGAGCGCAATTAACGCCAAATGTAACAGTTTTCAACTGGTATTCTTGAAGCTCTTTATCGGGAGAATCGCGGAAAATAATTCGTTGAAAACGTGCGTGTTCAAGGTTAATTAAAATTTGCCGGTACATTTTTGAAATGTCCGCATTAAAAACGAATTCATAAAATCGCCATTTCAAATATCAAAAAAATTAAACCTTTTTGAAGCGGGGCCAACGTGCAAAATGTCATTCAGACTTGTCCCACTGGACGTAATGCTTGAAGCATTAAAGACCACTCTCAATTTCGTTGTGGTACTTTCAGGCTTAAAAACGCCATGATGTGGAAAATAATAACTCGGGCCAACTACAGGATTTTAAATTTTTTCCATAAGTGCCAAAGTTAAATATTCTTTTACAACCTCATCATACAGAGCCTTATTTTCAGGCTTTTTCAGCAAAGATTTTTCGTTTCTAAGAAACTGACTTAGAGCTATGTGTCTATTCGGGCCAAGAGATGAAAAATCAGTTTTGAAGGGCAAATCAACTACGTATCTCCCTTCTGTATTTCTCAAAGTAGTGGACCGAAAAATCTCATCACATATTTATTTTGGTTTGAGTTTAAAGTTCGTTGTTTTTACAAATGTATTGACAACGAACGTATAGTACCCAAAGGGCACCTTTATGTAATTGTTAATTTCCAAAAGGAGTTGATTTTTAGCTGGTTTTACCAAATCAGACAGTTCATATACGAAAGTACAAAATTCACGTCCCGTTGATTTTTTGTACCTTATGTAATGTCTCGGTTGGTTTAGTAAAACTATCATTTTCTTATTGGGGACAACTGAAGAGTTAGCGTGATGGCTACGAAACAATTGTATTGTCTATCAGGAAAATTATCAACCTTTTTTGAAACAACAAATAAAAATCTAATATGACAATACCATATTAGAATTTGGACTTGAGGTAGAAGAATATTCTAACTAAATATATGAGAATAAAATATAATTGTATCCGCTATTTATACCCTACACCACTATGTGGTCAGGGTATTATAAGTTTGTGCTGATGTTTGTAACACCAAAAAATATTGCTCGTAGACCCACCTTATAGTATACCGATCGGCTCAGAATTTTTTTTTATTTCGATTTAACGATGTCCGTCTGTCCGTCCGTCCGTCCGTCTGTCTGTCTGTCTGTCCATGCAATCTTGTGCGCACTCTACAGGTCGCAAATATTAAGATATTTTGATAAAATTTGGTACGCAGACCTATGTTGGCCCAAGGACGAACAAGTTTGATTTTGGTGAACATCGGTCCATGTTTAGACCTAGTGCCCATATAAGGGTCCTACCAAAATTATACTCTTTATACGCTGCAGGTCGTAAATATTAAGATATTTTGATGAAATTTGGTACACAGCCCTATATTGGCCCAGTAACGCAGCCTATTGATTTTGGTGAACATCGGTCCATGTTTAGACCTAGTGCCCATATAAGGGTCCTACCAAAATTATACTGTTTATACGCTGCAGGTCGCAAATATTAAGATATTTTGATGAAATTTGGTACACAGACCTATATTTGGTGAACATCGGTCCATGTTTAGACCTAGTGCCCATATAAGGGTCCTACCAAAATTATACTGTTTATACGCTGCAGGTCGCAAATATTAAGATATTTTGATGAAATTTGGTACATAGACCTATGTTGGCCCAAGGACGAAGCCTATTGATTTTGGTGAACATCGGTCCATGTTTAGACCTAGTGCCCATATAAGGGTTCCACCAAAATTATATTGTTTATACGCTGCAGGTCGCAAATATTAAGATATTTTGATGAAATTTGGTACATAGACCTATGTTGGCCTAAGGACGAAGCCTATTGTTTTTGGTGAACATCGGTCCATGTTTAGAACTAGTGCCCATATAAGGGTCCCCCCAAAATTGGCTTGGTTACAAACTGCAGGTCGCAAATATTAAGATATTTTAATGAAATTTGGTGCGCTGACTCACATTATAGAAAATTTTGACACAAGCCCCATTTTAACCCATTCGACTTTCGGATCCAAACAATACACGAGACTGGTGTAGGGTATTGTATAGTCGGCATGCCCGACTTTAACCTTTTTACTCGTTTTCGGATAAAATTGTACATGGATCACTCTCAGCTATATCTTACCATATAAAGCTCCATATATGGTGCTATTTAAACAATATATTGTCATATATGGTGCCATTTAAACAATATATGGTCATATATGGTAAATCATCAGCAACTACAATATTAACTGTATTTCAGAAGCTATTAATTGTATTTCAGAAATTATAATTGTATTTCGGAAACTATCAAATGTATTGCAGAAATTATTAATTGTATTTCAGAAATAATCAAATCTATTTCAGAATTTGTTGATTGTATTTCATAGTTAATAGAGAAAAATTTCAGAAATACATTTCATAATTTCTGAAATACAATTGATAATTTCTGAAATACAATTGATAAAACTGATATTCAATTGACTAGTTCTGAAATACAATTCATAAATCTGAAAAATAATTGATAAGTTCTGAAATACAATTGATAAATCTTAAAAACAATTGATACAATTGGAAATGGTGTAGAGCGTCAAAAAGATGTAAATAAAATTATTTTATTAAAAAATTCAATTTAATAAAAAAAATATAATTTTATAAAAACATTTATAGAAAAAAAATTATAATTTTATAAAAATAAAATAATTTTATAAAAAAAATGCATAGCCGTGAACGGTATCGAACACGAGACCTTCTGAGTTTAAACCTTATTTTAAAGAAATATTGTAATTTTTATAAAATCAGTGATCTGCTAGTATTATTTTTTGAACAGTTGTCAATATCTGTCTGCGATCTTATTTAATCCTAAATGAAAGATCTCCATTTATTAGTAATAACCAAATATAATGCGGATTCTAATTTTATCTGTAATTTTTGTGGATAGTTTTACATGTGAAACCCCAAATATATTGCTGTTTCTAATTCGATCTGCCATTTTAATACCGAAATAAATTGCTGGATCTAATTCGATCTGCAAATTATGGGAAAAATTAAGATCTTACCAAATCACTAAATATATCACTGGATTCAATTCGATCTGCAACTTATTGGAAAAGTTAAGATCTTACGCAATCCGGAAATATATTACTGGATCTGATTTGATCTGTTATTTTTTTGATAAATTTAGATCTTACTTAATCCCCAAATATATTGCTGGATCTAATTCCAGCTGCAGTTTTCCAGATAAAGTTAGATACAACTTAATCCCAAAATATATACCTAGATCTAATTCGATCTATTTAATCCCTATATATATTGCTGGATCTAATTTAATCTGGCATTTTTCGGATAAATCTAGATCTTACCAAATCCCAAAATATATTGCTGGATCTAATTCGATCTGCCATTTATCGGGTAAATTAAGATCTAAGTTTATTCACAAATATATAGCTGGAGCTAATTCGATGTGCCATTTTTCGGATACATTTACATCCAAGTTTATCCCCAAATATATTGCTGGATCTAATTCGATCTGCCATTTTTCGGATCAAATTAGATCTAAGTTTATCCCCAAATACATTGCTGGATCTAATTCGATCTGCCACTTTTTCGGATAAATTTAGATCCAAGTTTATCCCCAAATATGTTGCTGGATCTAATTCGATCTGCCATTTTTCGGATCAGATTAGATCTAGGTTTATCCCCAAATATAATGGTGGATCTAATTTGATCTGCAATTTTTCGGATAAATTTAGATCTAAGTTTATCCCCAAATATATTGATGGATCTAATCCGATCTGTCATTTTTCGGATCAAATTAGATCCAAGTTTATCCACAAATATATTGCAGGATCTAATTCGATCTGCCATTTTTCGGATCAAATTAGATCTAATTTTATCGACAAATATACAGCTGGATCTAATTCGATCCGCCACTTTTCGGATCAAATTAGATCTAAGTTTATTCTCAAATATATTGCTGGATCTAATTCGATCTGCCAATTTTCGGATAAATTATATTGGACTTCCCAATTTTGCGATATAATTTGACCTTAGTTTATCCCCATATATGCAATGTGATCTAATACGATATCATTGGATACACCCAATTTTGAGATCTAATTGGATCAGCTAGATATCACAGAAGATCTTAAACAATATCAAATTGGATATTGTGCGAGATAAATTTTTTTTACTCGGGTATGCACTTAAAGTTGAAAATTCTCTTTTTTCACGGTTTCGTTAATAAATAATCTGCGATAAAAGGAATATCCAATATTTGAATTTGCACCTCTAGTTAATACCACATTCACGTGAGCGAGGATTCAGTTATCTTGATGATTATTGCATTATCTCATGTATTATCTCGTGATTCTCCATACAAATTTTCTATCAATAATCACTTCAACTTGACAAGATAATTTATAAAGTGCTTTTTGGGTACTCAATACTTGTTTAGCTGAGTACCCGATACTACTCTATATTCCGCTTTTCATATTTATTTTCATGGCAAAATTATGCATATATTTGGAAAAATACAACTTTGAATGTATTAAGGAGTTTAGTTTGGGCATTGAGTACTCGGACAAAAGAACACGGTACTGAATACTCAGTACCCAATTACTTAATCCTTTTACTTAAAACTCTATAACATAAGAAATGCAAATATTGATGCAGAAGTTTGATTCTTTTGATAAAATGAATTTAGGGGAATATGAATTTACGTCGTGTGTAGCGTTTTAATTTCCCGACATTTTTAAACTCCCGGGAATCGGGAAATTTTTCCCAACATTCCCGTGATTTCACGGGAATGTTCCCGGGAAATCATATGTTCATAAGAACTGGGGCCAGATTCCCGCAGTCGTAAGCGTTCGAAATTGTTAAAAAATCACGTTTTTAAAAAGCAAATAAAAGAACACGAATAACTACCCAATAAACAATTTTGCTGGAATTCAAGGGTAATTCCAGTCAGAGCTTTGAAGAATTAATTCTTTAATTCAATTTTTCAATTCTGAATTAAAAATTCGATGAATTAATTCACAAAGCACCATATATTGAATGGAATTAATTCATATTTGTTTTCGTTCAATTTATTTTGTTACGAATTACTGGTAATTTGATAAAAGGTTAATATCGCTAATCTTTCGTTAAAAGCCACGCCCACTTAAAACAAGTGACAAAATGAAAAAAAAAACATTACGTTAAAATTCTGTACAATTTTCTGAACCATCTTCTTGCCTTTCGTGGCGAATTTAGCCACTATTTTGATCTTTAAAAATAAAGGCAACAACAATAAAATTAGAAAAAAACTGGAATTGACTTAAATTCGTGTCCACAACTGTATTTCATGGGTGTTCTAATATGCATATTAAAGAATGGACTACGTAGATTACTACTATCATAATCATATTTCGCCAAGGCGTGCCAAGAGGCCCTTTTTTGAGATTTTTTATTAAATTAAATGAATTAATTCACTGGTAAACGCGTTCAATTTTATAAATCGAACGGAAAAAAGTGAATTAATTCCTTACTGAATTAATTCACCACTGAATTCGTTCAATTTCATTTTCGTTCAGTGAATTAAAAACAAAATAAAATTACGTTCAGTGAATTAAAAAAAAATAAAATTACGTTCAGTGAATTAAAAAAAATAAAATTACCTTAAGTGAATTAAAAAAAAATAAAATTACGTTCAGTGAATTAAAAAAAAAAAAAAAATACGTTCACTGAATTAAAAAAACAAAAAATACGTCCATTGAACTCAAAGCCTGTTTTCTGCCTTTCAGTAGAAGAAACTATTTATTTACAAATAAAATTTGAAACTAAGCAATTTTATTAATCTTTACAGATATAGATGAATTTGGAAAAAATATAACAATTAATTTTTCAAACTTATGCTTCCCAGTAAAATGTAGATGCTTGACTATGACAAATTTCATTTATACGTTTTTACAAGACAATGTTTTCTTCTACTGAACGGCAGAAAACAGGCTTTGAATTCAGCGAACGTAATTTTTGTTTTTCGATTAAGAGAACGTATTTTTTTTTTTCAATTCAGTGAACGTATTTTTTTTTCTTTTTTAATTCACTGAACTTAATTTAATTTTTCTTAATTCACTGAACGTAATTTTATTTTTTTTAATTCACTGAACGTAATTTTTTTTTTTTTTATTTCACTGAACGAAAATGAAATTGAACGAATTCTGTGGTGAATTAATTCAGTAAGGAATTAATTCAGTAAGGAATTAATTCACTTTTTTTCCGTTGGATTTATAAAACTGAACGCGTTCACCAGTCAATTAAATCATTTGATTTAATAAAGAGAACTATTGCAATGGAATTAATTCTTTGAATTTATTGTTTGATGAACGCGTTCAGTTCAACGAATTCAGTGAATTACTTAAGAAAAGGAATTCATTCAATTCTAGAGAAAATTGAATTCGATTGGTAGTGAATTCATTCAAAAAAGAATTCTTCAAAGCTCTGATTCCAGTCACATATTCCAATTTCAAGCCTTGATTTATTCTTGATTTACAATGTAATTCAATAGCATACTCCAGCAAAAGGGACACTGGAATTCCAGTCGAACATAACAGTGTAAATATGCTTCAATTCAAACCTTGAATCACAGTTCAATTAAAGTTCAAACAACATTATAATAACACTTGTTGTCAAGCCCTAACTTCTTTTCTGAAATAAGAAAAATAGAGAATACAAGGACTAAATTTAGCTCCAAATGAACAATAAATAAACAAAATGGTTTACAGTGGACAATGGTGGATGCCAAATGGAATTTTTGGTATTAATTAAAATCAGGTCGACTTTATCTAACATTAAATTATTTTTTTTTTCTTATAGAGTAGATTTATAGGAAGAAGAAGAAGAAAACATTTTTATTGAAAAATTTAAGAGACACAAGGAAATCACAAGACTGCCGCAGTTTCGTCTCACCCAAAGACTCGTCAGTGGTTAGTTTATGTGTCAACTGATCAAAGTAATTTTTAATTGTTAATTTGTCTCTATATGAAAAACTTTTTTTGTGTATTGCCATGACCGGGGATTGAACCGGCAGCCCTCTGCACATGCTGTTTGTTTGTTCTTCTTCTTCCTATAAATCAACTCTATAAGAAAAAAAAATTCTTTAGTAATTAATTCTAATATTAATTACGATTGTCCTATGCGACGGTTACAAACACTTAACTAAAAAATAATAAAATTGAAAAAAATTTGCACAGCAGCAACACAACTTCTCCAATCAACACTCGGTATCCAACTATTGAATGTGATAAAAGCGCATCATAATGTGATAATTACTTGTGAAAAAGGAGAAAAAACAATAGGATCCCAGTGTAGAAACCGTAATGACATATCATTATTTTTTGGACTACCTGTAATGATACCCACTTACCTTCTGCATTATTTTAAAACATATAATAATGTGTTACTGATAATGACTTATTTTTATCATTATTTCAAATAGAAAATAATTTACTAGATTTTTTGAAAATTTTTTGAAATCTATTTTTAGACTCAATATTTTTTAAACACTGGTAAGGATATATGTAACCACATATTTTTTGATTTTCTGTATGCTGGCGAATAAGCTTACTTGTGTGCAGCAGGTCAATTATGTTTTTATCTATTAAATATTACATGTCGATATAGCTCAGATGGTAGAGCTATTGACTGGCAATCTGTAGACCCAGGTTCGATTCCCGCCCCAGCAAATTTTATTTAAAAAAAAATACAATAAAAAATATTTTTTTTAATATAATTTATTTTTTGGAAAATCTATTTTTAGACTCATTATTTTTGTCAGTACTGGTAAGCACATAGGTACCGATATATTTTTTGATTTTTCGTATGCTGGTGTGTAATCATAACTCATTATTTTTCGCGAAATCGCCATATAAAGGTAATAAGAAATGTAATAACAAAAGTAACTAGTTACCATTACCAAGTATGTAGTTACATAACTACATATCTGGTAATGATTTTCTACACTGGGATTAAGAGAGGAAACATTCTAATTGAAAAAAAAATTGTTCAAGTATTAGTTAATTCTGGCTCTTCTGATTACAAAACATACATTGTATAGGCTGTGATTGAAAAAACTTCAATTAGCCACACTCAGCGCTATGCCGACCGTGGTGTAACTTGTTAAGAAGTGATGCTACGAGTCATAGCCTGTGCAGAGGGCAGCCGGTTCAATCCCCGGTCATGGCAATACAAAAAAAACAAAGTTTTTCATATAGAGACAAACTAACAATTAAAAATTACTTTGATCAGTTGACACATAAACTAACCACTGACGAGTCTTTGGGTGAGACGAAACTGCGGCAGTCTGGTGATTTCCTTGTGTCTGTTAAATTTTTCAATAAAAATGTTTTCTTCTTCCTATAAATCAACTCTATAAGGAAAAAAAAAATTCTTTAGTAATTAATTCTAATATTAATTACGATTGTCCTATGCGACGGTTACAAACACTTAACTAAAAAATAATAAAATTGAAAAAATTTGCACAGCAGCAACACAAATTCTCCAATCAACACTCGGTATCTAACTATTGAATGTGAAAAAGCACATCATAATCTGATACTTAGTGTAGGCCCAGAATAAGAGCGCAGATGCTAGCGATTTACGCTCTGAGAAAAATAGCGCCCGAAATAACGACGTACAGCGGCAGCGACATAATTGAGTATGTACTATATATAACAAGGAGACTTCATGCCACTTATATGTCTCTTTGTTTACTGCAAACATAATATACAATACTAAACGATGAACTAACGAGCTACTAATAATGTTCAATATCTAAGTTCAATAAAGAAAACAAAAATATTTAATAATTTAAAAAGGTTATATTTTTTTTCCAAAAAAATAGGAAAAGAGTCAGAAGAGCCATTGACGTCCTTTGTTAGCTGTACTCTTTGATATTACAAAATGTAGTGAACACCAGCAAAAATAACAATAGCGTTGGCAACATTGGTGAGAGTATGAGAAAGAAAAAATGGGAGAGTAACAAAATCCGCCATTAAAATAAAATAGATTCCAGTGTTGCCATGTCAGTGCTTTTCGGGTATTTTTTAGTGCTTTTTTCCTTCCCGTACCCGGTGATTTTTTACAAATACCCGTTTATAAAAAGCGGGTATTTACAGTGCTTTTTCAGATTTCTGGCAGTGCTTTTAGTGCTTTTTGCACAGTTTATATTTTTGGTATTTGTTCTCCTTTTTTCAATTTTTCTTGAATTTTTTGTCAAAATTGAAAAAATAATACGAAATATACAAAAAATACATTTTTGCACAATGTTTGTAGTACAATTTTAAATAACAACTTCGTTATATTTAAACTTTGAAATTTTGAAATATTAGTTTGGTGCTTTTTTACCCCTTTTTTGGTAATTTTTTGAACCTTTTTTAAACGATTTTACAAAGCTAAAATGTGTTTTTAAAATCTTGACTTAAATTTTTCAAAAAATTATTATCGTGCTTTTTTACCCCATTTTTGGTAAGTTTTTATCCTTTTTACCCGTTTTCAAAATGCTCACGGTGCTTTCCTGCCTTCAAGAGTTGGCAACACTGATAGATTCTATCTCACAACAGCTACTCCCAGCGATTTTTAAATGTCGAAATGTATGGAAAAAATCGCTGCTCTCTTATTCTGGGCCTACACTTACTTGTGAAAAAGGAGAAAAAGCAATAGGATTAAGAGAGTAAATATTCGAATTGAAAAATAAATTGTTCAAGCATTAGTTAATTCTGGCTCTTCTGATTACAAAACATACATTGTATAGGCTGTGATTGAAAAACTTCAATTAGCCACACTCAGCGCTATGCCTACCGTGGTGTAACTTGTCAAGAGGTGATGCTACAAGTCATAGCCTGTGCAGAGGGCTGCCGGTTCGATCCCCGGTCATGGCAATACACAAAAAAAGTTTTTCATATAGAGACAAATTAACAATTAAAAATTACTTTGATCAGTTGACGCATAAACTAACCACTGACGAGTCTTTGGGTGAGACGAAACTGCGGCAGTCTGGTGGTTCCCTTGTGTCTGTTAAATTTTTCAATAAAAATGTTTTCTTCTTCTTCCTATAAATCAACTCTATAAGAAAAAAAAAAATTCTTTAGTAATTAATTCTAATATTAATTACGATTGTCCTATGCGACGGTTACAAACACTTAACTAAAAAATTCAATTATTTTATTTAATTTTTTACTCAAATGCTTTTAACTTCCAAATCCATTTTTCTGAAAGTGCGGCTATAGTTATGAAACGCTAGTAAAAAGAAAATGGCGATTTAAATTAATCCACGTTAAAAAAAATTTTTTTTTTTGGTGGAAATAAATATCTTTTAGATGTAACTTTTAGTTATAAGGTCTTTTATATGTCTAAATTATTTAGAACCTCACATATCAGCTGTTTTATAGTGCGGCTATAGTTATGAAAAGGAGTGTATGCTCTGCGCTTAATTTCAAAAAAATCTGTTGGCTAGTTTTTGAGTTAGAGATAGATTCGTAAGACGTATCCTGCGGTTATCCTGTGAGTCCTTGAGAACAATTTTAAACTGATTTTACAATTAGAGGCTCTAAACTACCGAATAAACAATTTTGTTGGAATTAAAGTTGAAATCAAGCGTAATTCCAGTCATTTTTTCCAATTCCAAGCCTTGATTTATACTTGATTTACACTGTAATTCAATAGCATTCTCCAGCAAAAGGGACACTGGAATTCCAGTCGAACATAACAGTGTAAATATGCTTGAATTCAAGCCTTGGATTACAGACCAATTCAAGTTCAAACAACACATTAAAAACCATTGTATTCAAGCCCTATATTCAAGCTCAAATCAAGCCAATTAAAACACGATAATTGTAATATTTGATGCAATTTATTTGCAGTTATAAAATTATTTTGTCATACATACATCAACAGCGTCAAACGTTGTAGTGCATTTCTTAGCTAAGGAGAAAATTATAACATTAGAATAAAGTTTAGGCTCAAAGAAATGTCAATTACTTACATATTTATTAGTATCCAAGAAAGAAATTCAGATTCCTTTTATATCTCTATATAAAAAAATTATTTTTAGTTTGTTTATTTTTTCAATATTAACAAGAATAGAAAAACAAATTATTTCAATTTGTTTGAACTGGATTTTCACTGGAAAAAACACATAAAATAAAGCAAAATTTAAGCATTTTTTACAGCACTTGAATTTTTAGTTTTTCAGTGTTTATTGGGTAGCTTTGTTACACTGTGTGTAATTTTTTAATGCCCATTAACTTTTCTCGAGAAGTTAACTTTACCTTAACCATGGGTAACTAACCAATACTAAATATTTATCCCTATGAAAATTTAACCATAATAACTTATCAATATTTTAACTCTGGGTAGTTAACCTTAGTATGAAATGTCAGAATAAAAACAAAAGGAAAAACAAAAATTAATAACAAAAAATTTTTTTTTCAATACGGGAAAATGAAAAGTTTTTCTCGCGGTTTTTTGTGTGTTTCTTGTCGTAAAAAAAATAATACACTTGACCACGTCGTTTTTTTGAAGATTCGCGGTCGCTAAATGCTATAAAATGATTGTATATTTTTGCATACTACGAGAGGCTATTTAATTAAATCCATTTGGTAAGTCTATAAAATAAAAGTGAATTACTTGAACTATTAATAAGTATTTCGTGCTAATCGAGACAACCGCGAAAAGATTCGCGCATAAAATTAAAAAAAAAATAGTGGAAATTTTGTGATAGATTTCTAAATTAAGGCAATTTATGTGATCAGCACATCAAAGTGAGTAGAAAAATAATCGCTGTGCATGATTTTGTATCTTTTTGTAATTGCGAGTCAAAACTGTGGGTTGTCCAGGGGTTCCTCACATACTTTTAAAATATTTAAAACATGATTGGTTCACATTTCGTAAATTCGAGAGTGATTTCTATACGCTCTAAATTCAGTACTCTTGTACTTCATTCAGTAGTCTTGACCTTTGATACATGACTCATTTTAAATTTGATACGCTGATTCCAAGTTCTTAAATGTAAGTTACCCAAAATTGATGGAATAATTGTTTTTCTGAGAGTGGTTTTCAAAAGAATTTTTTCCTATAACGGTACACAAATTAAAAAAATGTTGTCCTATGTATTTTAGAGAACAAAATTCATTCTTTACTACCATCGTAACAAAAACTCTTAGGTGGTGTTTCTAGATAACGTTTTGCTCCACACGAACGAAAATACAATAACAAAATACATGCAAAACAAAAACAAAATACATGTCACTCATTCGTGTGACAACGAACGTCTTCTAGAAACCCCATGTTAAGCTATTTCAATGCGTTTTGTATATTATTTTAAAATACGTAAAAAGCTATTTTTCGCGATTTTAATCACAATTTTCTCGAAATTGAGAGGTGGTAGAGATTTGGAATCAGCAAGTAAAATACTAAAAGTATGTTCCAAGCTTCTACCGGCAGCGACTTTTCATTTTGTAGAGGTGTATAATTCGTATCAAATTGTTCTAATATTGGTCACCATTTTTGGTTTTAATTATTCAAGACAGATTTTGGCTCTTTGAACCAATAAAAAAATAAATTTTTCCTATTTCCTTATACGCGGCCAATTTGTGTAAGCTATCACAGAAACCTAAATCCTAAATAGCAAAAATTTGTGCGCGATTTTAAGTACTGATGCAATTTTTGTAAGTTTTGGTAAAGTGGGGAAATGCACATCGAAAATACTTACATGTATCATAAACGATTCTTAGTCAAAGTTTGGTTAAAGCTGCGCTTTAGATTTTTATTTTATTAATCATCATTACAGGTTTAATTTATTAAAATATCTTACGTAGGGTGAATTGTTCTAAAATAGCCTTGGTTAAGTTTCTTAACCACAGAAATTTCTATGGTTAAATTTTAGCATTGGTTAGAAGAAATGCTTGGTTAAAATTTAGATAAGTTATTCAAAAAATATGTTTACCAGTGGATAAGGCTAGTAGAGGTCTTAACCAGGGTATAAATTGAGATAAGTTAACGGGCCTAAGTCATGGAAATATAACCATATACAGACACCACTACGTGATAAAAGACCAAAAAAAAGACCCGTGTCTCCCAGTTTAGCCCCAAGTAGGGTTGCCATCCGTCCTCTTTTCCCCGGACACCGTCCTCTTTTTAGGGCGTCCGGGGCAGTCCTACTTCTTTTTCAGTATGTGTCGGGGGTTGTCCTACTTTTTGTAATTTTCTCCAGAACTTTGCCAAATTTGAAGCTTATCAGCAGTGAGTCAACTGTTGAATTAAAAAAAAAATAGTATTGCTTTTAATGATGAAAATTTATTTAATGAATTCCTTATCCTGAAAAATTATGTAAAAAACTTAAATTCAATTAACATGACTGATAACAAGTTTTGTTGCGATTTTTTTTTATTAAAAATGATGTTTACTATGAAATGAAAAAACTTATTGGGTTTTATTTTTTCTTACCAGCAGATAATGTACCGATGTTTCTTACATGTATTATAATACGCTCGCAAATTGATTGTCTTATGGATGGAGTATACCAAGGACATGAAGTTTTTTTTACATAAAAACTACAAATGGGAATATTTCTGTCACAAACACCGAAGAGAGCAAAATATCTAATTTTCCATTTACCGTAGATTCAAACCAACAGTCAGTCAAATTCAAATCAGAAAGTTCCGAGAATAGATTTTGATAACCAATTGACTTAGAGTCCCGATAATTTATCAGCTGAGAAGTATTATTCCTACTAAAATTGATATTCACAGTACAAAACAAAAGATCATGATCAGATATAAACAATATCTACACCCAGGAAATAGGTTCGGTATTGACAACCGCATTTGTAGCCAATCGAATGGTTTGGTTGTGGTAGCCGAGTTTTTCACTTGTGACAACAGAAACCCAGTTGAGGCAGGACTAATTTAACTGTGACAACGGAATTTCAGCTGTATCAAGAATAATTCGGTAGTCTAAACCAAGAAATTCATTTGATGCAACTGAACCATGCGATTGGCAACATATTGGGTTACCAGCACAGAAACTGTTTTCTGGGTGTGATCAAACAAAAGCAAGGAGTGCAAATCCGACATTAAAAATAAATCCAGCAAACTTGGATTACTGTTGGAGGAAAAACGAGTGGTCATCTCACAATTTATTATCAATAAACCAACAGAGTTTATGAAGTTACACAATTCGTTACTATATCCATCATCAATCAGCAAATTAACATTCAAATCACCACAAACTACATAAAAATCGAAATTAATAATGTAATTATTAAAGTTTGAGAAAAATGGTATTAGAGTCAAATGAAATTTTTATATGAATTTTCAAGAGTTTTATGAATATTTGAAGAAATGTGACTATACTAATTAAAATTGAAAGCACTGAAAAACATTCATAAACTTTATAATTCGTACCAAAAAAAATAATAGAAATGTACATTCCTAAAAATGTATGCAATGAATTGGTTAATTGTTGTATTTTTTTTATTTATGTACCACTAATTTAAAGTTCAGAATGATTTTTTTGTGGATTTTTATTTAGTGGGAATAAAAATTATTTTATTTATAAAATAAATTTTTATTTGTATATTTTATCGCGTTGTTGATTTTTTTTAAATCACAGGCAAAACAGTAAGCTCAGCACACGCATCAAGGGACGCAGAACACAATATAAAAGCGACACGACGCTCACATCGAGGCATTACACAGCGCGACGTCAACGAGAGCTCAGCGGTGAAAGTTATAGAGAAAGTGCTACAGCATAATTCGCACACAACATTGGCAACTGACAATTTCAAAATGCAATGTGAAAAAATTGATTTATTTTGCTACGTTTACGGTCATCAAATCGGAAAAAAAGTTATACAAGATTTCAAAAGGAAAAGAATATTTTAACTAGTGAATACATTAGAGCATATAAGTTGTTTTTCGACGAAGTAGACTTGACCGGTGAAAATTACACACCTAATACAGTGTGTCGCCAAGTGGTTCCGCAACCAGTTCCATGGAATCGGTTGCAGTGGAACCAGTTGTAGAATGGGTGTGGTTGGCTACCGATTGTAAAAAATTTTCGTGGGATAATACGAATATTTTTTTTATTATTTTTGTATCTCAATATTGAAGTAAAGAAAAAACAAATAAAATTAAAAAATTTTCGGCAAATTTTTCACTTTTGCGGCTACCTAAACGGTGTTAAGAATAATTTCTAGGAAGTTCATATGTTTGCTACCTATGGACCTGAACAGGGGAAAAAAGGTAAAAAATCTAATTTTTTAAAGTTTTTTGCGATTTTAATCTTGAAGATGAAGTTTGTTTGATTTTATATGTTCACAATTTTTGTTTGTTTGACAAGAGCTACAACTTTGCCTCAGAGAGTAAATCAAAATTCCGAACGGTTTGCAAGATATGAGCCTGAGAAAATTATTACTTTTTTGCAAAAATGACACCGAGGCCCCAAATCTTTGGGGCCCATAAAAAAAAGTGCATTACCTGGGCCAAAACTAGTAGACACGGGTCTTATTTTTGATCTTTTATCACGTAGTGGTGTCCGTATATGGTTATATTTTTTCGTGTTGCAATGTGTTATCATCGATAATTTACGCCAGATCGTAAATGTATTTTTGGTGATTTTTTAAATATATTTTTCTTTTTTAAAAAGTTAATTATTTCAAATTTACTAAATTTTAAATTTACATGCTTTTCGCTTGAAAACCGTTCATTATACAAAAAAAGTTTGAAGGTAAAAAAAGTAGTTAAGTTTTCTGTGGATATAATACAACTTGTTTAGTAAAATATTTTTATTTAGCCAAAAATTATTTAAAATCTAAACGATTTATGAAACAGTTTCATCAAATATGATCAAATAAAAATACATATTGAAAAAATGGCAGAGCTAATTGTATTTATGGCAAAGAAATATTGGAAAACAGCAAAAAAAAACCGGTGAAAATATAACCGTTAAAAAACAAAAAAAAAATCAGAGAACAAAACAATTTTTATGAGTAAAAAAATAATTTTAAGAGGAAATCTAACTTTTGGGTTGTGTATTGCTAAAAAAAATAAAACAAACAAATTTTAACCTTTAAAATAAAAAAGATTAGTATTTTTTTGTTGCTAATTGTAGCTAATCGGGTTTCAAAATTTAGTAAAATAAAATTGTAGAATTAGCAACTGAAATTAGTAAAAAATTCTGTAATTTGTAAAATGAGAATACCAAATTATTTTACTAAAAACAACTTTATACTAAAAATTATCTTAATACTAGTTAATTAAATTGGAAACCGTTTTACTAATTTTTATACTTTTTTTTAGTGTATATTTATTTAAACAAAAACAGTGCGTATTAATTTTTAAAATTTTGTTATTGCAAACATAGAATTTTGAAAGGCTGAAAAACTGCTCCCACTTTCGAAAATCTATGATAAAGTTCGAACAAACAAATCTGTTTGGGATTTGACATCTATTTACTGCACACTAAGGGAATTGTCTACATGCTTTTTAGAAGTTTTATATTCATTCAATGAAATTTCGTTGGAATTCATCCATTGAAATACGGAGGAGATTGGAAGATAAACAAAAATCTAAAAATAGAATGTGTCTGCGTTGATCAATTCAGAGTTAAAACAAAAACAGAAAGCTGAATAGGGAAGAAAATAACGAATTAGTTACATTGTATTCTAGGCCTTACTTGGGTGAGGTGGTTAAGCTGTCGCACTTTAGTATAGTTACGTTTGTAATGTGGGAGCATGTGTTCGATTCCTACAGCCGACGCACAGTGCTTTGTCCCATAGACAAAAATAAAAAAATTGTGTCTCCGATTTCAACGAAAATATTGTTTTTCTATATATCCTAAAATTTTTTAATCTTGTAAATATTATCCTTTCTGGTATAACTCAGTGCTTTGTCCCATAGACAAAAATCAAAAAATTGTGTCTCCGATTTCAACGAAAATATTTTTTTTGTATATGGGTGAAATCAAAAAATGTGATAAGTTTTGGGCCAAAAAGTGTTAATATTTCGGTTTTTTCATAATGGAATCAATAAGTTTAGTCATTATAAACCTAATTGCAAAAAATCTCTTCTACAAGTAGTCGCAATAACTTTTTTTGCACAATTTTAATTGTTTTTGTGGTAACGGAGTTTACATTTTCACAAGCAAAAGATATAACAAAAAAAATTAATTTTGTATTTTTGCTCAAAATATAAAATTTTTTAAAATCCAATCAGCGGTTGCGCAGTTACAAAATTATATATTAAAAACATAACATTTCGCGATCAAAAAATTCTTAAATTGTGTGAAACAAATTTAATATGTCAAACTAATGTCAGTAATGGCTCGAAATATCGATTCCAAACCAATGAATTGCAAAATCAATCGTTTTTCTCTCCAGCAGTTTAGGGTAAAAAACTGATAACTTTCTTTGATTTGACGCATAAATATTAGTTGACTCACTTCTATTTATGGTTATTTTAAAATATTTTAAACATTTACCTACATTTTTTTGAACGCAAAATGATGCAAACTATTTTGGTTACAGAGTTTACATTTGGATACTTTTTTTCATTTTCTTTCAGAAACGCTTTGTCCGAATTTTCTTTCGGAAACAAAATCGCAAGATGCCTACAAGGTGAATCCAAATATGCCATCGTTTTTTTAACTCGTTAAATAGTTTGGTGTAAAAATTTGGAACGGAGTTTACAACATTTTTTCATATCTTATTAAAGACATCCTTTTTCATCTCGACAATGTTACATTGAAAAACTTCAAGTCTGTTATACTAGATGATTGTTTACAGTCCAACGATCATTTGAGTATAAATAACATTATACTTTTCGCAATATAATTAATAGATAACTCCAAAGTTCGTGTGTATGCATTTTTATCAAAAATTATGACGAAAAATCGTTACAGAGTTGAAGTCGTGTTAGCATAGACATACGGAAAAGTTTGTAAAATGTATTAATTTTTACTAAAAACGTTACTTTTCCTCTTCATAAAAATTCTTACATTTAGTGTTTAGCTTTATTGGTTATTAAAATATAAGCTATTAAAGTTAAAAAACCTTATGAGATACTGGTTACGGAGTTTACATTTGGCCTATAAAATTGGCCACAAATTTTATGTATTAACCAAAAATTCGTCAGATTGTTGTAAATTTTGTAAAACAGGTGACAATGCGCTGATATATATCAAAATATATAACTCAAATGTAATCCATGAATTAGAAATTAGCTTGTTACATGGTTTTTATTAGAGTCTGCTAAAAACCGAAAAATTTGAAAACCGCGGTTTCGGTTTTTTAAAATTATAAAAACCGCGGTTTCGGTTATTTTTCGGGTTTCTTGTGATATTAATAGAATTGTTTTAAAATAATTTAATATGTATGTATAGCAATTAAATATTTTAATACATTCAAGATATTTATTAAAATTCGATTGAATTTCTCACTCGAATAAAGGCAATAACACCATTGCCGGGGAAAGAAACGCGGAAACCGTTATAAGTTAAAATTTTTTATTCTTTTTTCGGCAGATTAAACTGTATTTAAAGAGTTTAAATTTGGAATTTAGCAATTTGTTTAAAACAATATAAAGTTGAAATTTTATACAGAAAATCTGGACTGAATACGTGAAACTCAATATCTCTTAAACTACTTGACTTTTGGTGCAATTTTTTACTAAAATTATAATCCTCAGCTTATATTATCTGTAGTAGTAAACACAAAAAATCTTTAAAGTAATATTTAATGGAGAAATTGTTCATTACAATTAAATACAGAATTTTGTAAAATAAGAGATAAACCCTTTCGAAATTCTAGGCTCAATAATATGTAATTTAATTAATTATTTTAATTGCTTTAAGTATTTGCTAAAAACCGATTTATTTTTGTCGGTTTTCGGTTTCGTTTTGAGGCCACGAAAACCGCGGTTTCGGTTTCGGTTAAAACCGAACAGCAAACTCTAGTTTTTATCACATTTTTTGATATCACCCATATACATATACTAAAATTTTTTAATCTTGTAAATATTATCCTTTCTAGTATAACTCATTCTGTCTACACTAGAGTTCGCTAAAGTCGCTAAATTTTTAGCATAGAATGTAATGAAAAAAGATGAATTTTTCGGATCTTACAAAAAAAATTGGTAAAAATTAATTTTTAGAGGTATCTTTAAAATTTTTCTTTTTTTTAATATTTGAATATATTCGAATCAATAAAAGATAATAAAATTAACATATCAAAATAATCTTTGAATTTTTACAATATTTTTGCTGGGAGCCTAAAAATATCAAAAGTTAAATGGAACTTAAAAAAAATTATGTTAATTGATTTTAAAATTTTAAAAATTTTTGTCATGGTCTTATAATTTTATATAAGAAAAAATAAAGAAAAGAACCAATTTCTTAATTTAACTATAAAAAAAATTTCCCAAGTGTCAAAAAATGTATTTTGGTAATTTCATCTTTTATGGGTTACGAAAAAGTTCCCAACTTTCTTAGATTTTAATAAAATGGTATATTTTTTCCAAAAACTAAAACTAAGATATAATTATTTAAAAAAAAAGTACAAACTTTGGCAAAAGCACATTATCTAGTTCATTAATAAATCTTTAAATATACCTAATTTTTGGTTAAAATCCTAAAAATTACCAAAGTTTGATAATATATTAAAAAAAAATTATGTTAGTTGATTTTCACATTATTATTTTTTTGTTAGGAATAGACCTTTAGTTATTATATTTAAAAAATTATCTACCAATTTTTTTACAGAAATTAAAATAAATGTATTTTTTTAAAGACTCCCGAGTAAAAAAGTGTATATAAAATTATATGTGAATGGATATATTTGCAATATGTAACTGGATATAATTTCATCCGAAAAATGGTTATATTAAATTGTATCATATTGGATATAATTGTATTTACAAGGATACAAAGTTATATCAAATGATAAACTTATATCCGAATTTTGTCCCGATCAAATTGGATATAAGTTAATACAATACGATATGATTAAATTTAAATGATAAAAAAAACTTTGAATTGGAGGGCAGCAGGATTTCGGGTCCTACACACTCAGGGGTGTGATGAAAATCGAAAACGAACAGTTTTTCAATCTAGAATAATTTGTTTCGCGAAAATCAAATTGGCTTCAAATTATTATTTATCGTTTTATTTGACGCCGGACATGTAAATTAGGAAATAAAATATAATTGGTATTGTACAGATCCTAAAATATTTACCATTGAAAATCAGATCGTTTTCGATATTCATCACATGCCTGACTGTCAGCCGAGGGCTACTATTGATAATGAGTAACTATTAAAGACGTTAATGTATAAATCTGTTATTCTTTAAAGACTAGATAATTTTTTATCAAATATGGGAATTTTCTTTGGACTTAGAAATTTTTTTTAAATATGTTAAGCTTTTTTATTTTAAATAAAATTTTAATGGTTAGCCCGGCAATGCACTTCTTTTTTGTTGGAGGCTCATAGTTCCCGATTTATGGAGCTGAAAATGATCTACAACAATATTCAATGGCTTATTTCATATTTCTGCACTCAAAACTTATCGGACAAGAACAAAATATATATATCGTTGGGAAGGTACTTGAAATACCTTTTCAATGATATGCAACATGCCTAGACTTATTAACCCATTACGAGCCGGGCCATGATTTTAAATGTTAATTTTTTTAAATTGGATTTTTTAAATTAAAAAAAACTTTTAGAAGTAAAAAAGTTCAGAAAATATTAATTTAATGAAAAAATTGAGTAAAGCATATAAAAAATTGTTTTTGATCAAATATTACATTAATCTCGAATATATTAGTTAATCTCGAACTTGGGTCTGATATTAACTAATATATCGTCGGCTTGCCTGCAAGAAGTGCTATGTTTTTGGTTTTAACAGGTTTTCAGGAGAGCGAAAAAACTGATTTATATTATCCTTTTAAGATATTTTATTGACATCATATGCCCTAATGATTCACGACCTTATTTATTACAATCATTATTAAGGCATATGATGTCAATGAAATATATTAAAAGGATAATATAAACCAGTTTTTTCGCCCTCCTGAAAACCGACGATATTGTTATATATAAAAAATAAAATTAAAAATATTTTTGTATCTATTTATACATACAATTTTGAACGGTTTTATCAATAATATATTCCTATATATACAATTTTCAATAAAGCAAATACTGATATATGATTTAATATGATTACATATGAGAAAATTTCTAAAAAAATTTCGAATATATCACCATATAAAACATATAAGGTCGCATACAATATTTTATATTTTCATATATTTTAATATTAAAAAATATATGTTATATATACTCTTTTTTACTCGGGCTCTTTTTCATACACTCTAATAAAAATTCATGTAACTTTAGCCCATTTATAGTAGGTATTTTTTCTCCTACTATAATTTCAGTAAAAATACATTTTTGTGCCTAAATTAAAATATTTACATACATTGTGTGTACATTAATTACCCGAGTAAAAAAAATTGATATCGCGCAATATCTAATCATATCCAATTTGATATTGTTTAAGATCTGCTGTAATATCTAGCTGATCCAATTAGATCTCAAAATTTGGTGTATCCAATCATATCGTATTAGATCCCATTGTATATATGGGGATAAACTAAGATCAAGTTATATCTCAAAATTGGGAGGTCCAATGATATCTTTGGGGATAAACCTAGATCTATTTTGATCCGAAAATTGGCGGATCCAGCTATATATTTGGGGATATTTTTAGATCTAATTTGATCCGAAAAATGGCGGATCCAATTAGATCCAGCTATATATTTGTGGATAAACTTATATCTAATTTGATCTCAATTTTGGCAGATCGAATTAGATCCAGCAATATATTTGTGGATAAACTTAGATCTAATTTGATCCGAAAAAGTGGCAGATCGAATTAGATCTAGCAATATATTTGGGGATAAACTTAGATCTAATTTGATCCGAAAAATGGCACATCGAATTAGATCCAGCAATATATTTGTGGATAAACTTAGATATAAATTGATCTGAAAAATGGCAGATCAAAATAGATCCAGCAATATTGTAGTGTCCATTACTACACACACCTTCTTATCATGTTATACTATTTTACTTGTTCAATAATTGTCGTTCTAAAATATTTTATAATAATTTTATTTCCGTTTCCTTTCAATTTTGCTTTTCAAAAATTTTCTTTCTGATTTTAGATTTTGTAATAAAAACAAATAGATTATTTTATAAAAAGAACAAAAAGTTTTCTTTCGTTAATAAATATTTAAAGTTACTATATTGGCGATCCTGCTTCGGACCAATTTATAAACAAAATAATTTGCCAATTACTACCTGCAATACATCGCTGTGAAATCACAATCAAACATTTGACTATTTGATCCGATTCCAATTTAAAATTTGTGCATTCAATAATCCAACACAACCCGGAAGTTCTACATACCTATAAAAGTTATTTATGTACCATCAAAATTGATGGACATTCAGATGCTTTATCGTCAACGATACATATTAATTGAATTGAAATAATCAACAAAAATATTCAGCAAGTGTTGTTTTTATATTGACTCAAAGAAGTTTTCCAAATCATCAAATCGGATTCAAACCCTATTTAAATAATCCACTAATTGGTGAAGTTTATTTTCAAATCCTAATTCAAATACTACGGATTCAAGAATCTTTTGATTTCATCATCTACAATCAACAACACCCGGCTGTATACTGATAAGTAGTTTTCATAGTTATTATTTTTATATAAACTAAGTATTATTGTTACGTAACTTACTGTAACTTTCCTCTGAAACATTTTCGTTTGCAACAAATTTTATTTACATATAAAATGGTTTTGACACGTTCGCAAACAGCTAACGAACATGACACATTTCATGATACTGTCACAACACATATTTCCGAAAATGCAACATCAAATGTTCATAATTCCCAACAAAATACCGTTCTTATGCAAAATCATACCGCTTTATCCCCCGTTAATACTCAACCATATACAATAAACAATCAAATACCTAATTTAAAAATTCCACAATTTTGGAGTTATTGCCCACAAGCATGGTTTTTTCAAGTCGATATGCAATTTCAATTACATAATATTGTAGATGACAATATTAAGTACCAATTTATCGTTACTTCTTTATCTCAAGAAGTCATTTTGAAAATATTAGATTTGGTTCAAAATCCTCCTATTACTGAGAGATATGAAACCATTAAGGGAGCACTTTGCGAACGATTTTCTCTTAGTGAAGAAAGTAGATTAGAAGAGATAATGTCAAGTTCTCAATTGGGTGATAAAAAACCCTCGGAATTATTTCGGGATCTTACAATACTAGCCGGACCACTTTTGTTTCTCGTGAATTGATTTTTAAATTTTGGCAAAGAAAATTACCTAAAAATATTCAAATTCATTTGACTTCTTCGGGCTTGTCTTTAATTGATGAAAAGGTTGTTTTAGCTGATAAAATTTATCAGATGTGTGATCCAAATATATCAGTTGTTAATTCAACCGAAACTTCACCGAATGATGTTATTAAAGACTTAACCCAATTAACCTCCGCACTTAACGAGAATATAAGTAAATTAACCTTAAATATTGATGCTTTAAATAGAGCGAATGTTAATAATACCACAAAAAGTAATCCATCAGGACATTCTACTCGTTCTTTTCAAAATCGAAGAAGTAATTCTGAATATATTTGCTGGTATCATTCAAGATTCGGTAATAGGGCACTTAAATGTGAAGAATCGTGTAAATTTTTTACAAACTTTCAATCGAGATCTAAATTATTCCATTATGTCGACGACACATAATGGAGATTATTTTTTGAATTCTCGTCGTCTTTTTGTTACTGATAAAAATAGCAAATTAAAATTTCTAATTGATACTGGTGCAGATATTTCTGTTTTCCCAGTAAATAAATTTAAAGGCGAAAAGAAAAAATGTAGTATATTTCTTTCAGCTGCAAACGGAAATAAAATTATTATAAAATATTTTAGAACGACAATTATTGAACAAGTAAAATAGTATAACATGATAAGAAGGTGTGTGTAGTAATGGACACTACAAATATATTTGTGGATTAACTTAGATCTAAATTTATCCGAAAAATGGCAGATCCAATTAGATCCAGCAATATATTTGTGGATAAGCCTGGATATAAATTGAATAGAAAATTGGCAGATCAAATTAGATCCAGCAATATATTTTGGGATTTAGTAAGACCTAATTTGATTCGAAAAATGGCAGATCGAATTAGATCCAGCTATATATTTGTGGATGAACTTAGATCTAATTTGATACGAAAAATGACAGATCGAATTAGATCCAGTAATATATTTAGGGATAAACTTGGATCTAACTTTATCAGAAAAATGCCTGATCGAATTAGATCCAGCAATATATATGGGGATAAACTTGGATCTAAATTGATACGAAAAAGTAGATCTAGGTATATGTGACCTTCTCCGAGAAAAGGGACATGGTGTGTCAAAAAACGGGTTTGGACTTAAGAGTGGATTCTGGTACCTAAAAGGGTGTAGAATAACATGAAATGAGTTGAGGCACCTAACCATACCAAATCGCATCTCCCAACTGAAGGTGTGTTTAAAGTGATAATGCGTTATGAAACTTTAAATGTGTTCTTCTCAAAACTTAATTTTCACACACTAGGTCCCTTTTCTCGGAGAAGGTCACATATATATTTTAGGATTAAGTTGTATCTAACTTTATCTGGAAAACGGCAGATCGAATAAGATCGAGGATTATATTTGGGGATTACGTAAGATCTAAATTTATGAAAAAAATAACAGATGAAATTAGATCCAGTAATATATTTCGGGATTGCGTAAGATCTTAACTTTTTCAATAAGTTGCAGATCGAATTGAATCCAGTGATATATTTAGTGATTTGGTAAAATCTTAATTTTTCCCATAAATTGCAGATCGAATTAGATCCAGCAATTTATTTAGGATTAAAATGGCAGATAGAATTAGAAACAGCAATATATTTGGGGATTGACATCTAAAACTATCCATAAAAATGACAGATAAAATTAGATGCCGCATTATATTTGGTACTACGTAAGATCTCCATTTATTTGGGATTAAATAAGATCCCAGACATATATTGCCACTGTAACTGGATATACATAACGACATGTATAATTATATATTGTAATATATGCCATATATGATTATATATAATTTTTTTTACTCGGGTAGGCATAAAGTATGTAATCATACCTATTTATGTTCATAAAAATGTTTAGGAACATACGAATTTCATGTAAAATTACAGAGTTTGTGCTTAAAATAGTATTAAAAAATATGTAAAGATACAGGCAAAATGCTTACAACCACACGTAAAGTATGTATATATACATTCCTGGTGCTTTATATTAAACAACCCAAATGATTCTTACTGCCATTTAAAGGATTTAAAAGCAATAAATGTATTTATAAAGGATATTTTATTAGATATTGCAAATGTATATTTGAAGCAATTAAAAACAATAAAATAACAATAAAGGAACTAATATATTAATTAAATAAAATAATAAGTTGTATTTTCGCCAAATTATCAATCGCTCATTTGTCAATTTTAGCTGGAGCCTCTTTCTCAGAGTTTAGCAACAATTTGGCTAGCTAGCCGTGTTAAAAAAAAATACTAATAGAATATAAATTAAAAGAAAAACGCACTTAACAAATTGCAAAATAATGGCGGAACGCGAAAAAAGGCTTTATGGTAGAAAAAATTAATTTAAAAACTCAATCAGCGATTAACATTCTGCAAGCGAATATAATGATGCAAAAATTTTCCTTTTTGCAAATTTTATTTTTCGGGATTCTTATTTATTTTTTTTTGCAACTAGCCACCAAACTTTGTTGTATGAAATGTGTATTTTAGTCCCCATATTATGAATTGAAAAGAACCACACTTAAAAAATTGCAAAATAATGGCGGAACGCGAAAAAAAAACTTTATGGTATAAAAAATTAATTAAAGCACACAATCAGCGATTAAAATTCTGCAAACAAATATAATGATGGAAAAATTTTCCATTTTGGAAAAAAAAAAATTTCGCGATATATGAAATTGGTACTATAGTCCCTAGATTATGAATTAAAATAAAAAAAACACAATTAAAATACTGAAAGATAATCGCGGAACGCGAAAAAAGCCTTTATGGTACAAAAAATGAATTAAAAAACTTAATCAGAAATTTACATTCTGCAAACAAATATATTGATTAAAAAATTTTCCTTTTTGCAAACTTGTTCCGCAATTTTTTTTTCGCGTTCCGCGATTATTTTGCAGTTTTTTAAGTGTGATTTTCTAAACTCATAATCTAGCGACTATAATACCAATTTCATACGCCAAAGTTTGGTGCTTAGTTTGCAAAGAAAAAATCGCGTAAATATTGTTTCCAAAATGAAAAATTTTTCCATCATTACTTTCGTTTGCAGAATGTCAATCGCTTATAGTGTGTTTTAATTATTTTTTTTTTCAACCATAAAGTGTTTTTTTACGATGTCAACAAAATATCTTTAAAGGATAATATAAATCAGTTTTTCCGATCTCCTGAAAACCTGAAAAAAAGCACATAGCACTACTTGCAGGCAAGCCGACGATATCTAGCTAGTTTTTAGAAGAATTTTCCCTTTGGATGAATTTAATGCATTTGCAAATGGCATAGAAGCGGATTTTATGTAGCAGAATTCGTTTAAAATTTTTTATCTATAATAAAACATTTGGCATCAAGAAAAACTCATAAAAGATGTCCTTAAAAATGTTTTTAAGAGCTAAGTATTTACTAAAGAGTATAAAGCTTTAGCTTTTGGAAGGTACAATAAGTTTATCCATAAATTAATATATATGGATGATATTTAGCTGCAAATTTAAACCATATCTTAATTTGTAAACAATCGGCACTTGTCGCAATCTTCATATTAACGGAACTCTAATGGGTTTAACTTTAATTGCTGAGTTTGTAGTCAATAGCAAAAACAAAATTCTTCCTTTGTATTGTTTTTAAAATTCGTGGAATGCAAACCTATTTAACTTTCATACGCTTAATATAGCGACTACCGTTGTAAGCTTTTCCAGAAACGAGCAAGAAATACATTTTATAAATATCTATTCAATACTTATATCTTCGTTTTTATTCAATAACTGCAAAAAACACATCCTAAATTATTATAACATTTGAATAAAAATTTTAATTGCATAACTGCATCTACCCACTTTTAATTTCAATACCAATATTGTTTTCATCCAGTTCTGCATTTAGAATTAAAGGTTTTCATGTTCTATTAGTAGCTTTTGATGTTCAAATTTATTGTTTGATAGTTATAAGCCGGAAAATTTGCTAATTAGTTAAAATGCTTTAAAAATTTGTTTGGTTTTTTTATTTTTAATTTATATTTTGACATTCTAGATATTGCTTATTAAAGTACGTACAGTTACGCATTTTATGCCTAATATATAATTTTAGGCACAATGTGTGTAATTATAAAGAATTTATGCTTATAAACGTATAAACATGTTCCTCAACAAACAAATTACTATATTAAGTATGTAAATGTGTAGACAAAAGTATGTAAATAAAATTTTCAAGCATATTGTGCTTAAACTTACGCATTTTCTGTAATTTTACATGAAACTTTGCACCCTTTATTATAATAATATTACATGCATTTTTTAGAGTGTATCTCATTCACGTAATAAAAGCTACATTTTTTAATTAAATTAAAGAAATTGATAAAACATCTATCTTTGAACTTTGGGAGCAAATTCACTAAAGTATCACCGCTAAAAACACTACGAGGAACATTTTTGTGGAACATTCTAATCCTCTAACTCTTCAATGAAAGGGGATTTTTTGGCACCTTTTTAAAAAGGGACAAAAAAGACCCGTAAATTGAAGAGTTAGAGGGTTAAAATGTTCCACAAAAATGTTACTCGTAGTGTTTTACATAAGTTCGCTGAACACATCCTATACTTAAAATAGAAGATTCCCATGGTTTCTCCCTAAAATCGAGCATTGTGGAACATTTGAGCGACAATTCTGAATAAATACGAAACCCTTCAACACATTTTAAGTTTTTACTTATCCACAATTGTAGTGTTTTACATAAGTTCGCTGAAAATACCCTATACCTAAAATGGAGGATTTACATGGTTTCCTATTTTAATCCTATTTAATTTCTTTTTGTTTTAGAAAAATCATTTTAAGCGTTTAAAACGCATTTTTTATGACAGGATTTTTTTTTATTAATGAATCGATTTAACCTAAATTTGGCACAAATATAATGAATTGACGTGCTAAATTTCATGGCAATCGGATAATTTTTGCAGGTTTTATAAAGATTTTAAGATAAAGGATATTTATATGGCAGGGCTAAGAATCCTTGCTTCGATTTTGATAAAAATTGGCTCAAATGCTTCCAGTTTTATGTGTATCTCAATGGACAATTTTTGTAATTTTACGTCCATTTATGTAGCTAATATATTTTTAAATTTCAGGACCTATGGGAAATGGGCGTGTCCTTGGCCCGATATTTCCAAAAATTTAAATTCTTCTTAACTAAGGGGTTTTATGTCAGTGTAGCAAATTTTAAAACTGTCTCCACTCCTTCTATTTTTGTCCAATCGTTATATGGCATCAAAGCACTGTGCGACGGGTTGTTGAAAAAAATTATCATATAGAGGCAATCTGACAATAAAAACATATAATTAACACTGCACGACAAAATATTGACTTTTAAAAATTAATAGAGCTCTGACCATCAATTCTATATATTTTGGACATGCTGATTACAATGGCGTACTTTATTTTTCGATCAATGGTACAGATTTTTCGCTAAATGTCTTTAAATTTGGCGGTTTTCCATTTAGTTTTTTATATACAAAAATTTTGAAATGAAATCAAAATAAATTTTTTGTGGTGAAATGAAGGCACAGGACCTGTATTCATATTTAGGCTTAAAATTTGATTCATAAAACTTGATATTAAAACCACTGTTCGCGTTTTAGATGGATTTTTACGGGTTTTTAAGATTTTTGCCAATTGAATCGCTGAAAGCAAAATCGGCCTTAATAAATGATATGGCTTAGTAAAGAAGCAATTAAAAGGAAAATATTTCAACAAAAAAAAAAATGTATTCATCTATAGCGGCCTATACGTTAAAATCGCGATTTTTCAAAATTTGGTATGGCAGCATAGCTTTCCAAGATGTCCCCAAAGTCTATAATATGGGGTCACCTCTAAAAACTGTTGCAAAATTTCAAGCAAAACAGTTTCTATTTGCAAAAGTTATAACAATAAATAAATTTTTTACTAAGGTTAATATCGTACTAAAGACACTTAAATTGTCTTTATTACGATACTAACCATAGTAAAAAATGTATTTATTGCGATAACTCTTGCAAATGGAAACGGTTTTGCTTGAAATTTTGCTAGAACAGTTTTTAGAGGTGACCCCATTGTATACTAAAAGTTGGACTTTGGGGACATCTTGGAAAGCTATGCTGCCATACAAAATTTTTGAAAAATCGCGATTTTAACGTATAGGCCGCTATAGATGAATTCATTTTTTTTATTGAAATATTCTCCTTTTAATTGCTTCCTGACTAAGGCATTACATTTATTGAGGTCAATTGTACATTCGGCGACTAAAGTCGCTGAAATACACTCTAATAAAAATTCATGTAACTTTACCCCATTTATAGTAGGTATTTTTTCTCCTACTATAATTTCAGTAAAAAAACATTTTTGTACCTAAATTCAAATACTTACATACATTGTGTGTACATTAATTAGGCATAAAGTATGTAATGATACCTATTTATGTGCTTAAAAAATGTTTAGGAACATACGAATTTCATGTAATATTACAGAGTTTGTGCTTAAAATAACATTCAAAATATGTAGAGATACAGATAAAATGCTTATAACCACACGTAAGATATGTATATATACATTCTTGGTGCTTTATATTAAACAACCCAAATGATTCCCCACTTCCATTTAAAGGATTTAAAAACAATAAATGTATTTTTGAAGGATATTTTATTAGAAATTGCAAATGTAAATTTTTAACAATTAAAAACAATAAAATAAGTAATATAAGTTAATTAAATAAAATAATAAGCTGTATTTTCGCTCAAACCTATCAACGTTATGTATTTATAGCAAATCTACCTTGAAGAGATTAAAGTATAAAAAAATTATAAACAGTTATCATTTATAATAGTTGCGGTATAATCGCATGCCAGCAGAACATTTTAGAATGTAAAGCAAAGAAGTTATGTTAGATGTGTAAACGTTGAGTTTTCAACATTGATAATTATCCACAACGTTGATAATTATTCACGTTAAGTTAACGTGCATACGAAAAGTAATGTATTAGTTTTCGCTTCACGTTTTTGTGTACTTTGAGTTTTGTTTTCTGAGTTAACGGATATAGTTAAATCGAAAATACAGCTAATTACGTATAGTAACATTAAAAATAAAATCATATCATTTAACAACTATTTAAAAAAAATTTTAAATTTATTTTGAAGAATGTCAATCGCTGATTGTGTGTTTTAGTTAATTTTTTCTACCATAAAGCCTTTTTCCGCGTTCCGCGATTATTTTACGATTTTTTAAGTGCGGTTTTTTTTAATTCATAATTTAGGGACTATAATACTAATTTCGTACAACAAAATTTGTTGCTTAGTTTGAAAAAAAAAGAAAAAAAAATCACGAAAAATAAAATTTGTAAAAAGGAAAAATTTAGCATAATTATATCTGTATGTAGAATGTTAATCGCTGATTGAGTTTTTTTTAATTAATTTTTTGTACCATAAAGTCTTTTCGCATTCCCCAATTATTTTGCAATTTTTTAAATGTGGTTCTTTTAAATTCATAATCTATAGACTATAATACATATTTCATACAACAAAGTTTGGTGGCAAGTTGCAAAAAAAGCAAAACTCTGGCTCTTTCGAGAGCTCTTTCCATCCCTGGAAAAAGTAAATTAAAAGGGTTAATCAGCGATTTACATTATACAAAGGAATATATTGATGAAAGAATATACCTTTTTACAAAATTTTTTCGCAACCTTTTTTTACTAACCAATTAATCCTTGGAATAAGATATGGGTATTATAGACCCTAGATTACAAATTTTAAAAACCGCACTTAAAAAATTGCAAAATAATAGCGTACCGCGAAAAAAGACTTTGTTAAAAAATTACTAAAAAACTCTACAGTGATGCAAAAATTTTTCTTTTTGGAAAAGTGTTTTTAGCGATTAGAAAAGTAGAAAAGTTTCTTCGCAAATTGTTTTTTGCAACTATCCACCTCATTTTGATTAGTCAGCGATTAACATTCTGCAAAAATTTTCCTTTTTTTTGAAAGATGTTGTAAACTGGCCAGTATTTCGAAAAATAAATGAGATAGAGCAAAACGGACAGAACTGTTCAATTGGCTCATATTAAAAGCAGCTTCTTTTATACACGCTCCGAGTTTTCTTTTACCAAAAAGAGCAAAATTTTGGCTCCTGCCAACTAGAAGATATTCCGCTAATGAAAAGGCCCACGAGCGAACGCTCTATCTAAAATGTAAAAGAAGACTGTTAAAAGCAAATTTTGTATACATTCTCTTATTACATCTACCAAACCAGCAAATGTCATAAACGTTTTTTTTTAATTTTTGAACACTGCTCCAAACTTTATACGGGCATTTAGCCATATTTGAGGTTTATATTTATATTTTTTTTTTCTTGAACACAGTCAGTCTCTTTTAGCTGATTTTGTGGTAATTACGTTTCAAATATTTTGATGAACAAATTTTGTATGTATTTTAGAAATAACATTTTGACAATTTTACCATTACCTCTTTAAAGTAAGTACGATGGATAAACTTAGATCTAATTTGATCTCAATTTTGGCAGATCGAATTAGATCTAGCAATATATTTGCGGATAAACTTAGATCTAATTTGATCCGAAAAAGTGGCAGATCGACTTAGATCCAGCAATATATTTGGGGATAAACTTAGATCTAAATTGATCCGAAAAATGACAGATGGAATTAGATCCAGCAATATATTTGTGGATAAACTTAGATCTAATTTGATCCGAAAAATGGCAGATCGAATTAGATTCAGCAATATATTTGGGGATTAAGTAAGATCTAAATATATCCAAAAAATGACAGATCAAAAATTAGATCCAGTAATATATGTATTTCGGGATTGCGTAAGATCTTAACTTTTTCGATAAATTGCAGATCGAATTAAATCCAGTTATATATTTGGGGATTTGGTAAGATCTTAATTTATCCCATAAATTGCAGATCGAATTAGATCTAGCAATTCATTTCAGTATTAAAATGGCAGATCGAATTAGATCCAGCAATATATTTGGGGATTAAGTAAGATCTAAAACTATCCAGAAAAATGACAGATAAAATTAGATCCCGCATTATATTTGGGTACTACCTAAGATCTCCATTTATTTGGGATTAAATAAAATCCCAGACAGATATTGACAACAGTTCAAAAAATAATACACTGGCGGAGCATTGATTTTATAAAAATTACAATATTTTGTTAAAATAAGGTTTAAACTCAGGTCTCGAGTTCGATACCGTTCACGGCTATCCATTTTTTTTTATAAAAAGATTATCTTTTTATAAAATTATAATTTTATTTTCTATAAATGTTTTTATAAATTTATATTTTTTTTATTAAATTGAATTTTTTAAAAAAAATAATTTTATTTGCATCTTTTTGATGCTCTACACCATTTCCAATTGTATCAATTGTTTTTAAGATTTATCAATTGTATTTCAGAAATAATCAATTGAATTTGAGTTTTATCAATTGTATTTCAGAACTTATCAATTATTTTTCAGATTTATGAATTGTATTTCAAAACTAGTCAATTGAATTTCAGTTTTATCAATTGTATTTCAGAATTTATTAATTGTATTTCCGAAATTCACAACTGTATTTCAGAAATTATCAAACTGTTTTCCAGAAATTATCAATTGTATTTCAGAAATTATGAAATGTAATTTAGAAATATTTCTCTATTAACTATGATAAACAATCAACAAGTTCTGAAATAGATTTGATTATTTCTGAAATACAATTAATAAATTTCTGAAATACATTCCATAATTTCTGAAATACATTTAAAATTTGATAATCGTCTACTTATATGAATGTTGAAAGCAAATCGAGTTTGTTATCAACAACTCAACTTAGACTAACATCAACGAAATTTTACAATGCTATTTTTATCCTTTTGTTATTATTACTCTTTTTTGCTTTGAACCTTAATTCTTAAGATATCTCAGCTGATTCTATTCAACTCTGTGTATGATAAACACAGAAGTTTGAATTACAACGAACCGTTAAATTTAAATGTATGTTATTAAATTATATTTTTGCACCGTGTCAATGTGTTTAAGATGAATGGGGGAAAAGTTTTTAGTTGATCTGTTATTTAAGTAAATGAATGTTATTTTAGTTTGACTCAAGATCATAAATTAATATCACTTTCTGTTTAAATTATTTTCAAATCAAAGAAAGATGATACAATTTTTACAAGTAAATTACAAAGAATAAAAATTATTGAAAAAATTCGATAAGACCAGCAAGGCAGAATGCGCATATATGGTACCTTATGAACAACATTTTTAATACAGTTCCAGATATGATAATATATGCTACCATATATAGTACTATATACTTTGATATATATGTGATTAAGTTATATCTGTATAAATATACAGTTTCATCCGAAGAATGGCCCGATATATTTTTATCAATCGTTTATCAATTTTTATCTAAATGTATCAGTTTAGATCTGACCTGATTCAATTATGTGTTAATCAGATGAAATTGTATCAGATTTTTGATCTGATACAATTTTATCGGTTTGATCGTAATTGGTTCAATTTTATATAAATAAAATATAATTGTATCCGACATTTACCTTATACAATTGTATCAAAGTTTTAAACTGATATCATGTCAAAATTGGGATATAACTATATAATTTTGTATACAAATATATCTATTTGGACCTAAACTGATACCATGTAATATAAACCAATAAAATTGTATCAGGTCAAAAATCTGATACAATTTCATCTGATTAACACATAATTTAATCAGGTCAGATCTAAACTGATGCAATTAGATAACAACTGATACAAATAAGAACTGATACAATTTTATCGGGCCATTTTTCGGATCAAATGGTATATGGATGAATCTAAGTTATATATTACCATATAAAGCTCCATATTGGTGCCATTTAAACAATATATTGTCATATATGGTGCCATCATATATGGTAACTCATCAACAACTACAATATTAACTGTATTTCAGAAGCTATTAATTGTATTTCATAAATTTTAAATGTATTTTAGAAATTATGGAATGTATTTCAGAAATTTATTAATTGTATTTCAGAAATAATCAAATCTATTTCAGAACTTGTTGATGGTTTATCATAGTTAATAGAGAAAAATTTCTAAATTACATTTCATAATTTCTGAAATACAATTGATAATTTCTGAAATACAGTTTGATAATTTCTGAAATACAGTTGTGAATTTCGGAAATACAATTAATAATTTCTGAAATACAATTGATAAAACTGAAATTCAATTGATTATTTCTGAAATACAATTGATAAATCTTAAAAACAATTGATACAATTGGAAATGGTGTAGATCGTTAAAAATATGTAAATAAAATTATTTTTTAAAAAAAATTCAATTTAATAAAAAAAATATAATTTTATAAAAACATTTATAGAAAATAAAATTATAATTTTATAAAAAGAAATTCTTTTGAATGGGGGAAATGTTTTTAGTTGATCTGTTATTTTTAAGTAAATGAATGTTATTTTAGTTTGACTCAAGATCATAAATTAATATCACTTTCTGTTTAAATTATTTTCAAATCAAAGAAAGATGATACAATTTTTTACAAGTAAATTACAAAGAATAAAAATTATTGAAAAAATTTCGATAAGACCAGCAAGGAGAATGCGCATTTTTATAAAAAAAAATGCATAGCCGTGAAAGGTATCGAACTCGAGACCTTCTGAGTTTAAACCTTATTTTAACAAAATATTGTAATTTTTATAAAATCAGTGCTCTTCCAGTTTATTATTTTTTAAACTATTGTTTATATCTGTCTGGGATCTTATTTAATCCCAAATAAATGGAGATCTCACGTAGTACCCAAATATAATGCGGGATCTAATTTTAGCTGTCATTTTTCTGGATAGTTTTAGATGTCAATCTCCAAATATATTGCTGTTTCTAATTCGATCTGCAATTTATGGGATAAATTAAGATTCTACCAAATCCCCAAATATATCACTGGATTTAATTCGATCTGCAATTTATCGGAAAAGTTAAGATCTTACGCAATCCCGAAGTATATTACTGGATCTAATTTTATCTGTAATTTTTTGGATAAATTTAGATCTTACTTAATCCCCAAATATATTGCTGGATCTAATTTGATCTGCCAATTTTCTATTCAATTTATATCCAAGTTTATCCACAAATATATTGCTGGATCTAATTCGATCTGCCATTTTTCAGATAAATTTAGATCTAAGTTAATCCACAAATATATTGCTGGATCTAATTTGATCTGCCATTTTTCAGATCAATTTATATCTAAGTTTATCCACAAATATATTGCTGGATCTAATTCGATGTGCCATTTTTTGGACCAAATTCGATCTAAGTTTATCCCCAAATATATAGCTACATCTAATTCGATCTGCCACTTTTTCGGATGAAATTAGATATACGTTTATCCACAAATATATTGCGGGATCTAATTTGATCTGCCAAAATTGAGATCAAATTAGATCTAAGTTTATCCCCAAATATATAGCTGGATCTAATTGGGTCCGCCATTTTTCGGATCAAATTAGATCTAAAAATATCCACAAATATATAGCTGGATCCGCCAATTTTCGGATCAAAATAGATCTAGGTTTATCCCCAAAGATATCACTGGACCTCCCAATTTTGAGATATAACTTGATCTTAGTTTATCCCCATATATACAATGGGATCTAATACGATATGATTGGATACACCCAATTTTGAGATCTAATTGGATCAGCTAGATATTACAGCAGATCTTAAACAATATCAAATTGGATATAATTAGATATTGCGCGAGATCAATTTTTTTTTACTCGGGAAATTAACATTATTGCAAAAAAACAAAAATTAAAAATCTTTAATGTTTTTCACTCACGGAATTTTTTTGGCGAAGAAGATAAAAAAAATATTTGTTGGAGGGTCTAGGCCAACAGTCTAAATATCAACAGTCTGTATTTCCGAAATTAATAATGAGATAAGAAGTATGACATGTATATTTAAATACTATTAATTGAAAACATAATTTCCAGATGCTGTTCACAAAAAATGGTATAATTTTTTTAAGATCTGTTAAAAAATATTTATAAGTAAATCAAATTGAGTTAAAAAAAAGTAAAAAAAAAATTTTTTATGCCCGAGGTGGGATTCCATAATAGGACCTCAGTCACATATATAGTTATGTGTGGGGTTATATATGACAATATATAAATACATATTAACTTCCCATGAAAAAGCGATTAGATTTGATCAAGTTAGGTTTGATCCAATTGTATCTATTCATATTAAAGAGTGAATAACAAAGTATAAAATTAAATATGAATGAAAATATCATTTTATATGCCATATACAAATTATCTCTCGTTGAAGATACATTTTTATATTGCTTCGAACAACACTTTATAAAACTAAATGTGACCCAAGAATATTTTAGATAAAATTATTTACTATCTCGAATCGAACAAAATGTATGTGGATTTAAATACAATTATATACTTAATAAGTCAATACAAAATTAAAAAGCTGAGCTTATATGTTATGTTGCATCTAGGGTTTCTAATGACCCAGAATTTTTTCATTTCTGGGATAAATAAGACACACCAATGTCGCACTTTTTAATTACAATATTTAATCTTAAATCTAATGAAAGAAATAATAAGAAAAGTAACTGCACAGAGAAAAAATTATAGTTAAATCAATTACTATATCAAATTTTAATTAACATTTGATTTTTTACGAACACTTTGTAAATAAAGTATGAATATTAGAGCTAGTGTTATAGTCATCGATTGGTAGGATATTTTATTTAAGTAAGAAACTTTGAAACAAAATTTTCTAATTGGTGGCTATAATACTTATTAAAGTAAATTATAGTTAAACTTTTTCATATTTAAGTTAATGTGTTTTTCGATTTTAAAAATAAGCAGACAATTTTTTTATATAAAAAGAAAAAACCCTGAGATTTGTGTGATTTCAAAGCTTTTTATATCTTAGTAAACGTTGTTTCTGTATGATTTTAATTTTTTTCTTCTGTGTAGTTACTATAAACTGATAACGGATTATATAACCCACATAGAGAGAAGTTTGCTGTACCAGTTTTAATGAAATTTTTTAGTAAAATAATAAAGTTTTCTTCACAAGGTAAATGAAAAATTTCTTAAATTTGGTGAAAAATCTTCATATATTTTATGAATTTAGTTTTAATGAAACTTTTTCATTAAGTGTATGAAACTTTTAATAAATAAAATGAATATTTTCACAACATTTTATCAAAAATTCCATTAATTCACTGAAATGTTTCAATAGACGAGGCCCAGTGAAATTACATCGGTTTTGTGCAAACATTTATTAATATCATTTAGATAATTCTCTCAGTTAAATAATTGGTCGTTTTCATACACTATACATATTCATATAAACAAACAAAATTTAATGCAATTGAATAAGACCAAATTTCGATAAAATTGGATGAAATTATATCAATTCAAATATCTTTTTTATTCGTTTATATACAATTTGATTAATCCATTTTCCGGATTAAATTTTATATAATTTAGTATGATGCCAAATAAAAAAAGATATGCTACCAAATTAATAACCCGAGTAAAAACAGTTACATATAATCGTATAAAATGTGATTAACTTATATCGGTATAAATATACAGTTTCATCCGAAAAATGGCCCGATGTTATTGTATCAGTTGTGTATTAGTTTTCATCTAATTGTATCAGTTAGGATCTCAACTAATAAAATTATACATTAATCAGATGAAATTATATCCGATTTTTGACCTGATACTATTTTACCGGTTTATATCTAATGGTATCTGTTTAGATCGTAGTTGGTACAATTTTATATAAATAAAATATATTTATTTATTTATTAAATTAAGTCTATGGAATATAATTTCCTTACAGACTAGAAGTGTATTACATCATAATTTGATTGGGAAGAACCAACAAACAATTGATTTAATTTTGTTCTGATTCCACCCATATTTTGAAAATAAAAATTAAGTTTTTTAAATTTAGCAGCAACATTCTTTAAACATTTACGTCCTCGGTTCGAGATTTATGAAAAAACTGAAACTGACGAACCTTTACATCAGATGGCCACAAAGATGGTTTAAAAAGCTGTTTATAAAATGCAGCAGAAACACCAAGTTTGAACGAAACTTTCCTCATTAAACTTAAGTCAGCATCCTTTTTGATTAATTTAAAGCATTCTATTGTATATATATCTATATTTGTATCCGACATTTGCCTTAAATAATTGAATCAAAGTTTTAAAGCAGATATAATTGCATCAGGTCAAAATGCAGATATAACTTTATAAGTTTGTATAAAAATGTATCTATTTGGATCTAAACTAATACCATGCGACATAAACCGATAAAATTGTATCAGGTCAAAAATCAGATAAAATTTCATCTGATTACTATATAATCTAATCAGTTAAGATCTAAACTGATACAATTAGATAAAAAGTGATAACCAACTGACACAATTATATCGGGCCATTTTTCGGATGAAATGGTATATGGA
The DNA here is from genome assembly GCA_949987735.1 of Leucophora obtusa. Taxonomy (NCBI): domain Eukaryota; kingdom Metazoa; phylum Arthropoda; class Insecta; order Diptera; family Anthomyiidae; genus Leucophora; species Leucophora obtusa. The sequence continues at coordinate 259,939,441 of OX465295.1, read as the reverse complement.
TCACATTAAGTTATATATTCCCGAGTAAAAAAAATTGATCTCGCGCAATATCTAATCATATCCAATTTGATATTGTTTAAGATCTGCTGTAATATCTAGCTGATCCAATTAGATCTCAAAATTGGGTGTATCCAATCATATCGTATTAGATCCAATTGTATATATGGGGATAAACTAAGATCAAGTTATATCTCAAAATTGGGAGGTCCAATGATATCTTTGGGGATAAACCTAGATCTATTTTGATCCGAAAATTGGCGGATCCAGCTATATATTTGTGGATATTTTTAGATCTAATTTGATCCGAAAAATGGCGGATCCAATTAGATCCAGCTATATATTTGTGGATAAACTTATATCTAATTTGATCTCAATTTTGGCAGATCGAATTAGATCCAGCAATATATTTGTAGATAAACTTAGATCTAATTTGATCCGAAAAAGTGGCAGATCGAATTAGATCTAGCAATATATTTGGGGATAAACTTAGATCTAATTTGATCCGAAAAATGGCACATCGAATTAGATCCAGCAATATATTTGTGGATAAACTTAGATATAAATTGATCTGAAAAGTGGCAGATCAAATTAGATCCAGCAATATATTTGTTGATTAACTTAGATCTAAATTTATCCGAAAAATGGCAGATCCAATTAGATGCAGCAATATATTTGTGGATAAACCTGGATATAAATTGAATAGAAAATTGGCAGATCAAATTAGATCCAGCAATATATATGGGGATAAACTTGGATCTAAATTTATGCGAAAAAGTAGATCTAGGTATATGTGACCTTCTCCGAGAAAAGGGACCTAGTATGTCAAAAAACGGGTTTGGACTTAAGAGTGGATTCTGGTACCTAAAAGGGTGTAGAATAAGATGAAATGAGTTGAGGCACCTAACCATACCAAATCGCATCTCCCAACTGAAGGTGTGTTTAAAGTGATAATGCGTTATGAAACTTTAAATGCGTTCTTCTCAAAACTTAATTTTCACACACTAGGTCCCTTTTCTCGGAGAAGGTCACATATATATTTCAGGATTAAGTTGTATCTAACTTTATCTGGAAAACGGCAGATCGAACAAGATCGAGGATTATATTTGGGGATTACGTAAGATCTAAATTTATGAAAAAAATAACAGATGAAATTAGATCCAGTAATAAATTTCGGGATTGCGTAAGATCTTAACTTTTTCAATAAGTTGCAGATCGAATTGAATCCAGTGATATATTTAGTGATTTGGTAAAATCTTAAATTTTCCCATAAATTGCAGATCGAATTAGATCCAGCAATTTATTTAGGTATTAAAATGGCAGATAGAATTAGAAACAGCAATATATTTGGGGATTGACATCTAAAACTATCCATAAAAATGACAGATAAAATTAGATGCCGCATTATATTTGGTACTACGTAAGATCTCCATTTATTTGGGATTAAATAAGATCCCAGACATATATTGCCAACTGTTCAAAAAAGAATACACTGGCAGAGCACTGATTTTATAAAAATTACAATATTTTGTTAAAATAAGGTTTAAACTCAGAAGGTCTCGAGTTCGATATGCATTTTTTTTTACAAAATGAATTTCTTTTTATAAAATTAAAATTTTTTTTATATAATTTTTTTATAAAATTATATATTTATTTTTTTATTAAATTGAAATCTTTGAATAAAATAATTTTATTCTCATCTTTTTAACGCTCTACACCATTTCAATTGTATTAATTGTTTTTAAGATTTATTAAGTGTATTTCAGAAATAATCAATTGAATTTCAGTTTTATCAATTGTATTTCAGAACTTATCAATTATTTTTCAGATTTATGAATTGTATTTCAGAACTAGTCAATTGAAGTTCAGTTTTATCAATTCTGTTTCAGATAATTATTAAATGTATTTCCGAAATTATCAAACTGTATTTCAGAAATTATCAATTGTATTTCAGAAATTATGAAATGTAATTTAGAAATTTTTCTCTATTAACTATGATAAACAATCAACAAGTTTTGAAATAGATTTGATTATTTCTGAAATACAATTAATAATTTCTGAAATACATTCCATAATTTCTGAAATACATTTAAAATTTGTGAAATGCAATTAATAGCTTCTGAAATACAGTTAATATTGTAGTTGAGTTACCATTTATGACCATATATTGCTTAAATGGCAACTTATATGACAATATACTGTTTAAATGGCACCATATATGGTATGTTCCCTATTAAAAAAAATAATATGGAGCTTTATATGGTAATATATAACTTAGAGTCATCCACGTACCATTTGATCCGAAAAATGGCCCGATAAAATTGTATCAGTTATTTATCAGTTTTTAACTTACTGTATCAGTTTAGATCTGACCTGATTAAATTATGTGTTAATCAGATGAAATTGTATCTGATTTTTGACCTGATACAATTTTATTGGTTTATATCACATGGTATCAGTTTAGGTCCAAATAGATATATTTGTATACAAAATTATATAGTTATATCCCAATTTTGAACTGATATCAGTTTAAAACTTTAATACAATTGTATAAGGTAAATGTCGGATACAATTATATTTTATTTATATAAAATTGAACCAATTACGATCAAACCTAACACCATTACATATAAACCGATAAAATTGCATCAAGTCAAAAATCGGATACAATTTCATCTGATTAACACATAATTTAATCAGGTCTGATCTAAACTGATACAATTAGATAAAAATTTATAAACAATCGATAAAAATATATCGGGCCATTCTTCGGATGAAACTGTACACTCATACAAATAAGTCCGTAAAAATAGCAGAAAAAGTTACTAAAAATTAGTTAAAAATGATGCTGCAGAAAAAACTGCTAACATTAGCAGAATCAGTTTGCTAAATATTAATAAAATGAAAACAGCAAAAAAAAAACTGCTAAATTTACAGAATTTTAGTAATATTTGAGCTGAATTTTTGTTAATTGCAAATAACAATTTAACTTGCTGAAATCAGCAAAAAAATTGCTAAATAATAGTAGAATGAAAATAGAAAAAAAAACTGTTAAATCTACAAAATTTTTGCTAAAATTTTCTGAAATCAACAAAACTTTTGCAGATTACTAGTGGACTGGAAAAAGGTAAAAAAGGAGCAAATGAAATGAAAATTAATAAATAAAAAATAAATTTGTATTTAAAAACATACTTGGGACCAGTTTATTGAATGTGTCAATTAATTGAAATTTTTTCAATTGGCATTGTTCAATGCATAAATGCCCATTTATAAATGACGAAAGCAGTATTTGTTTTCATGTTTTAATAAAAGAATAAATTAAGAAAAAAAAATTAAAAATTCGCGTATTTCTTATATTTTTTTTATATTACAATGCACATAAAAAAATAATTTTCATATTTGAATACGAAAATCGCAGATTCAATAAAAAAAATTTTTGAATTTCCTGTGATGACGATTTTTGCAGAATTGATAATGAAAATTGTAAGCACGTTGTTGAAATTATTTTATTTTTCTGTCAATAAAGAAAGTTGTTGATTTGATTAAACACAATTATTGAATTTTTGTGATTTTTCAATGAAAGAATGTGTTGATTTAACACAAAGTTTTAATAATTTTTTTAATAAAAAAACATGCTAAATTTAATTAAAATTTATTTATTAGAAAAAAAAACAACAAAAATTATAAAAGGGTCAATAAAATTCTAAATCTTTCATATTACTAAATAACTTTATAATTTCATTAAACTTTTCCGGTTCACACATAATATGTGCAACAGCATCAAAGTCCAAAGAGCAACTAAATTATGAAACTTCAAAAGTAATAGACAAATTTACAAAAAGAAAAACAAAACATATCATGCCTTGAAAAAAATCAAAATAACGGCCAAAATTAAAAAAATTTTATTTTTACTTTGATTCAAGTATTATGTTTATTGAAAATGAAAAATTATTCAATTATTTGTTTATGAAATGCATTTTGTTGAGTGTTATTTTTAAAAGTTGCAATAGTGATAAACATAATGTTTGAATCAAATTCAAAGGGATATTGTATTTAACTTTTATATCAAACAAATGAGTTTGTTAAATTTTTTTCTGGTATATTTTTTTGTGTGTGCTTTTTCTTCAATTATGTGTACATTTCATTACCATTGTTTTCATCAATGCTAATTGAAAAAATTTCATTGGCATTGAATGGTGATGAAATTTGTTGGCATTGACATTGAGATAAAGTAATGCCAATTATATTTCAATGTCAATGAAAATTTCCCAAGAATTATTTTTTGTAAAAGTGGTAATATTTATAGACAATAATAGGGGTTTTCATATAAACTCGTATTTTACTCGTAAACGGTGTAAACCTGGTATGTCAAACTCCATACATAAAAAATATGGGTTATATTTATACAAGGTTTACAAAGCATTTACGAGTTTATATGAAAACACCTAATATGTTAACCATAACAAAATGTATTTCAGAGACCCTTCTTTTGATTTTTCTTTGTTTGCTGATCGGATATGTACTTCCGAATTTATTTGAGTCTCCATTTTCACCTCTAAAGCTCCTCCCAAAGGAAAGAAGGTGTGGCCGATTAAAAATATCGTATTCTTTAAATAAGCTTAAAAAGTACAATATTGGGGAAAAAATTATGGTCATCCCCGTAAATTCCACTTGCTCCCCAGAGATACTTTTAATCACAATTTTTATATTAAAATGGTTCGTCCAAAATAAACCTTGATCTTTGAAAATTAATGTATTACGATAAATAGAAACTTTTCTCATAAATTTTAATAATTTAGATATTTTATGAGTAGGACAAATTTTCAACCATTTCAATTTAGCTTTATTTAAAATTTTGCATTATTTTTGTCGAGTTAAAAATATACAGTAATTTTTATGAGTCTGTTTATAAGCGCTCCAAAATTGGTGGTTCAGTTTACAAAAAATTTGTAAAATTAGCAAATCTTCTGTTAAAAATTAGTAACTAAAATTCAGAAAAATACTGTAAAGTTAACAAATTTATTGGTAAAAATTAGTAACTAAATTCAGCAAAAAAAAATAGCAAAAAAGTTTGTAAGTTAGTAATGTGGAGGTAGCAAAAAAATTAACTAAAAATTCAATTTTAACTAAAAATTTGTTAAAAATTTGTTAAGTTGAAGTACTAACAGTTTTACTAACTTTTCTACAAACTTTTTTCTATGAGTGTATATTTATACAGATATAACTTAATCACATATATGACTGTATGTAACTATTTTTATTCGGGTTGGTTAAATGATACGATATATCAAAGTATATGGTACTATATATGGTAACATATATTATCATATCTGGAACTGTATTAAAAATGTTGTTGAAATGGCACTATATATCATAATGTATGGTTTAAATGTCACCACATATATATTGTTTAAATGATACCATATATCAATATATATTGCACCATATATAGTAGCATATATTATTATATCTGAAACTGTATTAAAAATGTTGTTCATGAAGTCTCATATATGAGCATATATTGTTGAAATGGCACCATATATGATAATATATGGTTTAAATGGCACCATATATAGTAATATATTACTTAAATAACACCATGTATAAATATATATTGCACTATATATAGTATCATATATTATCATATCTGGAACTGTATTAAAAATTTTGATCATGAGTTACCATATATGGCCATATATTGTTTAAATGGCACCATATATAATAATATATGGTTTAAATGGTACCATATATGATAATATATGGTTTGAATGGCACCATATATGATAATATATGGTTTGAATGTCACCGTATATGATAATATATTGCTTAAATAGCACCATATATAAATATATATCGCACTATATATAGTACCATATATTATCATATCTGGAACTGAATTAAAGATTTTGTTAATGAGGTACCATATATGACCATATATTGTTTAAATGGCACCATATATGATAATATCTAGTTTAACTGTCACCATATATAATTATATATTTTTTAAATGATACCATGTATAATTATATATTGCTAAAATGCCACCATATATATTTAGATATAGTTCTATATATAACTATATATGCAATAAGATCAACCATGTCATGTAATATATAATTATATATGCCATATCTAATATTATGAAGGCCGATATCTAATTAGATGAAATTATATATGGGATAATATAAGGACAAATTTTGTGAAAAAACGTCATATATAATTATATATGGATATACATAACGACATCTATAATTATATATTGTAATATATGCCATATATGATTATATATAATTTTTTTTACTCGGGTTACCATATAAAGCTCCATATTAGTTTTTTTTAATAGGGAATATTAATCCCAAGTTGCGGTAAACATAACTTTCAGGTGCTGTTGGCAGAAAATGGGTTAATTTTTTTAAGATCTGTAAAATAAATATTTACAAGTAATTTAAATTGAGTTAAAAAAGTAAAAAAAAAAAAAAATTTTTTTGTGCTCGAACTTGGATTCGATAGTAGGGTCTCTCAGGTTATATGTGGCTATATATGTGACAGCGCATAGAGAAAGGGACCTAAGGGTAAAAAATCAATTTTTTTTTTGTGGACAACATCTGAGCATCGAATGAGACCGATCCCATGCTCTCCTGACCTTAGGTCCCTTTCTATTTTGCGCGTCACATATAAATATATATTAAACACATAGAAAACATTATTGATGTGGGACCATATATAATCATATCTCAAATTATATTGTTAATCTTGCAATATATATGGAATAATACATAACTATATCTTAGAGCATTTAATATAATATATAATCATATATAAAAATATCTTAAATCATACAACCAAAAAATTTTTATAAGAGGACATATATCATTATATCTCAAAATATATGGCTTATATGCCACCATATGTGATCATATATTATGTTATATATGATCATTTATTATTACATATGACAATAGATCTGTCATATCTCATTATGTATAGCATATATGGTTGGTATCTAATTTTATAAAAGACAATATATAAAAATATATGGTTATATAAGGTACAACATAAGAAACATATAATTATATATGGATATTCATGACAACATATATATTTACATATTATAAGATAAAACAAGGTATTACTATATATGACTATATATGAATTTTTTTGATCGGGTTATTTTATTTTGTTGATAATGTTTAAATTTAATAACAACAAAATTACCAATAAGTTCGAATTGTTTCTGTTGCACAAGTCGCAATATGAGTAGCGACCCACTTAAATGTCTTTTGCCTTTTGGTTCAATAAACTAATCGGATGCAACGTTTGCGAAATTTATAAAAAGTAAGAGTTTAATCACAACTTGGTCGATTGTCGGCCGACGACAGCAAAAGTCGTCACGAATATTTTAAATTCAGCGGCAATCGACCGTCGACATTTGTTGACGTTTAGAAAAAAGTAAAGCAAAAGAATATGGTTGTATTTGTTTCACCACAATTCTTCACCAATTCAATTGGTCTTTCACTAATTCTTGTTATTTTATATTTTATTGTATTTAATTTTGCTTTTTTGCCGTAAATTAATGTATTTTAAATTTCAATTATATATCTTCTGTCAAAAAAATAAATTTTTTGTAAACAAAGTACGAATTTTTGCAGCTCTAATACGAATTTCTAACAACTATCTTTAATTAGTTCTAATGGCAATCTTTAATTAGTTAAAATATGGCAACAATTTGACAAATATTTTGAGTGTGTATTAGTGTGTCGTCACGAAAATAGAATAGATTCTATTCCGACAACAAATCGCCGGACGACATGGCGACATTTTGCTTCCCATACAAAATATATAAAAAAGCAACTCTCGTTGTCGTTGTCGACCCAGTTCTAATTAATTTCTAAAATTGTTGTTAACTAAGTAAAATTGTCCACAATCAAAAGTAGGGTATTTGGGTAATTTTTGCTATTGGAATCATTCTGACTCAAAATTATATTCTGTAATGGCCATGGGTATTAATATTAATACTATCAGAATACGGTTCTTTACCATAATTACTTTTTCTCTTAAGGCAGACTAGTAATATTACGATGATCGCAGAGATCACCAAGATGTAACTTATAACATCGCCTAATTTAATATCGATGTTCCGTAGTTATATGGTCTCTGTGTTATTAGCATTCATTTCCTTTATTAATTCGTATTTTAAGGGTCTGCTCTACATATGGGTTTCTGACTAAGGGCTGCACTATGGCAGGTAATGGGTTAGAAAAAGAAACTTCCGAGAATGAAAATGTTTTGCCATTCACTATCAGCGTTTCGTTGTGGAATTTAATAAGGTACGTGCCATTTAAATCATAAGATTCTTGGCTTATCAAAATTGTACCGTTCTTCACACCGAATGTTTTTTTTATCGCAAATTAGAATTTCGTCAAATTTGATTTTAGTAGCAATTTTGTTAATTTGTTAATACAGGTTTGATTGTTATTTTACTACATGATTCATTATAAGTGGTAGGAATATTAATAATAAGGAGTGAGATCATAAAAATGTTTACACACATTTTTGCCTATAACTTTGGTTTAAAGCTTCTCATATTTTTTTTATTTTTGGCAGTTTACATTTTAAAAATATGTCAGTTAATAAATTAATTTACATCATGAGTTTTAATTAGCAATTTTTTACAGAATGGACGATGAAAGAAAAGTGCGTTCAAAAATAATTAAATATTTTCAACAAAACCAAACAGGGACATACAAAAAAATTGCCAAAAAAAACTAATGTATGCCACCAAACAGTTTCAAAAGTGGTAAAAAGGTATCTGGAACACCTAACAATTGAAAGGAAGCCGGGAACAGGAACAACGACCGGTTATCGTAACATTGGTAAGGCATATAAAGTTAAAAGCATCCTTAAGAGAGCTCCTAACACATCTGGCAGATAAACAGCTCGGGCTTTTTTGAACGTAAAGTGAAACGTAAGGCAGGACTAAAGTCCTACAAAGTTCAAAAAGTTCCCGATAGAAACGCTTTTAAAAATTTGGAAGCCAAAACCAGAGCTCGAAAATTGAAATCAAATTTTATACTTATAATTTTATATTTTGTCCTGGCTGATTTTTCGCAGCTCCCTGGTCAAGAATTTTATGTTTCCGATGTTCGAGGAAATGTTGCGGAAAAATTAAGGTCGAAAAAGCAAACGAAATTCCCTAAAAAATTCCATATGTAGCTGCGGCCAAAGAAGCCAGTCATTTGTGACATCTGGCTCTATAAACAGCGAAATTTATATCAAGGAGTGTTTGCAGAAGAGACTTCTTCCATTTTTGAGTCAGCACAATGTATCCACTTACTTTTGGCCCGATTTAGCATCTTTTCACTACAGCAAGAAAGCGCTGGAGTGGTATAATGATAATAATGTGGTTTTTGTACCAAGAGAGGCAAATCCACCAAACTGCCCGGATCTCAGGCCAGTGGAGAGATATTGGGCTCTTGTTAAAAGAGAATTAAAGGGCACAAAAAAGGTCTCCCAGGACATGCAAGATTTCAAATGTAGATGGACCACCTGCTCTAAAAAGGTGACAGAAACTACCATAAAAGCCTTAATGGGAGGGTTTCCGGAAAAAGTGGATAACTTTGTTCGTAGTGGTTAGAATTCCATGCGGTTTTTTTTGTTTGATTTTGTATTAAATTTCATTTAATAAAAATTTGGTTTGAAGTCTTAAAATTCAGTGGTTTGTTTTTTATTTAACTTTATGTGTGTTAACATTTTTATGATCTCACTCCTTATAAACTAAAGAGTTAGCATTTGAGGCTATTCTTATCTCACCGAAATCAAGAGATTCTTCGATATTTAAAAGTTATATTATCTTTATCCGCTTAAGTTTTAATCATACACTCATAGAAAAAAGTTTGTAGAAAAGTTAGTAAAACTGTTAATACTTCAACTTAACAAATTTTTAATTAATTTTTAGTTAAAATTTAATTTTTAGTTAAAATTTAATTTTTAGTTAATTTTTTTGCTACCTCCACATTACTAACTTACAAATTTTTTTGCTATTTTTTTTTGCTGAATTTAGTTACTAATTTTTAACAATAAATTTGCTAACTTTACAGTATTTTGCTGAATTTTAGTTACTAATTTTTAACAGAAGATTTGCTAATTTTACAAATTTAGTTTTTAAATAAAGCTAAATTGAAATGGTTGAAAATTTGTCCTACTCATAAAATATCTAACCCCCCGTATCCACATGCAAGTAAATGGTTGCAAGTTGAGAATACGTATTATCACCGAAAATTTCGAAAATTACCGAAAAAACATGAAAATTTTACAAGTGTCCACACTAGTTGCTGCAAGTTCATTTTTAAAATGTCATCGAAGGCATAGGTTGTCACTAAATAGCACTCTAGTATTGCCAAGTATTCAATATTAAAACAATGCTGGAAAAAAATTTGTTCTTAACAATTTTTTTTTCAAAAACTTTTAAAATTGATATTTTAAATTACCATTAATATATGCCGTTGTGTTCTTTTTTACTTTTTTTTGCAAATAAATACAAAATATGTTGCATTACAAATTTTACTTTACCAAATACTAGTAAATTAATAGAAAACATTACTAGGCAACACTGTTTTCTTTATTCTGTCATTTCACTTGCCGCAAGTATCAAAAATCCACTGTCTTCGAAATTAAATTATTAAAATTTATGAGAAAAGTTTCTATTTATCGTAATACATTAATTTTCAAAGATCAAGGTTTATTTTGGACGAACCATTTTAATATGATAATTGTGATTAAAAGTATCTCTGGGGAGCAAGTGGAGTTTACGGGGAAGACCCTAATTTTTTCCCCCAATATTTATTTATTTATTTAGTTGTGTTCTCATATTCTGTACAACAAGATTAAATCTTATAATTAAAGTACAGGAAAGCAGTTTGTGAAAAACAGATATTGCAAAATATTTAAAAAAAATATTGTACTTTTTAAGCTTATTTAAAGAATACGATATTTTTAATCGGCCACACCTTCTTTCCTGTGGGTGGAGCTTTAGAGGTGAAAATGGAAACTCAAATAAATTCGGAAGTACATATCCGATCAGCAAATAATGAAAATCAAAAGAAGGGTCTCTGAAATACATTTTGTTATGGTTAACATAAAAAATCATTCTTTGAAAATTTTCATTGGCATTGAAATATAATTGTCATTACTTTATCTCAATGTCAATGCCAACAAATTTCATCACCATTCAATGCCAATGAAATTTTTTTCAATTTGCAATGATGAAAACAATGGTAATGAAATGTATTGAAGAAAAAGCATTGTAATATAAAAAAATATAAGAAATACGCGAATTTTTAATTTTTTTCTTAATTTATTCTTTTATTAAAACATGAAAACAAATACTTCTTTCATCAATTATAAATGGGCATTTAGGCATTGAACAATGCCAATTGAAAAAATTTCAATTAATTGACACATTCAATAAACTGGTCCCAAGTATGTTTTTATATACACATTTATTTTTTATTTATTAATTTTCATTTAATTTGCTCCCTTTGCTCCACTAGTAATCTGCAAAAGTTTTGTGGATTTCAGAAAATTTTCAGCAAAAATTTTGTAGATTTAACAGTTTTTTTTGCTTTTTTCATTCTACTATTATTTAGTAATTTTTTTGCTGATTTCAGCAAGTTAAATTGTTATTTGCAATTAACAAAAATTTAGTTCAAATATTACTAAAATTCTGTAAATTTAACAGTTTTTTTTTGCTATTTTTATTAAACTACTATTCAGCAATTTTTTTGCTAATTTTAGCAGGTTAAATTGTTATTTGCAATTAACAACAATTTAGCTCAAATATTACTAAAATTATGTAAATTTAATAGTTTTTTTTTTGCTGTTTTCATTTTATTTATATTTAGCAAACTGATTCTGCTAATATTAGCAGTTTTTTCTGCAGCATCATTTTTAACTTAGAAAGGAACAAGCCGGTTTCCGTGCTCATAAATCCTGTGTCGATCATATTAACAGCTTAAGAGTGATCATAGAGCAATCTGTAGAATGGAGATCACCTTTGTACCTAATGTTTATAGACTTCGAGAAGGCTTTTGACACCCTAAATCACGCAGCCATATGGGACGCGTTGGAATGTAAAGGTATACCTACCAAGCTAATAAGACTTATTAAAGGTCTATATGAAAACGCTACCTGTCGAATTCTTCACGAAGGACAACTAAGCAATAAAATAAACATTAACTCCGGTGTACGTCAAGGGTGTGTATTATCACCATTGCTTTTAAATGTGTGCTTGACGTAGTAATGAATAAGGCAACATCCCATAGAAGAGGAAGGCAGACTGGAGGACCTTGACTATGCTGATGACATTTGTCTACTTACCCACACCTTTTCAGACATGCAATCTAAGTTATCACTAGTCCAGGAAACTGCATCACATGTTGGCTTAAAGATAAATATCGGCAAAACAAAAATAATGCGAGTAAATGTAAATAACGAGCAAACATTAACCGTTCAGAATCAATCGCTTGATGAAGTAGAATCATTCTGTTACCTGGGAAGCATATTGGACAAAAGTGGCGGATCCAAAGCCGATATATCTAACCGTATAAACAAAGCCCGGCAAACTTTCGGCCAACTCAAGTCAGTGTGGAACTCTTCACATATATCAAGAAGGACGAAGCTAAGGATATTCAACTCCAATATAAAATCCACACTGTTGTATGGATGCGAGACGTGGAATGCAGCATCCCGCGACATACATTCCATACAAGTTTTTGTGAATAAATGCTTAAGGAAGATTCTACACATATTCTGGCCTAGAACAATTTCAAATTGCCGACTCTGGTCAGAAACTGGTCAACAACCTATCCAAATTGAAATCCGCAAACGCAAATGGAATTGGATTGGACATACATTACGTAAACAACCCAATGATATTGCTAAACAAGCTATAGACTGGAACCCACAAGGCAGTCGACGTATAGGAAGACCAGCACACACCTGGAAACGGCAAATTGAAACCGAAATATCCAACTTACACCTTCGTTGGAATGAAATCAAACACCGTGCATCAGATCGAACATATTGGGATAATCTTGTTGCGGTCCTATGCTCCTTGCAGGAGTAAAAGGAACAAATATATATATTTTTAACTAATTTTTAGTAACTTTTTCTGCTATTTTTACGGACTTATTTGTATGAGTGTATCCATTTCATATTTTGATAATATGAACGAATTGATGACCCCTACTTTTGCCCACTGTATCGCGTAAGATTCGAGATTTCATTTTTAATAATTTGTAATTTGTATTTTAATTCATTTTTAAAGAATTTTTTGTTTCTTCGCTTCTTACCGATTTAAGAATTTTATTCGTTTGCGAAGTTATTCATTTTATTTTTCTAATGACATTCTATTAATTATAACTTCTCTATTGTTATTCTGTAATGCAATAATTTATTTCTTGTTCGATAATTGGCTTTCCATCATGAATATTATAGATTTTGAATTCGAGATTTCGAGATTTCATTTTTAATAATTTGTATTTTAATTCATCTATTAAAGAAATTTTTGTTTCTCCGCTTTTTACCGATTTAAGAATTTTATTCGTTTGCGAAGTTGATTCATTTAATTTTTCTAATGACATTCAATTAATTATAACTTGTCTATTGTTATTCTGTAATGCATTATTTATTTTATGTTCCATAATTGGTTTGCCATCATGAATATTAAAGATTTTGAATTTAAAGATTTTTCGTTATCCATTACGACAATTCCGGGCATTCCACAGTTCAAAAGTATCTCTCTTAGGGGGTTGTCTAATATCTACCGTTGCTCTTGATTTCAGTATTCTCGCCTGGTCATATTCCTGTCAAGATAGACGTCTTTTCCGTTATGTAGATACCGATATGAATAATTTGTCCCGGATATTGTGGGATTGGTGTCTCTTGGATAATTATGTTATTGGGATGCCTATCGTATTTATTTTCCTTACATATTTTACATAGTTTGGTGATCCTCTTTATTTTAGAGGTCATCTGAGGAAAATAACATCGCTCGAGAAGTTGAGTTTTATTTTCACTAGCATTTCGGTGTGCTCTGTTATGTTCGTTTATGATCTCCACCTCTTGATCCGATTCACTGACGATATCCGCTACCATTTTTCTCGTGTACACTCATACAAATAAGTCCGTAAAAATAGCAGAAAAAGTTACTAAAAATTAGTTAAAAATGATGCTGCAGAAAAAACTGCTAATATTAGCAGAATCAGTTTGCTAAATATTAATAAAATGAAAACAGCAAAAAAAACTGTTAAATTTACAGAATTTTAGTAATATTTAATAAATTTTTGTAAACTGCAAATAACAATTTAACTTGCTGAAATCAGCAAAAAAAATGCTAAATAATAGTAGAATAAAAATAGCAAAAAAAACTGTTAAATCTACAAAATTTTTGCTAAAATTTTATGAAATCAACAAAACTTTTGCAGATTACTAGTGGACTGGAAAAAAAGGAGTAAATGAAAGGGAAATTAATAAATAAAAAATAAATGTGTATTTAAAAACATACTTGGGATCAGTTTATTGAATGTGTCAATTAATTGAAATTTTTTCAATTGGCATTGTTCAATGCCTGAATGCACATTTATAATCATGGATGGTAACCGAAACGAATGCGGTTATCGTTAGGGTAACGATATTTTAGGTTATTTCGGTAACGGTATTTTAAGGGTAACGCTATTTCATTTATTTCGGTATCGGTATTTTAAGGATAACGGTATTTGAGTTATTTCGGTAACGGTATTTTAAAGATAACGATATTTGGGTTATTTCGGTAACGGTATTTTGAGGTTAACGGTATTTCAGTTATATCGGTAACGGTTTTTTAAGGGTAACGGTAGTCAGTTATTTCGATTCATCCCGCAATTTTTTTACAAAAAACAAACGAGATTAAAAACAGAACCAATTTATCAACTTAATTTTTAAAAAGTACTTAATAACCACGTGAAATTACCAAAAGCAGAAAATTAAAAATAACGGTAACGGTATTTTAGGGATAGCGGTATTTCATTTGTTTCGGTAACGGTATTTTAAGGATAACGGTATTCCAGTATTTCGGTAACGGTATTTTAGGGGTAACGGTAGTCAGTTGAAAGGGTTTTGAATAGATAACGGTATTTTAGCGGTATTGCCTGCCAACCCTGTTTATATTTGATGAAAGAAGTATTTGTTTTCATGTTTTAATAAAAGAATAAATAAAGAAAAAAAACGAGTAAAAAGGTTAGTCGGGCATGCCGACTATACAATACCCTACACCAGTCTGGTTAAGAGCCAACTAATGTTTGGATCCGAAATTCGAATGGGTTAAAATGGGACTTGTGTCAAATTTTCTATAAAATTATAAAAGAAGAGAAAATCGTAAATAAAGCCCATATGGACGATAGGTCCAAATATGGACCAATTCTATCTAGAATCTATCGGCTTTTTTCTCTGGACCATGTGAGTCAGCAAACCAAATTTCGTTAAAATATCTTAATATTTGCGACCTGCAGCGTGTAACCAAGCCAATTTTGGGGGGACCCTTATATGAGCACTAGGTCTAAACATGGACCGGTGTTAACCAAAATCAATAGGCTTCGTCCTTGGGTCGGCATAGATCGGTGTACCAAATTTCATCAAAATATCTTAATATTTGCGACCTGCAGCGTATAAACAATATAATTTTAGGGGGACCCTTATATGGGCACTAGGTCTAAACATGGACCGATGTTAACCAAAATCAATAGGCTTCGTCCTTGGGCCAACATAGGTCTGTGTACCAAATTTCATCAAAATATCGTAATATTTGCAACCTGCAGTGTATAAACAATATAATTTTGGGGGGACCCTAATATGGGCAATAGAGTGGTCCAAAAAAAAAAAAAAGTTGGAATTTTCACGCTCCACAACCCTACAAATATGCCACTTTGAAAAAAAATTTGGTCTGATCAAAAAAATCACCAAAAAAGTTTTGTTTAGAGGTAGCACATCGCAATTGAAGTTTCGAGGTTGTACTTGTTCTATTATTTTTAATTAATTAAAAATAATGTAAAAAATGAGAAAAATTAAATATAATTATTATGATCGCGACATATCAAATCTAATATCTTTTTAGGTGTACATTACGAATATGAAATCAAAATTGAAATCGGAGTCGCGGATTTTGCGAAATTTTAAAATATCATACAAAAAATGATCAACTTGGATCAGAATGTTTTCTTATATTTACCAATATGAAAATTTCGTTTTTGCATTAATATATATCTGTGGAATGTCCTATTATGTGAGATAAGGTTTTTGGTAGCAATAAAATTATAGCAAGCTAAATAATAGCGAAATATTAAAAAACGTCAAATTTTAAGTTAATTTGCAAGGATATCTGTTATCCTTTTCAAAATTAAAATCAGTGTTATATATAATGAAGGTCCTTGGTAAGTAAATTGCAAAAGTATAACAAATTGCATTTTTCGATAACACCGTTTACAGGTAATTAGGAAAATATCTCAAAAAACTTGAGTTTTTTTGAAATTTCAAAAACCGCGAATAATTCATAAACCATAAATTTTTTTTCAGTTTCGATTGCTGATTCATAATTTTCGTTAAAATGAAGATCAGATTTGAGAAATTTGCGCATACAAGGTAAAAATAAGTTTAATTTTTTATTACATCTTTTCGGAAAATTTCGAAAATTTTACTAAAATATGTATTTTTTGTATAAATTTAAAAAAAAACCGCGAATTACTTAAAAGTTACTTAATTTTTTTAAGTTTTGATTTCAAATTCCTTATATTCACATTAATTAAGACCAGATTTAAAAAAAAATGTTAAATAACATCGTACAGGTTAAGAAATAATTAAATTTAAAGTCAACCCTACTTTTTGTATAAATTACTCTAGAGATAAATTACTAATTCATAAAAGACAACTTTTTGTGCTACCTTTAAATAACAGCGGATTTAGCTGAAACTTGTCACAGAGAGTTTTTAGACATTAAGGAATAGGGGCAACATTGTGGAGATCGCGAATTCCAACTTTCATGTTTTTTTGGACCACTCTAATGGGCACTAGGTCGTCCTTGGGCCGCCGTAAGTCGGTGTACCAAATATCATCGAAATATGTTAATATTTGCGACCTGCAGAGTGCGCACAAGAATGCATGGACAGACAGACTGACGGACGGAGGGAGCGACGGACGGACATCGTTAAATCGAAATAAAAAAAATTCTGAGCCGATCAGTATACTAAAAGGTGGGTCTACGACCATATTTTGTGGTGTTACAAACATCAGCACAAACTTATAATACCCTCTCCACGTAGTGGTGTAGGGTATAATTAAAAATTCGCGTATTTCTTATATTTTTTTTATATTACAATGCTTTTTCTTCAATTATGTGTACATTTCATTACCATTGTTTTCATTAATGCAAATTGAAAAAAATTTCATTGGCATTGAATGGTGATGAAATTTGTTGGCATTGACATTGAGATAAAGTAATGCCAATTATATTTCAATGCCAATAAAAATTTCCCAAGAATGATTTTTTGTTATGGTTAACATATAGACAATAATATGTTAACCATAACAAAATGTATTTCAGAGACCCTTCTTTTGATTTTCATTGTTTGCTGATCAGATATGTACTTCCGAATTTATTTGAGTTTCCATTTTCACCTCTAAAGATCCACCCACAGGAAAGAAGGTGTGGCCGATTAAAAATATAGTATTCTTTAAATAAACTTAAAAACTACAATATTGGGGGAAAAAATTAGTGTCATCCCCGTAAACTCCACTTGCTCCCCAGAGATACTTTTAATCACAATTTTCATATTAAAATGGTTCGTCCAAAATAAACCTTGATCTTTGAAAATTAATGTATTACGATAAATAAAAACTTTTCTCATAAATTTTAATAATTTAGATATTTTATGAGTAGGACAAATTTTCAACCATTTCAATTTAGTTTTATTTAAAAACTTTTTGCATTATTTTTGGCGAGTTAAAAATATGCAGTAATTTTTATGAGCCATTTAACACTCTGTTTATAAGCGCTCCAAAATTGGTGGTTTAGTTTACAAAAAATTTGTAAAATTAGCAAATCTTCCGTTAAAAATTAGTAACTAAAATTCAGCAAAATACTGTAAAGTTAGCAAATTTATTGTTAAAAATTAGTAACTAAATTCAGCAAAAAAATTTGTAAGTTAATAATGTGGAGGTAGCAAAAAAATTAACTAAAAATTAAATTTTAACTAAAAATTATTTAAAAATTTGTTAAGTTGAAGTACCAACAGTTTTACTAACTTTTCTACAAACTTTTTTCTATGAGTGTAGAAACTTTAAATTTGTAAAAGTTAGTATATATTTAGTAGTATATATTTCTTGCGCATTACCCATTATTTGGTCCGTAGTCTTTAAGCAATTCGTGACTCAGGGGTTTAAGTATTTACTTAGAATTTCCTTCAATCGTTCCTCGGTGAAGTTTGGTTCCAAAATGATATGGCGGTGATATGTTGGAAACACGATCTGGAATTCGTAAGACCGTTTCTCATGTTGTTCTATTATTAATTGATTCTTAAACGCATTTATTGGTGAATTGGATGAGGTTTTTAGGCGAGCTTTGGTTACTATGCTGAGTTGCGATTGTTGAGTTTATCTGAAATACTAATGCGTCTGCAACAACATTAGTCCTGCCTGGTTTGTAGAGGAGTTCGTAATCATATTCTTCCAAGGATGCTTTCCATCTCTTAAGCCTGCTATTAGAGTTATTATTAGTTAGTGTGTACGTAAGTGGTTGGTGATCCGTAAAAACCTTAACCTTTGCCGAGCCGTAAAGATAATTTCTCAGCGTTTTGATTGCCTATATAATCGCGATGTATTTCTTCGGGTTAAGGGGTATGAAGTAAAACACGAATTTCCAATATAAACGTTATAAAATGTTATTCTTTATTTATAACTTATTTTGGGTTAAAATTTTTACTTATTTACAATTCACAACTATCACTTAGAGTTTTATATCAATTAGTTGTAGAGTTTCAGATTTTATATTTAGGGTTCCCAAGTAAAAAAAAATGATATGGAGCCATATGAAGTTATATTTAATTATATATAATCTTTTATGTAATTAGATATAATTATATCCGAAAAATGAGAACATCTTATTGTATCGAATTGTTTACAATTGTATACAATTTGGTACAATTTGATACAATTTTATGCTATTCGATACAATTGTATCCGAATTTTGTCCTCATCCAATTATATTAAATTATACCTTTTTATATAAAATTATATAAAATGTTATAAAAGTGGACATAGTTTGATACAATTATATCTAAAAATTGACCTTATACTTTAGATCATATTATATATGACCACATCTAACAATATACAAAAATTATTTTTTTAAATAAAAAAGATATGCAATATCTGGAGATCAGACCTGGGAGATTTCAATTACAATTGCAGATAAACGTAATTGAAATTAAAAAAAAACTCAATTACATTTCATGTAACTGTAATTGAACATTTTCAATTACAAGTAATTGTAATTGAAAGTGATTTCAATTACAAATTTCAATTACATTTAGAATTAAAGTGTTTTTTGTTAAAATTTTGT
Organism: Leucophora obtusa; assembly: GCA_949987735.1. NCBI lineage: Eukaryota > Metazoa > Arthropoda > Insecta > Diptera > Anthomyiidae > Leucophora > Leucophora obtusa. Next base: position 259,919,799 of record OX465295.1, on the reverse strand, counting down.
AGAAAAAACTGACTGGGATAGGTTGGATAGGCGTGGATAAGTACAAAAAGAATACGTCATGTTGGGCTGACCCCTCACTTGTGCTTTTTCTCATTATTTCTTTTCCGAAAAAATGTAATTGAAATTTACATTTTTTCAATTACAATTATATGTAATGTATAATTGAAAATTTTCAATTACAAATTACTTGTAATTGTAATCAAGTACGAATTATATATTCTCAGACTCACGCACGAATCACTTGAGTATAGTAATTATTACTCACGATCACGTGTGAATAACGTGACTCACATTTCTAGTCACGCGCCAATCCCTAGTAATTACTAAATCTAAAACTACTTCAAAATCATTGTTAACATAGAACCACATATAATATAATACGGTTTTATATAAAATCACTTTGAAATAATTGCTTATGTGGGATGATATATAATTATAGATGATGTTATAAAGAACGTTATATTGTTATATATTAAAGAAATCATGAAATATTGTAGATATGGAACCATATTAAGTTATATATGGGTTCTTATTCGTCCATATATAATCATATCTAACACAAATTATGAAATATTTCTTATATGGCTCCACATATAGTATTATATTATTATGTATAGTGTTATACTAAATTATATATAAACGTATACGTAATTATATCTGTAATATGTTACTTTATGTACTTATATATAGCACATGCAATTATATGTAGGCCAGTATGTAATAATATAAAATCACATATGTCTCCATATTAAAACCTTTGAGGAAAAAATATCTAACATATGACTATATAAAAGTATATCTGCTTGAATTTAAAAGCATATGTGGCCATATGTAACTATAACTTACTATATGCAATTACATAAAATAATATATGGTTATATCAAAACTTTTTTACTCGGGTTGTTATTTATTATTATTAGTAAGAAGAAAATGTTTTTAACACAATATTTATTATTGTAGGGTTTATTGCCGAGAGAAATTTTGTTTGTTGTGTCAGTGTTCGTGCTATTATTCTGTTTTATTTAATTTGTTTTGTATGTAGACAGTTTTATTCACTTGTTAGTGTCTACTTTTGTTTAAATTTCTATTGTAATTTTAGACAATATATTTTAATTTTTCGATCTGCTCTGTCTTTAAAAATTTTTTAGAATTTAAAAATTTTAATTTTATTCACTTTTGAATTTGTTTCTTAAACTAATAGTTCACTGTGTCATGTTCTTTAAGTTTGTTCACTTTTTTAGATTTTGATTTTAACAATTTACTACTTTAGTGTTCTTTTTTTACTTTAAATGATACACTACTTTAGTGTTTTTTTCGCACTTAATTTTTTATTTATAGTCACTACTTTAGGGACTTTTTCACAATTAATTTTATATTTATAGTCACTACTTTAGGGACTTTTCCGTTTTGTTGGGCGCCAGTTAGTAGAAGAAAATTTTATTAACGGTATATTACTTAGAAATTAACAATTGTGCTTACGCTAGTATTTTATTTATTTTATTTTGCTGATAATGCTTAAATTTAATAACAACAAAATTACCAATAAGTTCGAATTGTTTCTGTTGGACAAGTCGCAATATGAGTAGCGACCTACTTAAATGTCTTTTGCCTTTTGGTTCAATAAACTAACCGGATGCAACGGTTATATATACCAATTTAGTACATAATCCAAAATAATATATGTTTTTATATGATATCATTTTTCAAAAAACACGATTTCGTTTTGGATATAATAATATCGTCGGCTTGCCTCATTTCCCAAAATCATTACTAAGGCATATGATGTCAATCAAATATTTTAAAACGATAATATAAATCAGTTTCTCCACTCTCCTGAAAACCTATTATAAACACATAGCACTACTTGCAGGCAAGCCGACGATATATACCCCATTCAGAGTCGCACTAGAAAATCTGTCAGTCGCCTTTTGGATATAATTTTATATTACATTGCAATGGAAAAAAATTGTTAGAAAATGTATACAAATAGTTAGAAAATTTATACAAATAGTTTAAAGCAACACTAAAGATGTTTACCTTTTTTCAAAATCCAAAAAAGTTTAATATCTTTCATGAAGTTTTAGGCCTAAAAAACTCTCAGGTAATTATTTCTGTAAACATTTAGGATTTCAGTGAAATTTATAGTGCATAAACTGGATACAACAATAATTGATTTTCTATATGTTTTTACCATTTCAGCTATAATTTTATACCACTATATAAAGTCTGATCAAATATATCGTGCCATTATTCGGATACATTTATATCTGATATTATCAAATTATAACTGAATTGATGCAAACGTATGAAATTGTATGGGCCCATTTCTCGGATAAAATTGTATAGAGACTCATGTTAAATTACATACGAATGAATAAAGCCCCATATCAATTTTTTTTAATCGGGACCTATATTAAAAATGTTTTTCATAACTTTCAGTTTTATTCATTCCTTCATTAATTTCATTACAATTTATTACAATTTTACCTCGCAAAGCAGTAGGGGCTTGTCCGCAGGTTTTATCATTAAATAAATTGAATTCTAATTAAAATACATTGGATTCATTCCAAGCTTATAAAAAAATTCTTAACTAATTTCTTCCTTTTGGTGTTGTTTGTGATATTGATGATTTCCTGTACTAACATGTTGAATATCGTTGGTAATATAACGGGTAATGAACTTTTTCCGTAGTTGTTTTTGAATTTTTGGACCTTATACTTTCCTCCGGCATTCCATCTAGTGCTGTAATTATGATCAACTTTCTGTAAGTACCTTGTATCTTTGTAAAATTCACTGGCCATTGTTGTATAGTATATTCCTCTAACATTTAATATATTCTCTTGTTTGGCAATAGTGGTATTGTTGTAGATAACTCTATTAGGGGCCGTGTTATCGTGTGTTGTATTGTTGTTGTTTGGGTTGTTTTCGTTTGAATTGTTGTTTGTGTTGCCATTGTTTGCCATGTTGGTTCTGCTATAGTTGTATGTGTGATTGCTGTGGTATGTTGTTGTGTTGTTATTGGTGTCGAATTCCTCTAACTTTTTCTCGTGAAGGCATTCTTTTCCATGATATTTTAACCGTATGTCGTGTATATAAATGTTAAGCTTTTATATGCATAAGTTTAGTCTTAGTTGCGTTAATGACCAGACCGTTGTCGTGGCACCACCTTGTTGAGATATTAAGCTGATTTTGCATTAATTGCTTAAGCCCCGTTCACATTATCACACAAGTGCTTATACTTTTCTTCACACAAGTATGACAAAAAGTATGCTGAAATTGTCTGGTTGTCAAAAAAGTATAAAAGAAAATCTTTTCAGTGTTCAGACTGTTATCGACACACACAACAAATAAATTAAAATAGTTATTTTTTCTTCTATTATTACTTTTTTCACCATTAGTTCTTTTTAATCTTTATTTACATTTATTTGTGAATAACGCAACACTTGTGTTGCGACAAGTGGTAACTTTATGAAATATTTCAAAAAATAAATCTTGTCAAAAAAGTGTGACCGCTTTTTAAAATGTATGCACCTATTTTGACATGTGTGTAACGAACAGTGTTCACACTATTATTCATTTTCGTTATACAACACATTTCTGCCATGTATAACACACATGTGTGATAATCTAAACGGGCCTTTAGCGGTCTCGATGCTTTTGTGCGCTACAACAATTGCCGTGTCATCTGCGTACGCAAAGGTTTTGCTTCTGTTCAAAATATTCATTAATTCGTTCGAATAAATAATGTATATTATGGGGCCTAATTTTGACCCTTGTGGTACTCCGTATTCTGTGTGCATTTCATTGCTTAAGTTATTTGATAATTTTACGTGAAAAGTTCTTAATGTGAGATAGTTTTTGAACCATTCTAAAGAGTTCCCTCGAATTCCAATTTTCTCAAGTGTTTGTAATAGTTTGGCATGAGACAGAGTGTCGAATGCTCTACTAAAATCTATAAATAAAGTTAAACAGTGATGGCCTTTGCTAAGCTGATCATTAATATAGTTTGCAAAGTTGCCAAGTAGTTTGTTTATGTTTCTTCCTTTTTGAAATCCGAATTGATTTGGGCTAATTATGTTGTATTTTTTAATAAATTCTGTGAGCCTTCCATGATTTTTTCAATCAGAGACAAAATTGCAATTGGTCTGTAGTTATTCACGTCTGGTTTTACGCCACTCTTATATAAATTGGACGTATAATTGAAGTTTTCAGAATATTAGGGATGGTTGCACTATCAATAATAAGATTTATTAACTTTGTTATTACTGGAGCCATGGTTCTTGCATTGTTACGTAAATCTTTGGGCCTAATTTCATCAAATCCCGCACTTTTATTCATATTGATTGTGCTTATTATATTGAAAATTTCGTTTTCAATAGTATAACTTAGGTAAATAGAGTTATGAATTACGTTTGCTGAAGCATTTATTGTGTTTTCTTCACAATTATGTAAAATTTGTTTAACATTGTCTTTAAAATTCATTGTGAAATTATTGCATAGATTATTTATGTTTAAGTTTATCTTTTTAAAGTTTCTAAGTACGTTTTCATCAATATTATATGTCTTTTTTCCAATAATTTCATTGATAATTTGCCACGTTACGCGTATATTGTTTCTGTTTTCAAAAAATTGATTTTTATAGTAAGAATTTTTAGCACAATTTAGTTTTTTATTCACTATATTTCTATATTTCTTATATTCTTTTTCATATTTTGTATTATTTCGGCATAAATACCATTTTTTGTAAAGTTTATCCCTAGTTTCACAACACTTTATTAAATATTCATTCATCCAGGGGTTTGTGGTTCTTCGTTTTTTTTTGTTGATTGTTTAAGGTTGATTTTTGTAGATATCGCTAAATTTGTTGTGTATTATGTGAAACATTTTGTTTGCATGTGACGTATATTCTACTAAGGCGTGCCAGTTGGTTGTTCGTATCTGGTTGTTTACTTTATAGTTACTTATTTGTTTTCATTGTGGCTTTTGTTCTGCTTTATTACTTGCTCAGAGAGAAAAAATGTGAGGGCATAGTGGTCGGATATATTTGTTTTAATTATTGATGCATGTGCAGTAATGTTTATGTTTCTAATGAAGATGTGATCAATACACGTGCTTGTATTTCTATTTAGATCAGTGCTGTTCAAAAGTAAAAATGTAGTTGTGTTGGTGAGAAATGAAAATTGCACTGTAAGAAATGTTGAATGGGTTAATAGAATCTGTATGAATTTATTTTTTGTGAAAAATATGAAAATGTTTTGTATAAAAAGTGAAGTACTATCGGAAAATATGAATAAATACTACACTGGTTTAAAGAAACAAAAGTAAACAAAAATACAATTTTTGGAAAAAAAACAAAACAAATAAATACATACATACATAAGGGTGGCTTCTTTCATTCTATGTAAAACAAAAGGTTTTCGGTTTTTTTTTACTCAATGATTTCAATGTATTTACATATTTATAAAATATCTTTAATCTGCATTTATAATCATAAAATATTTGTCGTACATTGTTATTAATTTTTTTTCGGTACATAAAAAAAAAATCAGCATGTATCCGTACTCATGTTCATTCGTCGCTGTTTCAGTGACGACTAAAAGCAAGAGCGTAAGAATACGTGTGAATTGAGCAGGGACAATTGTCCTATGGAATGAACAGCACTGATTTAGATCTTCTCTTGCGCTCTCGTTTATTATACATTGCATACCATTAGACAATAACATATCAATATATTTCTCTGACTCACTGTTTGGTTTTAATATATCTATATTTATGGCTCCAATAACTTTTGTCTTTAGCTTTTGATCTAGTTCTGTAATAAAATTAGAAACATTAAGTGAAGGTGGCCGATAAACTGCTACTATAGAAAGAGTTTTGTTGTGTGTTTGTATAGCCATATGCATTTATTCGAACGACGTTGAATTTGTGGATACATTATTGTATATTATATTATCTTTTATACACGCTGAAAAAAAACGGCCTGTTCCAAACATATTTTTGCTGGTAATATATACACTTGTGCTCACGAAATTAAGTCAATTCAATTTTTTTTAAATTTTATTGTTGTTGCCTTTATTTTTAAAGATCAAAATAGTGGCTAAATTCGCCACGAAAGGCAAGGAAATGGTTCAGAAAATTATACAGAATTTTAGCGTAATGTTTGTTTTTTCAGTTTGTCACTTATTTTAAGTGGGCGTGGCTTTTAACGAAAAATTAGCGATATTAACCTTTTATCAAATTACATAGTAAAATTTAGGCAGTACTGACCGGTTCTGTACAAACTGTATATTTTTGAAATTCCTATAAAATTTCCTTAAGTCTTGCATTATTTTTATCTACAAATATTCGCCAGACTTAAAATTGCAGCACTTTAAACATGACCAAATTTTTCCTTGTTTTTAGCGAGTTTTAATAAAGTTAACAGCACTTTGGTCGTGCGGTGTGTGCGGACGTGTTCTTTAATTTGATCCGACAAAAAACCGAATGATACTACGTTAAAGTGACTTAATATTACTAAAAATTGCGAAAAGACGCTTAAAGTTATATTTTATTTTAAATGAACCTAAATATTACCTGAAAAAAATCTTTAAGGAAACAAATTACAAGAAAAATAAAATCAAAGAAAAAATAAATAAACAAAATTCTAAATACTAAAGCTCTTTAGTTCTACTAAGTAAAACAAAAACAATGCCACTAGAGCGTTCTCCACCAGATTTAACAGTGCAAAATCTAACAACAAAAAATGTTATTTCACCCGCGCAAATTGCGTCGCCCACTAACAACACAAATAACTCTCTCTCTGCGCATGTGCAAAAAACACCACTATCGTGGAGTTCTCAATGCACAACTCCTACATTAACGACAATTACACCAAAAAATAATTTTTCTTTCCCCTTACCTCAACCTACAAACACCCTTCCTTACTCAGCTAGTGTAAATACTTGTTCAACTGTAACAACTCAAGCATGTACAACTACCACAATTACAACATCATCAAACTTTTTATCAACACCGATTATGTCAGTAGGTAATTCGCTCTTTACTAATACTCACACTAATACACAGAACATTATTACACAAACTAACATTAATAAAGAGCAAACAAGTGAAGCTCTTGAAAATTCTCTTACACTGAATTTACAATCAACTGATCTTACCACAAATGAGTCGGTAATGGTCGCCTCAAAAGGTGCTATACCTAAAACAACCAAAGCAGATTCTATAGAAGATAGCAACAAAACATTGAAAGGGATTGATCGATACTTTACAATATTAAAGCGAAAGCGTAGCCCCAATTCCTCCAAAAATAACCCCACTCCGAAACAAACAAAAAAGGCAGTCACTACTCAAACGATGAGCCAAAATCGTTTTTCTTTGTTAGCTACTAACGATGTCGAAGAAGATACAGATGAAATAGTTAAACAGCACAAGCCCCCAGCAATTTTCTTACGCGAACAAAACTCTAACTTTTTAGTAAATTCCATAACAGCAACAGTCGGAAAAGATAATTTTTTTGTAGAATCTCTGCGCAGAGGAAACGTTCTTGAAACGAAAATTCAGACATTTACAGAAACTAATTTCCGTAAAATTGCTTCTTATCTCGACTCAGAAAATAAAAGTTATTACACTCATCAACTTAAAAGCTCAAATGGTTTATCAATCGTCATAAAAGGCATTGAAAGCAACGTCCCAACAAGTGAAATAACAAATGCTATAGAAAATGAAGGCTACAAGGTAAAATCAGTGCACAATATAAAAAATAAGGACAAAATACCTCAACCACTTTTTAAAGTCGAAATTGCCTTTGAGTCCAGCAAATTAAAAGGAAACGAGCCACATCCAATTTATAATCTTCGATACCTGCTTCACCGAAGAATCACTGTAGAAGAACCACGCAAACGCAAAGACCCACCTCAATGCTTTAACTGCCAGGAATTCGGTCACACTACAAGTTATTGCAAGCTTCCAGCAGTATGTGTAATCTGCGGTGATGTCCATAAAACTTCCGATTGCTTGAAATCTAAAAACGACCCAAGTAATAAAAAATGTAACAACTGTGGTGGTAACCACACTGCAAATTATAGGGGATGTCCCGTCTTTATACAGATAAAGAATAACGCTCCTAATAAACCCTCTTACCGGCGCTTTCAGTCAAATGATTTCCCATATATTTCAAAAAATAATATATCCACACAACATATGCCTTCTGGTCAAACTAATAACAACCACGCCAATTATACTTCCAACCCACCTCCGAATCCAACGAATAACACGTCGTATGCTCAAATCGCTCAATCCAGTAGTATGCCTTTTGAAAAATTGGTCGCTCACAAAATCCCAGAATCTCGAACTCCTAATGAATCATTACAGAAATCGCCCTTAGAAAGCTCAATAGAGCTTCTGATACAAACTATGAACAACTTTATATCAAATATGCAAGTCATGATGCAGGAGTTGTTAAGAAATCAGGGTATGCTACTTCAAGCATTTGCCTATAAACAATGAACCAGATAAGAATATGTTACTGGAATGCAAACGGCTTAAGCCAACATAAGATAGAAGTAGAAAGTTTTCTAAAGTCACAGTCTATTGACATATTGCTGGTTTCTGAAACGCATTTTACATTAAAAAACTGTTTTCGAATTAAAGGTTACTCTATATACGACACAAAACATCCAAGTGGTAAAGCGTGTGGTGGTGCAGCTATAATAATTAGTAATCATATTAGCCATTTTCCAATGCTGGAATATAAAACAGATCATATTCAAGCCTCATCAATATGCCTCTCGGCCACAAATATCACCATATCTTCTTTATACTGTCCTCCAAGACACAAAATAACAGACGATCAATTTATTAAGTTTTACAAAACTCTAGGCAATAAATTTATAGCGGCAGGAGATTACAATGCAAAGCACACGTTCTGGGGCTCACGACTCACTACTCCTAAGGGTAGACAGCTATTAAAAGCTATCTCATCTCTTAAACTTGACGTTATATCTGGAGGACAGCCCACTTATTGGCCTTCAGATCTACAAAAGACTCCTGATTTAATAGATTTTGCAGTCATTAAAAATATCAGACGCGATCAGCTTTCTGCAGTCTCTTTGTTCGACCTGTCTTCTGACCACTCTCCCACTATTATTTCAATGCTTAATGGGCAAACCATCGAAAAACCTTTTTGTTTCCCTAATAGACATACTAACTGGCTCAAATATAGAAAGTATGTAACCTCACACGTATCTGAAAATATTTCACTGAAATCCGATGATGAAATACAAGATGCTATAAACGTGTTTTCGGAAACATTATCAACTGCAGCTAAAGTAGCTACACCTTTTAAACGCTACGACGGCCCTAAAAATAATAAATACTCAACAACTATTCAAAATCTTATAAAGGAAAAGAGAAATCTTAGAAGACAATGGCAACTACATCGCTCTCCTACCTTGAAAAGTCAACTAAACCACTGTCAAAGAACCCTTCACAGTGCTCTTTTGGAGGATAAACAGTCAGCTCTAAAGGCATATTTAGAAGGTCTAAATCCAACTAAATCCACGGATTATAGTCTTTGGAAAGTCACCAAAAAACTTAAAAACCCAACTAGATACGAATCTGCTATTCGTTATAGCGATGGTAATTGGGCTAGGTCCCATAAAGAGAAAGCAGAAGTTTTTGCCGATCACCTCGAAAGAGTGTTCACGCCTAATATTTCTAGCTCAGACATAACTTTGCCAGATATTGAAGACCTTGTTGTTTCCCCAATGAAAATTCGATTCTCGTCGTTAACTTCAGCAGTTAAAAAATTGAAAACAAATAAAGCCCCTGGCGTGGACAAAATTTCAGGAAAAATGATTCGTGAGCTACTAACATCTGCCCTTAAACTAGTTTTATTCATTTTCAATTCTATCTTGCGAACTGGTTTCTACCCTAAATCATGGAAAATATCAGAAATAATTATGATACCTAAGCCAGGTAAGGACGCTAGCCAAGTATCATCTTATCGCCCGATAAGCTTACTTTCAACTTTATCAAAGCTCTTTGAGAAATTATTTTTAAATGCGTTGACCCCATACCTAACCACCCACCACATCATTCCCGTTCATCAGTTTGGATTCCGAAAGGATCATGGCACCATAGAACAGGTCCATCGAATAGTTACTCTTATCAGAAAGGCTTTCGAGGACAAACTCTATTGCTCAGCACTCTTCATAGATATTTCTCAAGCCTTCGACAAAGTCTGGCATGATGGGTTATTATATAAAATAAGCTCCTTGTTACCCCTAAATACCCACAAGTTACTGCGAAATTATTTAATGGATCGTTCATTTCTAGTAAAGTACAAAGACCACATCTCAGACTCAAGAAAAATCACAGCAGGAGTTCCCCAAGGCAGTATACTTGGTCCTCTCATGTATATACTCTTTACTTCAGATATGCCTACTAATAACCTGATACACACGTCAACTTTTGCAGACGATACAGCGTTTATAAGCGTACATAAAAATCCAGTAATTGCTTCTAGTTGTCTGCAGGCTCATATTAAGGAACTCGAAAAATGGCTTCACAAGTGGAAAATAAAAGTAAATCCAACAAAGTGCGCACATGTTACTTTCACCTTGAGAAAGGGAAACTGTCCCAAACTGAAGATAAATAACATCGATATCCCTGAGCAAAATCACATAAAATATCTTGGTATACACCTTGATCGTCGCCTTACCTGGTCTCAATATATTGAATCCAAATCCACACAACTTAAACTTAAAACTTTACAGCTTCAGTGGCTCCTTTATCCCCATTCTGCTCTCAACCTAAACTACAAGGTTCTACTCTACAAAGCTATTATTAAGCCAATATGGACCTATGGAATCCAACTATGGGGAACAGCTTCTGCTTCTAATATAGAAAAATTACAAAGACGACAAAATAAAATATTGCGGCTAATTACTGGTGACCCGTGGTATATTAATAACGTGATTATTCATAAGGACCTTAATATTCCATTTGTTCGCGACGAAATAAAAACCTTCTGCTCTAAATATGTAAGAAAACTGGCAACTCATCCAAACCCTCTTGCACAGGATCTACTATGTTATAATGGACATATTCGCCTCAAGAGGGTCGACACATTGGCCCTCGCGGAACCACATGAAAGATGAACATTTTACGCAACGAAAAATGGATTTTCTATTGCAATGGCAATAGACCCAGAAATTATTAGTTGATTTAAGATTTTAATACTTATTGTTATTTTCTGAAATAAGAAAGATCCAATAAATAAAGAAATAAAGTTAAAAAAAAAAAAAAAAAAAATGTTTAAAGTGCTGCAATTTTAAGTCTGGTGACTATTTGTAGATAAAGATAATGCAAGACTTAAGGAAATGTTATAGGAATTCCAAAAATATACAGTTTGTACAGAACCGATCAGTACTGCCTAAATTTTACTATGTAATTTGATAAAAGGTTGATATCGCTAATTTGTCGTTAAAAGCCACGCCCACTTAAAATAAGTGACAAAATGAAAAAACAAACATTACGCTAAAATTCTGCATAATTTTCTGAACCATCTCCTTGCCTTTCGTGGCGAATTTGGCCACCATTTTGATCTTTAAAAATAAAGGCAACAACAATAAAATTAAAATAAAAATTTAATTGACTTAATTTCGTGAGCACAAGTGTATATATATTTGGAGAAATTGTTAAACATATTCGCCGTGTTTTTACTAGAAACAATATATATTTGCATGCAAATATATTATATTTGCAAGCAAATATATTATGTTTGCAAGCAAATATATTATGTTTGCCTGTAAATATATAATGTTTGGATGAAATGAAATGACGCTATCGACAAATATTATATGTTTGGCAGCAAACATATAATATGTGTGTCATAAACAAATTATGTTTCCATGCAAATACTATATATAAATAATATATTTAGTTATAAAGCAATTATTAATATATGCCAAACAATAGGCGTATTTATTCTACTCTCCAAATTTCTCTATATTTTAATGGAAAATTGGCGACTATTTAATAACTAAATATATTATAAATAACATTAAATTTTACAACTAATACAAATCTTTCATTGAAAAACAATAACTACAATCTCTTCATTTATTTTTTATTTATTTTTATTAACAAATATTAATTAAAAACTCTTATAAAAAGTTAATACTTTAATATACACAATTAAATAATTTTTTTTTTCTTTTTAACACAATTTTATGTTTTATTTATACTAATTTATTTTATTTTTTCACATCTTTCACAATAAAATTAATAAATAAAGGAAAAATATCACTAAATTTTCTGAGTAGATGCAGTCTAGCTAAACTAAACGATTATTACCAACTACAAAAGTTATAATGGCTACATACAAATTTATATGTATCAATAATGGAAAGTCGCCGTTTTTCCAAATATATGTTAATTGTATCCCACAAATATAATTATTATAAAGTTAAAAATGCAAAAATATGTATTCTTAGATGACAAAATATGGCTAATTTACAAACAAACCCATGGTTACCGGGAAATATATGTATAGTAACTATAAAAACAATATAATTGGAAGCATACTCCAAATACATATATGGTAGTTTGTAAATATAATATAATTACCTCCAAACATAAACAAAACCGTCTTTTTCCTCCGTGTATAGATGGCTATTCCTCCTCCTTTGTTTTCCCTGTTTAAAAACGTAGCACTATAACCATTTATATTGTACAAAGAACTTTCTGCGTCACTTATATTTGTTTCAACTAAAATTATTATTTTTATATGTTTTAGTACACAATGAATGTCTGCTAAAAATGGTGTAAAATTCTTACGCATTCATCGAATATTTAAATAAATGATTGAAAAGGGATAACTTAAAAGTTCACTATTAATTTCATTAAAATTTTCAAGCTTTAGGGTGATAATATTATTTATTTTCTGTATTTTTTATTAAAAATTTATTATGTGTATATTTTTTTCTCATTTTTATTAACAAATTAGTTCAACAATTATCTTAATTTTTGCATTAAAAATACAAAAATTGTTTTTTCGGACTTTCTATATTTTCATATATTTAGTTAGAATATTCTTCTACCTCAAGTCCAAATTCTAATATGATATTGTCATATTAGATTTTTATTTGTTGTTTCAAAAAGGGTTGATCATTTTCATGATAGACAATACAATTGTTTCGTAGACATCACTCTACTCTTCAGTTGTCTGCAATAAGAAAATGATAACTTTCTTACTCAAACCGAGACATTACATAAGGTACAAAAAATCAACGGCACCAGAATTTTGTACTTTCGTATATGAACTGTCGGATTTGGTAAAACCAGCTATAAATCAACTCCTTTTTGAAAGCAACAATTACATAAAAGTACCCTTTGGGTACTATTTATATGTATGTTTGTTGTCAATACATTTTGTAAAAACAACTAACTTTAAACTCAAAACAAATTAAATATTTGAATGAGATTTTAGCCGTGGTATGCTCATTTTCAACAATTATCTTAATTTTTGCATTAAAAATACAAAAATTGAGACATTACATAAGGTACACTCACAAAAGCAACGAATATAAAATGATTGGTATGAATACAAACCGATTGTTACGAATGGTGTCAATGTTGGTTATATAAAAATTGAAAATTTTTTTCTGTCAAATATTTTAGTATATTTTTCGTGTTTATTTTTTTCACTTAAACATTAATAAAATGATAAAATATATACAAGATAAATTATCCTTATTTAATTTTATTAAAAAAATTATTTTGGCTGTGCGGTTTTTAAGCGCACAACAAGTCTTTATTTGTTTAAATTGAAAATACAAGTGAAGTTTAATTTTTCAATACTAATTATTCTACCCTACCGTATAGGTTAACACTACACCACCTCGTGCATTTGCAGTTGCTGCATCAGCATGTGAACGTTGGAAGTATGGATACGGCTTAGCTGCGCGTGTTGATAGTAGACGCTGTCTCAGCATGTGAACGAACAAAGCTTAGTTGCAAATGAGGTGTCGGGTGTCATCGAATGCAACGTAGCTTGTGAGTTGTTTTTATTTTATTTTGATGTTTTCAATATTTTTTGTGTTAACTCCTCCCTCCTTAAATACAATCGTCCCGATTGTCTAGAACGCTTGTAGATCATAAATACTTGGATTTTTCTTCTCGTTTTTCTTCTTTCCTATTTCCAATGTTTTTTTCACTTGTTGTACAGTATTAGTTTTTGGTTCCATATTTGGTTCTTCTTCCGTTGTTCTATGAGAATTTTTTTCCGTGTCCATTTTACAATCTTTTTGATTAATTTTCCTTTTCACTAATATCCAAACTACAGCCAAAAATGCAGCAGCTATAGCTAATATGCTTGATGATGTTAATATGTTGTTTTTGTGTTCAAGCAGCTCGAGTCTTTTTATATTCCCCATGTTTATCTTCTGAATTCTTTCTAGGGATAATACTTCTTCCGTTATTACATTATTAGCTTTTGGTTGCAGGAATGCTGGTAGAGGTTTACTGCCGCTTACTTCCTTTGAAAAAAATTTTCGGTCGTCTATGTAGATAGTTGTGTTAAAGTATTTTACTAAGTAAGTTCCATTTAAGACAATTTCTTCCTCGTTCACTTTGATTGTTCCATCATATTGATTCAGAAGTATCAGGTCGCTTTCGATTTCCTCTATGGTGGGTATGTGTTCGTTATTAACCTGGGTGTTCTAACCTTGTTCTTAAATAGGTTAGTTATACAATAATCTTCTTTTAATTCAATAAGCTTATCTCTATTACATATAGTTAATTCGTTATAATTCTTGCAGTTGTCTTTAATAGCGAAAAGATCGTTATTACAATTCAAAATTTTATTAAATTCAATTTTATCAACAAAATATCCAATTTTTACAGGTTTTGCCAAGAACATTTTACAGACATTGTTTTGAGTGATTGGAATACTTAGAATGTACAGAATTTCCTTATTGTTTGTTACAATTTTAACATTTCCGAAAGACAACAACTCATCTACACTAAAAAGCGGAATATTATAGGTAGTTAATACATCATTTAGAGTTTCAACTTCAGTTTTCGATAGGATAAATGAGTTAACAATATTTACTCTTGCCCATTGGATGGCATATTCGATATTCTGTAATTCTTTTTCTATCAAAATTAATTTTTGTTCCAAGTTACTTGCTAATTCATTGTTCCAATCTTCCCTCTTTACTTTTAATATTTCATTAGTAATATTCGAAATTTCCCGTATCCTGTCAGTGGCCAGTTCGTTTATTATCAACTGTCTATTATTATTCTCGAGGAGATTCCCTATTTTCCGGTCCAGAATCTCTAAATCATGACTGTCCGGGGTTCCGGCAATCCACTTCCATGCACTGCCAATAAAATCGATCGACCTCCTAGTTCTGTTTGGAGCTAGGCGTCTCAGAAGACTTTTTATACTCATGACCTGTTGTGTTAAAAACGGACGGAGCGGATGACTATATGTAATATTCACGTCTACTATAGACTCTAGATCTTCCGATAAGGTTCGATACTGTTCGAGATTGATTGAGTGTATAACTTTGAATGTGCCATCCTGTTTCCTCGCAATACCATTCTGGATGGTTATCAATCTGGCATTAGAGTAGTCCAAAATGTTGAAGTCCGCGAATACGGTTCCAACAAGTAATCTGTAATAGTAATAAAAAATTAAGGAATACAAATGTATTTTAAAATTATCTAAAAAATAAAAATCATATCAATTCCTAATGTGGCTTTTATGCACGACGCGGCCACTTTCGGTAACTATAGTTGTATGCCGGTTTTCCCTAACAAGTTCCCCCTTAAACCGATTACTCAGCTTTGTACCCAAACGTTTGTTGGTTCTAACGTAAACCAGTTATCCCGGCACGTAGTCTTTGACCGGTTTTCGCTTCCTATTGTGATATTCCAAATCTTTTCTCTGCTTTTGCCTGAGCCTCTCCACATTAGATTGTCTGGTTATTTCGGCATCCTGCGGGGAAAAATTCACCGTCCTCCCAAAATATAAATCGACTGGCCTCCTGTTTGTTGTGGAATGAATTGAATGATTATACTCGTTAACCGCCCTTTCCAATAATTCTTCGAAATTCCTTGATGTTCCATCACTATTAAGGCATCTCATAATTTCGGCTAGAGTAGAATGGAACCGTTCTATCTGACCATTAGCCTCGCTTCTGTACACGGGGGTTGTGAAAACATTAATTTTCAAATCGTCCTTTAGCATGAACAAGATTGATGCCGAGTTCAGAGAAGATTCGTTGTCCATAACAATATTTCCTGGATGCCGAATGAAAACAGAATTTCCCTAAGGGGCTTTCTAACGTCTTCTATTGATCTTCCGTTCAGTAACTTTACCTGTGCAAATTTTGAGAACTTGTCGATAGAGGTTAATATCAATTTACGATCCGTTGAGAATATATCAAGGTGAATTGTATGTCCGGGATAAGTTGGTATTGGTGTTTCCCCGAGCTCAGGCGTATTTGGGTGTCTTTCATATTTGTTCTTTTTACACGTTGCGCACAATTTTATAATTCGTTTTATTTTTCCCGCCATTCCTGGAAAATAAAATTTTCCTAAAATCTGTAGTTTGTTCTCCTTTTCATTGCGATGGGCCCTGTTATGTTCCTCCAGAATTATATTTTCCTGGTCGTTTTCGGATACTATATCTTCTACGAGTAATTGGGTAAATCTACACTTATAATTGGAGAAATGATTTGGGTAAAAATTTTGTATTTTTCCCATTATCGGTTCGGTAGTCTTTACACCATTGATAACTGACGGGTTTAAATAATTTTTTAGAATACTTTTAAGTCGCTCTTCGCTATAATTTGGTTCCACTACTAGGTGTCTGTGAATTCCTGGGAATACGATTTTAAACTGATATGAAGGCGTATCACCAATGTCGATGAATACTTGATTCCTGAATACGTTGACTGGAGTTTCAACGCAGGGTATTAAATTGTCAGATGAACTTTCCGCACTGTGTTGTGTTGCTGTGGACGAGTCCGTTTGATTA
Source organism: Leucophora obtusa (assembly GCA_949987735.1). Taxonomy (NCBI): domain Eukaryota; kingdom Metazoa; phylum Arthropoda; class Insecta; order Diptera; family Anthomyiidae; genus Leucophora; species Leucophora obtusa. The sequence goes on along the minus strand of OX465295.1, from coordinate 259,902,749 downwards.
TGAAGAACATGCGTTTCCGTTTGGTTTCTAGATAGAGCGTCAGCAACTACATTTGTACGACCTGGCTTATACCTTAGTTCATAATTATACTCTTCCAAAATGCATTTCCATCTTTTCATCTTGGAGTTATGGTTATTAGTACTAAGGGCATATGTCAATGGTTGGTGATCCGTATAAATAACTACTTTCTTCGATCCGTACAAATAATTCCTTAAGGAATTTAATGCCCATATAATTGCTAACATCTCTCTTTCGTTAGTGGCATAGTTTTCCTCAGTTGAGCTCAATGTTCTCGAAATAAATGTTATCGGTTTATCCTCCTGGCTTAGTACTGCGCCAATAGCGTAGTTAGATGCATCCGTAGTTAGCTGAAAATCCTTTTTGAAGTCCGGATGCGATAGTATTACGTCATGTGATATTAATGCATTTTTCAATGCATCAAAAGCACTTTTCGCAGTTTCGTCAAGGACAATTCTTGTCTGGCTGGATATGGATTTGGATACCCGTCCATCTTCTCCTCTTAGTAAAGTTGTTAACGGTTTCGCCATATCCGCGTAACCTCTTATGAATCTCCTGTAGTATCCGGAGAGTCCAAGGAACGACCGAAGTTCTTTTAGTGTTTTAGGATATGAGAGTTTAAGAATAGATTCGACCTTCTTGGGATTGGTTTTTATTCCGTCACTCGATACAATGAATCCTAAGAATTCTACCTCTGTCTTGAAGAACTCGCACTTATCAAGTTGGATCTTCATATTGGCTTGTTCCAATGTTCCGAATATTTTCCCTAGTGCCTCAAAATGTGAACTCTCATCCTTGCTGAAAATAATAATATCATCAACATAAATATGACATATTTTACCGATATATTCCCTTAGTATATCATCTAGAGCCCTCTGAAAAATCGCTGGTGCGTTTTTCAGTCCAAATGGCAACCTGGTGAATTCATATTTTCCGTTATTTACTGAAAATGCTGTCTTCTGCATGTCCTCTTTCCTCAGTGGAATTTGATGGAACCCACTCTTTAGGTCCACCACCGTAAAGTATTTATTTCCCCCCAGATTGGCCAATACTTCGTTTATTTCAGGAATTGGATATCGGTCTGCAATTGTCACGGCATTTAATTTTCTGAAATCAACCACTAGTCTGTGTTTCTGTTTTCCTGATAAGTCTTCCTTTTTTGGTACAACCCATATCGGTGAGTTGTATGGAGATCTCGATGGTTTTATTATACCGTCTCTTAAGAGCCGGCTGACTTCCTCCTCGACCACATCCTTTAGCGCCATAGGGTACGGATAACTTTTTGAATACACTGGATCATTAGTTGTTGTACAGATATCACCTTCTACCACAGTAGTATACGTTGCTTTTTCGTCCGGATCCGAAAAGAGCTGATAATGCCTATTAATTATATTCTCCAATGACCTTTTTTGTTCTCCTGGCAAATGTTGAGTTCTTAATTCCAGACTATTGACGTTTTGCGTAAAGTGTTGTTTAATAGGAATTTTTCTTCCTCCTCTAACAGTAAAATAGTCTTCGCTTGTGTAAATGACGGCAGACAATTCCTTCAAACTATCATTACCCAAAATTCCGTCAAATGACTTCAGCCCATCAAGGAGGAAAAATTTGATTGGGGTGTCGTCGATTCCAAACATATTAAGAAAAGCATGATGAGAAACCTTACTGTTGCCACCTATCGATTTTGTGTAAAATATTTTGTTGTTTTCCTTTGGGTTTTTTATAAAGCTGGGTCTAATATAATTTTTGTTACTACCTGTGTCTACCCGAGTAAAAAAAATTATATATAATCATATGTGGCATATATTACAATATATAATTCGACATGTGGTTATGTATATCCATATATAATTATATATGACGTTTTTTCCGAAAATTTTTCCTTATATTATGCTATATATAATTTCATCTAATTAGATATCGGCCTTCATAATATTAGATATGGCATATATAATTATATATTACATAACATGGTTGATCTTATTGCATATATAGTTATATATAAAGACTGCGTTCGATGAAATTAGTGCACGAATAAATTCAAATAACTTTTGAACTAGTTGACATATACAAAAGAAAAAAAACGTTTTATTAACAGAAATCTTATTTATGTTTACATTTAATAAAAAAATATTACACATTAATGGTTTTTAATAAAAAATTTAATTTTTTCTGAAATTCCTCCCATTAAACTATTAATAGTGTCTCCAGTGATTTTTTGCTTGATGATAATTATTTTCTGGAAAATGTTTTAGTGTTTTCAGTAATCTGTTTTGTATGCTTCATGATCCTTTTTACCAGAGCCCAATATCTTTCAATGGGTCTGAGCTCTGGGCAGTTAGGTGGATTTGCATATCTGGAATTGCATACTATATTTCATAAAATAATCGAATTATTTTTTCACGCATTTCTATTTCACAGCTCATTTCAAAGCTAATAAGTATCGAATAATTTTTAAACTTGACATGAGTATTTGTACATATTTAGCAAAGGCATCTTGATTAAAAAAAAAATAAATTTTGAATTTGAAAAAAATTTACAAGTAATAATGTGTGCACTAGTTTCATCGAACGCAGTCTTTAGAACTATATCTTAATATATATGGTGGCATTTTAGCAATATATAATTATATATGGTATCATTTAAACAATATATAATTATATATGGTGACAGTTAAAATAGATATTATCATATATGGTGCCATTTAAACAATATATGGTCATATATGGTACCTCATAAACAAAATCTTTAATTCAGTTCCAGATATGATAATATATGGTACTATATATAGTGCGATATATATTTATATATGGTGTTATTTAAGCTATATATTATCATATATGGTGCCATTCAAACCATATATTATCATATATGGTGCCATTCAAACCATATATTATCATATTTGGTGCCATTTAAACCATATATTGTCATATATGGTGCCATTTCAACAATATATGCTCATATATGGTACCTGATGAACGACATTTTTAATACAGATGCAGATATGATAATATATGCTACCATATATAGTACCATATACTTTGATATATCGTATCATTTAAACAACCCGAGGAAAAATAGTTACATATAGTCATATATGTGATTAAGTTATATCTGTATAAATATATAGTTTCATCCGAAGAATGGCCCGATATATTTTTATCAATTGTTTATCAATTTTTATCTAAATGTAACAGTTTAGATCTGACCTGATTAAATTATGTGTTAATCAGATGAAATTGTATCAGATTTTTGACCTGATACAATTCTATCGGTTTGATCGTAATTGGTTCAATTTTACATAAATAAAATATAATTGTATCCGACATTTACCTTATACAATTGTATCAAAGTTTTAAACTGATATCAGGTCAAAATTGGGATATAACTATATAATTTTGTATACAAATATATCTATTTGGACCTAAACTGATACCATGTAATATAAACCAATAACATTGTATCAGGTCAAAAATCTGATACAATTTCATCTGATTAACACATAATTTAATCAGGTCAGATCTAAACTGATGCAATTAGATAACAACTGATACAATTTTATCGGGCCATTTTTCGGATCAAATGGTATATGGATGAATCTAAGTTATATATTACCATATAAAGCTCCATATTGGTGCCATTTAAACAATATATTGTCATATATGGTGCCATCATATATGGTAACTCATCAGCAACTACAATATTAACTGTATTTCAGAAGCTATTAAATGTATTTCAGAAATTTTAAATGTATTTTAGAAATTATGGAATGTATTTCAGAAATTTATTAATTGTATTTCAGAAATAATCAAATCTATTTCAGAACTTGTTGATGGTTTATCATAGTTAATAGAGAAAAATTTCTAAATTACATTTCATAATTTCTGAAATACAATTGATAATTTCTGAAATACAGTTTGATAATTTCTGAAATACAGTTGTGAATTTCGGAAATACAATTAATAATTTCTGAAATACAATTGATAAAACTGAAATTCAATTGACTAGTTCTGAAATACAATTCATAAATCTGAAAAATAATTGATAAGTTCTGAAATACAATTGATAAAACGGAAATTCAATTGATTATTTCTGAAATACAATTGATAAATTTTAATAACAATTGATACAATTGGAAATGGTGTAGAGCGTTAAAAATATGTAAATAAAATTATTTTTTAAAAAAAATTCCATTTAATAAAAAAAATATAATTTTATAAAAACATTTACAGAAAATAAAATTATAATTTTATAAAAAGAAATTCTTTTGAATGGGGGAAATGTTTTTAGTTGATCTGTTATTTTTAAGTAAATGAATGTTATTTTAGTTTGACTCAAGATCATAAATTAATATCACTTTCTGTTTAAATTATTTTCAAATCACAGAAAGATGATACAATTTTTACAAGTAAATTACAAAGAATAAAAATTATTGAAAAAATTTCGATAAGACCAGCAAGGAGAATGCGCATTTTTATAAAAAAAAATGCATAGCCGTGAAAGGTATCGAACTCGAGATCTTCTGATTTTAAACCTTATTTTAACAAAATATTTTAATTTTTATAAAATCAGTGATCTTCCACTGTATTATTTTTTGAACTATTGTCAATATCTGTCTGGGATCTTATTTAATCCCAAATAAATGGAGATCTTACGTAGTACCCAAATATAATGCGGGATCTAATTTTAGCTGTCATTTTTCTGGATAGTTCTAGATGTCAATCTCCAAATATATTGCTGTTTCTAATTCGATCTGCAATTTATGGGATAAATTAAGATCCTACCAAATCCCCAAATATATCACTGGATTTAATTCGATCTGCAATTTATCGGAAAAGTTAAGATCTTACGCAATCCCGAAGTATATTACTGGATCTAATTTTATCTGTAATTTTTTGGATAAATTTAGATCTTACTTAATCCCCAAATATATTGCTGGATCTAATTCGATCTTCCATTTTTCGGATCAAATTAGATCTAAGTTTATCCACAAATATATTGCTACATGTAATTAGATCTGCCAAAATTGAGATCAAATTAGATCTATATTTATCCCTAAATATATTGCTGGATCTAATTCGTTCTGCCACTTTTTCGGATCAAATTAGATCTAAGTTTATCCACAAATATATTGCTGGATCTAATTCGATGTGCCATTTTTTGGATCAAATTAGATCTAAGTTTATCCCTAAATATATAGCTACATCTAATTCGATCTGCCACTTTTTCGGATCAAATTAGATATACGTTTATCCACAAATATATTGCGGGATCTAATTTGATCTGCCAAAATTGAGATCAAATTAGATCTAAGTTTATCCCCAAATATATAGCTGGATCTAATTGGATCCGCCATTTTTCGGATCAAATTAGATCTAAAAATATCCGCAAATATATAGCTGGATCCGCCAATTTTCGGATCAAAATAGATCTAGGTTTATCCCCAAAGATATCACTGGACCTCCCAATTTTGAGATATAACTTGATCTTAGTTTATCCCCATATATACAATGGGATCTAATACGATATGATTGGATACACCCAATTTTGAGATCTAATTGGATCAGCTAGATATTACAGCAGATCTTAAACAATATCAAATTGGATATAATTAGATATTGCGCGAGATCAATTTTTTTTACTCGGGTAATAAGAATTTCAATGTTCGCCCGTCCCCCGTTTTTGCCTGAAAATAAGGTAACGAGGAACAGTTTAATCTAAAAAATTAACTGCATCTTGGACGTAATCGAGTTGATTTTCCGCACTTTCTTCTGTTGCAAAGACTTCTGGAATTTTCTGGTAGTATTCTCCGATTGTGTCAGCTTCACCATTTCCCGTTCCATCTGTCTCGTATCCTTCTATTGGATAATTATCCCAATTATGCTGAGGATCTTCGGTCAGGGTTTCCATATGGAAGTTTCTCTGCATTTTATTAACCGGTCCCTGGAAAGAAGTTCCAGCAGTCCTTTTGGGAAATTGATTTATCGGGGGTCGATTCATGTAGTTAACTCGTCCCGTTTGAACGGACCGATCTATATCCATAGGTTCCACACCGAGTTGTCCTTGATGACTCGAATTTTGATTTGGGCTCTGAACGTTGTTATATTGATAAAAGGGCCTATTCGGGATTTGCGGATTGAATGATGGTCTAAGTCCTGAGTTTTGATAAAAATTTGTACGTATATTCTGATCCCGATATACTGGACTGTAATTTGGAATGGAGCTTGCGTTGAAATTCGGTACATAACGAGGTGGAAGTGGTGGTCTAGTTGACATTATCCCGCCCATATGGGCAAGTTCTGGATAGAACTTCTTCCCACTTCCCGATTGGGAATTTGTCGCGCCGATTCTATCCCTCTGTATATTCCCCCTAGGTAACTGCCCATGTGCATAATTCATCCTGAATGTCATATTATCCAGTTTGAGACAAATATGCAATGCCTGGGGTAATGAAGCTGGTTCGCGAACGCTTAGTAATCTCGGAAGGTCCCCATTGAGACCTCTAATGAATGTATCCAGTGCCTTTTCCCTGTAAGTATTCGTCATTGCCCTGAGACTGTTCTCCTCCAATTCCAAGCAAGAAACTTTATCGAGTATCAATGAAAGATGTTGGTACACTGCCTGGTGGTACCGTCATCTGGTACTCCAATGTTCCAATATCCCGCTTGTCGAAATAATGCATCATTAAGCACTTCTTTATCGAACTCCAGTTTAGTGGGGTCCTGTATGACTCTAAAGCGGTATCTGCTTCACCAGTGACCTTGGTGCGAATTGTATGTAATATAGCATAATAACGCCCCGTTCCCCTAAGAGACTCGTACAGTTCCAGGACTCTATCCACGGACTTTATCCATGAATTAAATTCTCCAACTGCACCAGAAAATTCCCTCAAGGATTTCACCAAAATTATTTAAACAAATTTTAACTCCAATAGGTAATTATTTTAAAAGCAAGTTTTAGTTTTGATGAAAAGGGGAAAAAAAATATTCTTAAGATATAACCACTTCTTAAAGCTATTCTTACATAAATAATACCGGTTGCATTGCTGTTGCTCTTGGTGATCGCTGTATGTGTGTTGTCGGCAGAATCTTCTTATGCTGCTACTGCGTATCAGTGTTGGAATGATGATGATGTTAAAGCTGGTAATTTGTTGTGCACTTCTTGTTGTTGATTATAACAGGTTTAATTTTTGAATTAGTTTTTATTTTTGCGAGTCGCGCACAGAAAGGCTTTTAGTTGTTATTACTTTTAAATTTTCTCTATTCTTTTGAGGAATTTAGTCCTGTTAGTTTTTTTTTTCTTTTAAGATTATTAAAATCCTTAAGTCACTACTTTAAATTAAAATAAATCGTTTGATAAGATTTTTAATTTGTATTAATTTAATTTAACTTTTTTTTTATATTTCTTTTAAACTTCTTTAAGTCACTATTTTCGTTTAAGTTTACTTAAAATTTTATTTTTAACTTTTTATTTTAAATTTTTTCACAAATTTGTGGTCAATTTATGCCAAATTTCTTTTTGTTTAACTTAAATTTACGCCTCAGTTACTTATTTTTAATTTGTTGTCACAATTTTCTTATTTTTTCATCACCTTCTTATTTTTTCACAATTTTAGGTTTGCCACAATTGTTCTTTGTTTAAATTATTATTTTAATTCGAATGGAGTTTTGTTTTAATTCGACCCTTTTTGTCCGCTTTGACGATTACTAAGGAACCGATGTCAAGGCTTGACTTGTTTCAATTTAACATAAGGACATTCGTTAGTTTATCGAAGGGTCCCTGCTCGGGCGCCAGATAAATTATCCTTATTTAATTTTATTAAAAAAATTATTTTGGCTGTGCGGTTTTTAAGCGCACAACAAGTCTTTATTTGTTTAAATTGAAAATACAAGTGAAGTTTAATTTTTCAATACTAATTATTCTACCCTACCGTATAGGTTAACACTACACCACCTCGTGCACTTGCAGTTGCTGCATCAGCATGTGAACGTTGGAAGTATGGGTACGGCTTAGCTGCGCGTGTTGATAGTAGACGCTGTCTCAGCATGTGAACGAACAAAGCTTAGTTGCAAATGAGGTGTCGGGTGTCATCGAATGCAACGTAGCTTGTGAGTTGTTTTTATTTTATTTTGATGTTTTCAATATTTTTTGTGTTAACTTACATACATATTTCATATTTAAATAAAAAAAATGGAAATTTCTTCACACTGCATTTTTCAAAATACTGCAACAGGTCAACGAATACTAAATGAATGTTGTGATTGATTTTATTTTTTTAATGCGTCATCTCTTCATTTCGTTGCTTACCATGTAGTGGCATTATAAAAATAATGCGTAAAAACCACTCATCAAAAACAATGAATGTATATAATAGCAATATCATTAGTTATTGTTGTTGCATGAATACATGGCAAAAGCAATGAATGGTATGACTGCACAATAAAAACGAATGTACTCAAACCGTTCTCTGATTCGCACTTCATTTTCTTTGTTTTGTACCTTAAGTTCGTTGACCTGAGCAACTAAAGTTGTCATAGACTCTGTTAATTTTGTAAGAGCATTGGCCATTTCTTCTCTTAGAATATTATTTGAAGCAGTAATAGTTGTTGTTAATGTTGTTGTTAGTTGTTCTATATTATTTTTCATGTCGACTCTAAGTTCTGACATAGCATTTTGAAGCAAGCATACATTATTATTTACCGAAGTCAACGATAGAGAGTCTTTAAATTTTTTTGTTCCACTAGACTTACCATCGTCATCATCTCGTTGTTGTTTTTTATTTGATTGTTGCTCTTCATAAACCACTGATCTGTATATTATATTCGGTGATTTTCTCCCATCCCCACTACCTTCCTTTCGGCATAGATGACATTTAAATTCCTTTTTCTTATCAGAACTCATAGAAGAGTATGTAGACTCTGATATTGTTGAACATAATATTGGAACCACAATTAAAGCATTTAACGTATTCCCCAGAGAAAGGCAAACTTTTGTTGCACTGGGAGCATGGAGCTTCGACTACTTTCAAAAAATTGTTCATCATTATAAGAGATTTTTGTTTAGTTTTTCTTTTTGATTAATTCGTATTTTTGGCAAAGAATACATTTTATTTTTTTCACTTATTTTTAAAATTAAGGAAAATACAATATTTATAACGTTTTTCACTTTCACTACGATCAAATACTTGTTTATGTTGCTTGTAGCTATTTTTTCTTGTTTATTCCGGATAGGTTTTCACACTTTTTCTAAGTTTTATTGTAGCGCATTAAGAAACACGTCCGCTTGCAACGAAATCAAATAAGGTACCATAGATGGCCATATATTGTTTAAATGGCATCATATATGATAATATATGGTTTAAATGGCACAATGTATGACAATATATAGTTTAACTGGCACCATATACAGTTATATATCGTTTAAATTACGCCACATATATATTGCTAAGATATACCTCTATATATAACTATATATACAATAAGATCAGCCATGCTATGTAATATATACCATATCTAATATTATAATGGCCAATATATAATTAGATGCAGTTATATATGGCATAATATAAGAAAAAATTCAGGCAAAAAGGTCATATATAATTATATGTATGCAGAGCGCATACTCTGGGGACATTTTTTCGATCCACAGTTTAGTCTGGAGACATTTGGTTAGTTTGGGGACTGTCCTCAAACTCTTTCTAGATCTCGCGAATAGTATGAAGGCATTTTTGACTAATATACAGTAGACCGTATCGCAAAAAAAAGTTCGCCGTACACCCTCCAATATGAAGTATTTTTGCAAGGCAATTTCAAAAAAAAAAAACGTAGGGGTCGAAAAACTTCCTTAGCAAAAGTTTAATAATACGGGATACTTGAGGTCAATTGCCCTTAGAGCAAAATACTGGTCTCCTCGAGAGAAAAACATCGATGTATCATACTTTAAGATCCGACTGTAATACCAAAGATATAACGAAAAATGTAAAATGGCGACCCCTACGTTCGGCAAAAAAAAATTTTTTTTTGAAACCTTCTTGCAAAAATACTTCATATTGGAGGGTATACGGCGCACTTTTTTTTGCCTATAAGGTGGTACGCTCTAATATACAGCATAGTTTGGGCACATTTTTGGCTATGTCCCCAAACCATGCGCAATACATATGTACATATATGTGACCTTCTCCGAGAAAAGGGACCTAGTGTGTGAAAATGAAGTTTTAAATTAAACATTAAAATTTTAATGTTTTTCTCATTTTTATCGATTTTCCCAAGTTTTTGACACACTAGGTCCCTTTTGTCGGAGAAGGTCACATATACATATATGGATATTAGGGCGGGTCGATTTGTAGGGAGGCAAAAAAATCGCTCAACTGACGAGGAAAATCGTTATCTAGGGATCAAAATAAGAAATTTTGCCGGAGGAACCATACCTCTAAAACGAATTCTGATGTCTAAACTTTTGACCCGTAGGGTCAAATTTTGAAAAATCCCCAAAAAAATGCCCCAATCGAGTCCAAATGTATGACCGACCCCCACTAACTTTGGAGGGCCGACCCACCCATGCCCGTGGCACACCCCCTGGAACCCCCCTGGAGGTTTCCCATACAAACAGTTCAAAAAATCACCATTTTTGGCACTTTACAAATTGGTGCTGAAATGTCTCACAAATCTGGATTTTAGGGAGAAACCATGGGAATCTTCAATTTTAGGTATAGGATGTGTTCAGCGAACTTATGTAAAACACTACGCGGAATATTTTTGTGGAACATTTTAACCCTCTAACTCTTCAACTTACGGGTCTTTTTTGTCCCTTTTTAAAAAGGGGCCAAAAAATTCCCTTTCATTGAAGAGTTAGAGGGTTAGAATGTTCCACGTAGTGTTTTACATAAGTTCGCTGAACACATCCTATACCTAAAATGGAAGATTCCCATGGTTTCTCCCTAAAATCCAGATTTGTGGGACATTTGAGCACCAATTTTTAAAGTTCCAAAAATGGTGACATTTTGAAATGTTTGTTTAAGGAAACCCCAGGGGGTGTGCCACTGGCATGGGTGGGTCGGCCCTCCAAAGTTAGTGGGGGTCGGTCATACATTTGGACTCGATTGGGGCACTCTAAATGGGTCAAAGTGGGATTTTTCAAAATCATCATCAGAATTCGTTTTAGAGGTATGGTTCCTCCGGCAAAGTTTCTTATTTTGATCCCTAGAATACGATTTTCCTTGTCAGTTGAGCGATTTTTAAATCGACCCGCCCTAATGGATATACATAACGACATGTATAATTATTAGAGTTCGTCATAAAAATTTGATTTTCGGATGTCATCACTTTTTTTAAAGTTTTTGCATAGAAAAAAGAATGGCGTTTTTTTCTTTTCTTTTTTATTTCAACTCCTTTCCCTGGCGCAAGTTGGCCAAAAACGCTGATTTTAAGATCATTTTCCTCCAGAGCAAAAACAGCTGCATTTATAGGAAATCTAACTTTACCATTCGATTCTACATCAAAATTTAATATAAATTTTTTTTTGGATTTTCAAAATACACCAGATAGTCATTAGAGTGGTTCGAAAATCCACTGTTTTCTAAAACTTATAAAAAGTTACTTTCTTATTACACACAATGAAATTGTATTTCCGGCTGAGTACATGGGTACAAAAGTTTTGGATATACCGCGAACCGTTATAAAGTTATTAGCTAATCAAATTTGGATTTTTTTAATTCAACACGGAGGAAAAAGACGTTTTTGTATATGTTTGGAGGTAATTATATGTATGTTTACAAACTACCATATATGTATTTGGAGTATGCTTCCAATTATATTGTTTTTATAGTTACTATACATATATATCCCCGATAACATGGGTCTGTTTGTAAATTATTCATATTTTGTCATCTAAAAATACATATTTTTGCATTTTTAACTTTATAATAATTATATTTGTGGGATAAAATTAACATATATTTGGAAAACGGCGAATTTCCATTCTTGATACATATAAAGTTTGTAACGGCGTGTTTACCACTTTATGCTGGGGCAGAGCTCGCGGTCGTCCAGAGTTCCTTACAAACCATTTATTTATGCCCAAGAGAGAGAGAACACCAAATTTTGTTATTTTAAATATGTAAAATATAAAATTCTTTATTTAAAACAAATTTTTGGTTTCTTATTATTATTACAATTTTTCACACTAATGGCACGATTACCGACATACGACACGGAGGTTATCCACGTTGCTAGCGAAGAGTAAGACAACCTGAGAGGGGGGGGGGGGGAATCTACATTACATGCAAGGACTGAGGTCCCCCCTTGCTTCAGTAAGTTTGAGAATAATGCAGTCCAACCACAATTTCTCAGATCAGACTGAACGAGGGTCGTCCAACCACTAGTTTAGACCAGTCGATCTAGGCAGTCCAACCACCAAAGCAAAGACTGTTTAAAATATTGGCAGTCCAACCACCAAAGCAAAGACCGTTTAATATATTGGCAGTCCAACCACCAATCTAAGACAACACCAATTAAGACTATTAAATATTGGCAGTCCAACCACCAATCAAAGACTGTTTTAATATAGGCAGTCCAACCACCAATTTACGACTATTTTATCTGACAGTCCAACCACCAATCTAAGACTATTTTATCTGACAGTCCAACCACCAATCTAAGACTATTTAGTATAGGCAGTCCAACCACCTATTTAAGACTCTTGAATATTGGCAGTCCAACCACTAAATTAAAGACTGTTTAATATATTGACAGTCCAACCACCAAAGCATGTCTTACCTGAACGCTGTCCGTTGACAGACTCACAAAAACCATTCAACACGCCTGCTTATATACTGACTGATCGCACACACAAATAAAATAAACAAACATAACACACAGCTGTCTTCAACACCAAGACGTAACATTAAAGCCCCGTTCACATTATCACACAAATGCTTATACTTTTCTTCACAAAAGTATGACAAAAAGTATGCTGAGATTGTCTGGTTGTCAAAAAAGTATAAAAGAAAATCTTTTCAGTGTTCAGACTGTTATCGACACACACAACAAATAAATTAAAACAGTTATTTTTTCTATTATTACTTTTTTCACCACTAGTTGTTTTTAATCTTTCTTTAAAATTTATTTGTGAATAACACAACACTTGTGTTGAGACAAGTGGTAACTTTATGAAATATTTCAAAAAATAAATCTTGTCAAAAAAGTGTGACCGTATTTTAAAATGTGCACCCATTTTGACATGTGTGTAACGAACAGTGTTCACACTATTATACATTTTCCGTATACAACACATTTCTGACATGTATAACATACTTGTGTGATAATCTAAACGGGTCTTAAGTAGTTTTTTCTTATATTCATGGTTGAAGTTTTTTGGTAGTACCGAATAATACCTATACTACTACCCACTGGAGGGTGTTCTAGTGCTGATAAAGCCGTTAAATTCGAATTTAAATTAATAGAGTTAATTCAAATTTCTTTGATTAAGAAAAAATATGTTGACAAAAACGAGCTCGCGACTTTTGTCGTTACAAGTTGCATGTAGCCATTATAACTTTTGTAGTCGGTAATAATCAATTAGTTTAGCTAGACTGCATCTAGTCAGAAAATTTAGTGATATTTTTCCTTTATTAACTTTATTGTGAAAGATGTGAAAAAATAAAATAAATTAGTATAAATAAAACATAAAATTGTGTTAAAAAGAAAAAAAAATTTTTAATTGTGTATATTAAAGTATTAACTTATTATCAGAGTTTTTAATTAATATTTGTTATTAAAAATAAATAAAAAATAAATGAAGAGATTGTAGTTATTGTTTTTCAATGAAAGATTTGTATTAGATGTAAAATTCAATGTGATTTATAATATATTAAGTTATTAAATAATCGCCAAACAGAAGATGTATTAATTTTACTTTTTATGTTTTTCCATTAAAATATAGAGAAATTTGGAGAGTAGAATAAATACGCCTATTGTTTGTCATATATTAGTAATTGCTTTATAACTAAATATATTATTTATATATAGTATTTGCATGGAAACATAATTTGTTTATGACACACATATTATATGTTTGCTGCCCAACATATATATATTTGTAGATAGCGTCATTTCATTTCATCCAAACATTTATATATTTACAGGCAAATACAATATATTTGCATGCAAATATATATAGTTTCTAATAAAAACACGGCGAATATGTTTAACAATTTCTCCAAATATATATAATATATATATATTACCAGCAAAAGTATGTTTGGGACAGGCCGTTTTTTTTCATCGTGAATGAAAAAGTATTTGAGCTACCCGAGTAAAAAAAATTGATCTCGCGCAATATCTAATCATATCCAATTTGATATTGTTTAAGATCTGCTGTAATATCTAGCTGATCCAATTAGATCTCAAAATTGGGTGTATCCAATGATATCGTATTAGATCCCATTTTATATATGGGGATAAACTAAGATCAAGTTATATATCAAAATTGGGAGGTCCAATGATATCTTTGGGGATAAACCTAGATCTAATTTGATCCGAAAAATGGCGGATCGAATTAGATCCATTTATAAATTTGTGGATAAACTTAGATCTAATTTGATCTCAATTTTGGCAGATCTAATTAGATGTAGCAATATATTTGTGGATAAACTTAGATCTAAATTGATCCGAAAAATGGCAGATGGAATTAGATCCAGCAATATATTTGTGGATAAACTTAGATCTAATTTGATCCGAAAAATGGCAGATCGAATTAGATCCAGCAATATATTTGGGGATTAAGTAAGATCTAAATTTATCCAAAAAATGACAAATCAAATTAGATCCAGTAATATATTTTGGGATTGCCTAAGATCTTAACTTTTGCGATAAATTGCAGATCGAATTAAATCCAGTGATATATTTGGAGATTTGATAGAATCTTAATTTATCCCATAAATTGCAGATCGAATTAGATCCAGCAATTTATTTCGGTATAAAAATGGCAGATCGAATTAGAAACAGCAATATATTTGGGGATTGACATCTAAAACTATCCAGAAAAATGACAGATAAAATTAGATCCCGCATTATATTTGGGTACTACGTAAGATCTCCATTTATATGGGATTAAATAAGATCCCAGACAGATATTGACAACAGTTCAAAAAATAATACACTGGCAGAGTACTGATTTTATAAAAATTACAATATTTTGTTAAAATAAGGTTTAAACTCAGAAGGTCTCGAGTTCGATACCGTTCACGGCTATGCATTTTTTTTTAAAAGAATTTCTTTTTATAAAATTATAATTTTATTTTCTATAAATGTTTTTATAAAATTATATTTTTTATTAAATTGAATTTAAAAAAAAAAAAATTTTTATTTACATCTTTTTAAAGCTCTACACCATTTCCAATTGTATCAATTGTTTTTAAGATTTATCAATTGTATTTCAGAAATTATTAATTGTATTTCCAAAATACACAACTGTATTTCAGAAATTATCAAACTGTATTTCAGAAATTATCAATTGTATTTCAGAAATTATGAAATGTAATATCCCGAGTAAAAACGTTTTTATATAATAATGTATAATTTTATATACCCATATATGTTTTTGTACACCAGTGTATATAACCGGACATAATTATATGTATCCATATATAATTTTTTCTTTCTCAAAAAATTGTAATATGATGTCGTATTTAGTTGCATCTTATTACATATCGATTAGTACATAATTGTATATTGCATTTACAATTAGATACAGATAATCCAATTTTATATGACGTTATATATAACTATTTAGTACATAATCCAAAATAATATATGTTTTTATATGAAATCATTTTTCAAAAAAACACGATTTCGTTTTGGATAGAATTATATATACCCCATTTAGAGTGACACTAGAACTCTTGTCAGTCGCCTTTTGGATATAATTTTATATTACATTGCCATGGAAAGAAATTGTTAGAAAATTTATACAAACAGTTTAAAGCAATACTAAAGGCGTTTGTGCTTTTCTGTAAAATGTCCTTTTGTCAAAATCCAAATAAGTTTAATAGCTTTCATGAAGTTTTAGGTCTGACAAACTCTCAGGTAATTATTTCTGTAAACATTTAGGATTTCAGTGAAATTTATAGTGAATAAACTGGATATAACAGCCCGAGTAAAAAAAAATTATCTCGCGCAATATCTAATCATATCCAATTTGATATTGTTTAAGATCTGCTGTAATATCTAGCTGATCCAATTAGATCTCAAAATTGGGTGTATCCAATCATATCGTATTAGATCCAATTGTATATATGGGGATAAACTAAGATCAAGTTATATCTCAAAATTGGGAGGTCCAATGATATCTTTGGGGATAAACCTAGATCTATTTTGATCCGAAAATTGGCGGATCCAGCTATATATTTGGGGATATTTTTGATCTAATTTGATCCGAAAAATGGCGGATCCTATTAGATCCAGCTGTATATTTGTGGATAAACTTAGATCTAATTTGATCTCAATTTTGGCAGATCGAATTAGATCCATCAATATATTTGTGGATAAACTTAGATCTAATTTTATCCGAAAAAGTGGCAGATCGAATTAGATCTAGCAATATATTTGGGGATAAACTTAGATCTAATTTGATCCGCAAAATGGCACATCGAATTAGATCTAGCAATATATTTGTGGATAAACTTAGATATAAATTGATCTGAAAAATGGCAGATCAAATTAGATCCAGCAATATATTTGTGGATTAACTTAGATCTAAATTTATCCGAAAAATGGCAGATCCAGTTAGATCTAGCAATATATTTGTGGATAAACCTGGATATAAATTGAATAGAAAATTGGCAGATCAAATTAGATGCAGCAATATATTTTGGGATTTAGTAAGACCTAATTTGATCCGAAAAATAGCAGATCGAATTAGATCCAGCTATATATTTGTGGATGAACTTAGATCTAATTTGATACGAAAAATGACAGATCGAATTAGATCCAGTAATATATTTAGGGATAAACTTCGATCTAACTTTATCAGAAAAATGGCAGATCGAATTAGATCCAGCAATATATATGGGGATAAACTTGGATCTAAATTTAAACGAAAAAGTAGATCTAGGTATATGTGACCTACTCCGAGAAAAGGACTAGGTCCCTCAAAAAAACGGGTTTGGACTTAAGAGTGGATTCTGGTACCTAAAAGGGTGTAGAATAAGATGAAATGAGTTGAGGCACCTAACCATACCAAATCGCATCTCCCAACTGAAGGTGTGTTTAAAGTGATAATGCGTTATGAAACTTTAAATGTGTTCTTCTCAAAACTTAATTTTCACACACTAGGTCCCTTTTCTCGGAGAAGGTCACATATATATTTTAGGATTAAGTTGTATCTAACTTTATCTGGAAAACGGCAGATCGAATAAGATCGAGGATTATATTTGGGGATTACGTAAGATCTAAATTTATGAAAAAAATAACAGATGAAATTAGATCCAGTAATATATTTCGGGATTGCGTAAGATCTTAACTTTTTCAATAAGTTGCAGACCGAATTGAATCCAGTGATATATTTAGTGATTTGGTAAAATCTTAATTTTTCCCATAAATTGCAGATCGAATTAGATCCAGCAATTTATTTAGGTATTAAAATGGCAGATAGAATTAGAAACAGCAATATATTTGGGGATTGACATCTAAAACTATCCATAAAAATGACAGATAAAATTAGATGCCGCATTATATTTGGTACTACGTAAGATCTCCATTTATTTGGGATTAAATAAGATCCCAGACATATATTGCCAACTGTTCAAAAAATAATACACTGGCAGAGCACTGATTTTATAAAAATTACAATATTTTGTTAAAATAAGGTTTAAACTCAGAAGGTCTCGAGTTCGATATGCATTTTTTTTACAAAATGAATTTCTTTTTATAAAATTAAAATTTTTTTTTCTATAAATTTTTTTATAAAATTATATATTTATTTTTTTATTAAATTGAAATCTTTGAATAAAATAACCATTCAATTGTATTAATTGTTTTTAAGATTTATTAATTGTATTTCAGAAATAATCAATTGAATTTCAGTTTTATCAATTGTATTTCAGAACTTATCAATTATTTTTCAGATTTATGAATTGTATATCAGAACTAGTCAATTGAAGTTCAGTTTTATCAAGTCTGTTTCAGAAATTATTAATTGTATTTCCAAAATTATCAAACTGTATTTCAGAAATTATCAATTGTATTTCAGAAATTATGAAATGTAATTTAGAAATTTTTCTCTATTAACTATGATAAACAATCAACAAGTTTTGAAATAGATTTGATTATTTCTGAAATACAATTAATAATTTCTGAAATACATTCCATAATTTCTGAAATACATTTAAAATTTTTGAAAGGCAATTAATAGCTTCTGAAATACAGTTAATATTGTAGTTGAGTTACCATTTATGACCATATATTGCTTAAATGGCACCTTATATGACAATATACTGTTTAAATGGCACCATATATGGTATGTTCCCTATTAAAAAAAATAATATGGAGCTTTATATGGTAATATATAACTTAGAGTCATCCACGTACCATTTGATCCGAAAAATGGCCCGATAAAATTGTATCAGTTGTTTATCAGTTTTTAACTTATTGTATCAGTTTAGATCTGACCTGATTAAATTATGTGTTAATCAGATGAAATTGTATCTGATTTTTGACCTGATACAATTTTATTGGTTTATATCACATGGTATCAGTTTAGGTCCAAATAGATATATTTGTATACCCAAGTAAAAAAAATGATATGGAGCCATATGAAGTTATATTTAATTATATATAATCTTTTATGTAATTAGATATAATTATATCCGAAAAATGAGAACATCTTATTTTATCTTATTGTATCGAATTGTATACAATTCTATACAATTTGGTACAATTTGATACAATTTCATGCAATTCGATACAATTGTATCCGAATTTTGTCCTCATCCAATTACATCAAATTAAACCTTTTTATATAAAATTATATAAAATGTTATAAAAGTGGACATAGTTTGATACAATTATATCTAAAAATTGACCTTATACTTTAGATCATATTATATATGACCACATCTAACAATATACAAAAATTATTTTTTTAAATAAAAAAGATATGCAATATCTGGAGATCAGACCTGGGGGATTTCAATTACAATTGCAAATAAATGTAATTGAAATTAAAAAAAAACTCAATTACATTTCATGTAACTGTAATTGAACATTTTCAATTACAAGTAATTGTAATTGAAAGTGATTTCAATTACAAATTTCAATTACATTTAGAATTAAAGTGTTTTTTGTTAAAATTTTGTAGAAAAAACTGACTGGGATAGGTTGGATAGGCGTGGATAAGTATAAAAAGAATACGTCATGTTGGGCTGACCCCTCACTTGTGCTTTTTCTCATTATTTCTTTTCCGAAAAAATGTAATTGTAATTTACATTTTTTCAATTACAATTATATGTAATGTATAATTGAAAATTTTCAATTACAAATTACTTGTAATTATTTTTTTTAATTACAATTACATGTAATTGTGTAATTGCATGTGTAATTAATTTCCAAATATAATGATTAACCCAAAGGTCTGCTGGAGATCCTATAATTTCGATAAATCTTCCATTACTTTTATCCAGATTTACCATGACAGTGCATTAAACATGAACAAAATTTCTTTATTTTTAGTAATTTTAAAATAAAGTTAACAAGACTAAAATTTTAAAGTTAATAGGATTATGTTATACAACCAAGATATAAGAAAAATAGTAAAAAAGTAGTAAAATATTACAAAATAGTAAAAATTACTAAAAATATATGATGCAAAAAATAAACTCACACACGAATCATGCACGGGTTATATATTCTTATTCCCGCTCACGCACGAATCAAGTACGAATTATATATTCTCAGACTCTCGCACGAATCACTTGAGTATAGTAATTATTACTCACGATCACGTGTGAATAACTTGACTCACATTTCTAGTCACGCGCCAATCCCTAGTAATTACTAAATCTAAAACTAGTTCAAACTCATTGTTAACATAGAACCACATATAATATAATACGGTTTTATATAAAATCACTTTGAAATAATTGCTTATGTGGGATGATATATAATTATAGATTATTTTAGAAAGAACGTTATATTGTTATATATTAAATAAATCATGAAATATTGTAGATATGGAACCATATTAAGTTATATATGGTTCTTATTCGTCAATATAAAATCATATCTAACACAAATTATAAAATATTTCTTATATGGCTCCACATATAGTTTTATATTATGTATAGTGTCATACTAAATTATATATAAACGTATATGTAATTATATCTGCAATATGTTACTTTATGTACTTATATATAGCACATGCAATTATATGTAGGCCAGTATGTAATAATATAAAATCACATATGTCTCCATATTAAAACCTTTGAGGAAAAAATATCTAACATATGACTATATAAAAGTATATCTGCTTGAATTTAAAACCATATGTGTCCATATGTAACTATAACTTACTATATGCAATTATATAAAATAATACATGGTTATATCAAAACTTTTTTACTCGGGTACAAAATTATATAGTTATATCCCAATTTTGACCTGATATCAGTTTAAAACTTTAATAGAATTGTATAAGGTAAATGTCGGATATAATTATATTTTATTTATATAAAATTGAACCAATTACGATCAAACCTGACACCATTACATATAAACCGATAAAATTGCATCAAGTCAAAAATCGGATACAATTTCATCTGATTAACACATAATTTAATCAGGTCTGATCTAAACTGATACAATTAGATAAAAATTTATAAACAATTGATAAAAATATATCGGGCCATTCTTCGGATGAAACTGTATATTTATACAGATATAACTTAATCACATATATGACTATATGTAACTATTTTTATTCGGGTTGTTTAAATGATACGATATATCAAAGTATATGGTACTATATATGGTAGCATATATTATCATATCTGGAACTGTACTAAAAATGTTGTTGAAATGGCACCATATATCATAATGTATGGTTTAAATGTCACCACATATGGTAATATATTGTTTAAATGATACCATATATCAATATATATTGCACCATATATAGTAGCATATATTATTATATCTGAAACTGTATTAAAAATGTTGTTCATGAGGTCCCATATATGAGCATATATTGTTGAAATGGCACCATATATGATAATATATGGTTTAAATGGCACCGTATATGATAATATATTGCTTAAATAGCACCATATATAAATATATATCGCACTATATATAGTACCATATATTATCATATCTGGAACTGAATTAAAGATTTTGTTAACGAGGTACCATATATGACCATATATTGTTTAAATCGCACCATATATGATAATATCTAGTTTAACTGTCACCATATATAATTATATATTTTTTAAATGATACCATGTATAATTATATATTGCTAAAATGCCACCATATATATTAAGATATAGTTCTATATATAACTATATATGCAATAAGATCAACCATGTCATGTAATATATAATTATATATGCCATATCTAATATTATGAAGGCCGATATCTAATTAGATGAAATTATATATGGCATAATATAAGGAAAAATTTTGTGAAAAAACGTCATATATAATTATATATGGATATACATAACGACATGCATAATTATATATTGTAATATATGCCATATATGATTATATATAATTTTTTTTACTCGGGAGTATCTGATTTTCTATATGTTTGTACCATTTCAGCTATAATTTTATACCACTATATAAAGTCTGATCAAATTATATCGCGCCATTATTCGGATACATTTATATCTGATATTATCAAATTATAACTGAATTGATGCAAACTTATAAAATTATATGGGCCTATTTCTCGGATAAAATTGTATAAAGACTCATGTTAAATTACATATGACTGTATAAAGCCTCATATCAATTTTTTTTTAATCGGGATAGAAATTTTTCTCTATTAATTATGATAAACAATCAACAAGTTCTGAAATAGATTTCATTGTTTCTGAAATACATTTAAAATTTCTGAAATACAATTAATAGCTTCTGAAATACAGTTAATATTGTAGTTGCTGATGAGTTACCATATATGACCATATATTGTTTAAATGGCACCATATATGACAATATATTGTTTAAATGGCACCATATATGGTATGTTCCCTATTAAAAAAAAACAATATGGAGCTTTATATGGTAATATATAACTTAGAGTCATCCATGTACCATTTGATCCGAAAAATGGCCCGATAAAATTGTATCAGTTGTTTATCAGTTTTTATCTAATTACATCAGTTTAGATCTGACCTGATTAAATTATGTGTTAATCACATGAAATTGTATCTGATTTTTGACCTGATACAATTTTATTGGTTTATATCACATGGTATCAGTTTAGGTCCAAATAGATATATTTGTATACAAAATTATACAGTTATATCCCAATTTTGACCTGATATCAGTTTAAAACTTTGATACAATTGTATAAGGTAAATGTCGGATACAATTATATTTTATTTATATAAATATGAACCAATTACGATCAAACCGATAAAATTGGATCAGGTCAAAAATCTGATACAATTTCATCTGATTAACACATAATTTAATCAGGTCAGATCTAAACTGGTACATTCAGATAAAAATTGATAAACAGTTGATAAAAATATATCGGGCCATTCTTCGGATGAAACTCTATATTTATACAGATATAACTTAATCACATATATGACTATATGTAACTATTTTTACTTGGGTTGTTTAAATGATAAATTAATTTTATTCGTGATGAATAAAATAAAAAAAAGATTTTCTTTTTTTTATAAGGAGCGAACTCCAACTTTATTTAATGAAAACCAATTTAGAACTAAACTTAAAATAATGACAAAATTATAATAAAGTTACAAACTATGCATACAACATTATCACCTGATGTTATTCCTGGAATCCGTTGTTGCTGATTAAGTTCGTTTGATGGGAACGGAAGCAAAACATACTTTTAGCCGTAGACATAGCGTCAGCATTAAAAGCTTGTTCATAGTTATTGTTGTATTTTGTTATTCAAAATGTATCTGGTGTTAACTCCTCCCCTCTTAAGCGCAATTGCCCTCAATTGTCTTCCATTTTAAAAATATGGGATATCGTTCATTCTAAAATTTGATGCAGTCATATTGCTTCTAGGTTGGATATTGGTTAAGATAACTGCTGGAGCAGAAGGTGAATATGCATCTTCCACAGTTATTTTGGCCACATTAGTTTTTTGTGAAATTTTATACAGATGAACACTTAAGGAGCCAATAACAACAATCAGTAGTAAGAAAAACATAGTTGACACTCCATTTACAATTGTTCCCACTCTTATCTTTCCAATTTCGTGAGTATTGTTGATATGTAGTTCATTTAGGCTTTCGATCGTCAAGAGATTTTCCAAATTTTTTTCTGATGGTATAGGTTGTAGCACGACAGGAATAGTTTCTATTTGTGGGGCTTCCAAATTTCGGTACATTTTATTCTGTGCCACAATCGTAGTATTTGCAAATTTTATCAGGAACGTACCAGACAAATGGTGTTCGACGTTATCAATTAATATTGTATCGTTGTAATCATTAAGTAGGATCACCCCGGGAAATACGTTCTCAATTAGTGGAATATGTTGACTATTGCTGTAGGTACAGGATGATGGTAGGCTTTTGATAATGTTTGGTATGCAGGTATTATTACTAAGATCTATTAATTGATCGTGATTACAAATTTTAACAGAATTATACCTTACACAATTACTTTTAATTCCATACATTTCATTTGAATTTTTTATTACTTCGTTAAATGATAATTTTATGATTTTTCTATTTTTCTTTACTGGATATAATAAAATATTTTCATATAATTTTTCGTTTGTCAATGGAATTTTAATAATATACAAGATCATTGAATTGTTATATATTACATTTACTTTAGCGTATTCCACCGCCTCTTCAATTGACGCAAATGGCATCTTTTCTTCTTTTAATTTTTCTAAAGCTAATTCTATTTCGAGTTTATTTAATATTATGGAATTAATTATTCCACTTTTCGCCCATTGAATTGCGTAATTGATATTTATTAGTTGCTCTTTTATGAGTCTTACTCGATTTTGTAAAATTAAAGCTATATCATTATTCAAATAATTGTCCTTGCCTATGGCATTTGACATCTCATTAATTATCCTTGTTACGTTATTTAACCTATCGCTCAATATTCGATTAATTATGACTTGTTTATTATTATTTTCATCTAATTTATTCATATTGAATTCCAGCATTTCGAAATCATCGTGGTCTGGAGTGCCAGCGATGTACTTCCATGCTGTACCAATTATATTGAATGATCTTTTATTTCTTACATTACTATTTTTTTCATTTTCTTTGTTTCCATCATTAAAATCGTTACGTTGATTAAATTTAATAGGAATAATACTTCGAATTAAATCCAAAGTTTGTGTTATTTCTTCTTTTAGGATGGGATAAAAGGGATTGTGTTTTGGGATATTTCGTTCAACGTAAGTCCGTGTCTCTTTTACAAAATTGTCATACTGTTTCAGGTTTATAGGATGGATTATTCTGAAGGTTCCGTCCTGAATTTTACTCTGACCA
This sequence comes from Leucophora obtusa, assembly GCA_949987735.1. Classification (NCBI taxonomy): domain Eukaryota; kingdom Metazoa; phylum Arthropoda; class Insecta; order Diptera; family Anthomyiidae; genus Leucophora; species Leucophora obtusa. The sequence goes on along the minus strand of OX465295.1, from coordinate 259,878,013 downwards.
TTATTGATTGTTATCAGATGAGCAGACGTGTAGTCCACTACCTGAAATTCCATTCTACAACCTGTTATAATCAATCTGGAAAAAAAAGAAAAAAGAGAAAAAGAAATATATATACATATATTTTATGTTTTAATGAGACTCTTATGGACAGTCCTTCCAGATCGTGTTTTGACCGTAGAGTTACTGTTACTAGCTACTATTTCTTTTTTATACTTCGGGGTAAGTTTGTTACCCTGTCTCTTATTAATTCTGACATAAATAACATCGCCTTCCGAATATGTTTTCCCCGGTGCCTTTCTCTTATTGTGGTAACTGAGCTCAGATATTTGTTTCTCCTGAATTCTCTGCATTGTCTCCTTACGAAAATTTTCGAGCTGTTCCGGATCACTACTAACTCTTCTACCAAATAATACTTCGACAGGTTTCCTTTTAGTTGTTGAATGAACCGACAAATTATATTCCTTGACTGATCTTTCCAGTAACTCCTCGAATGTGCTGTGAGCTCTCTCAGCCTTGAGGCAGCGCATGATTTCCTGAAGCGTTGAGTGAAAACGTTCCACCTGTCCATTTGAACAACTTGTGTAAGGGGGTGTACGATAAATTTTAATACCGTATTCATTTTCTACCATATGGTTGGTGGAATCTGAATTAAATGATTTTTCGTTATCGAAAATTACAGTTTCGGGGATAAGAAAAAAAAGTATGTCCCTCAAAGGCTGTTTAATATCCTCAGCTGCTCTGGATTTAATTACTTTTGCCACTGCAAACTTTGAAAATTTATCCACGGCCGTCAAAACGGAATGGCTATCTGTGATAAAAATATCAAGGTGGACAATTTGTCCTGGAAATTGTGGAACGGGGGTTGCCTGAATCTCCGGTTTAGCGGGATGGCGATCATATTTATTTTCCCTACAAACCACACAGTTCTTTATTATTCTAGCCATTTTACTATTCATAGATGGAAAATAATATCTCTCGATAATTTGAATTTTGTTCTCACGAACATTCCTGTGAGCTCTATTATGTGCACGTAAAATTATATTCTCCTGTTCTTGTTCGCTAGCGATATCTTCAACTTGTAGTTGGGTAAACCTTACTTTATAATTGCTAAAATGAAAAGGGTAGATCTCCTGCATTTTACCCATAATACGTTCATTAGTTTTAATGCAATTAATAACGGACGGATTTAAATAGCGTTTCAAAATTCGTACTAGATTATCCGAATCATAACATTGCTCCGTAATTATATGTCTATGATAAGTTGGAAAAATTATTTTAAACACGTATGATTGTGTTTCATCCTGGTTAAGAAAAATTCTACAGAATATATTAAGTTGTGAGAAGAACTCTCATCGCTGTGCTCGCTAGATGTTAATGTGTATACCTGGGCCTGTGGGATTCTTGATAAAGCGTCCGCAACAACATTCGCCTTTCCCGGTTTATAATGCAATTCATAGTTATATTCTTCCAAAATTGCCTTCCAACGCTTCATTTTACTGTTATTGTTCTTGTTACTCAACGCGTAAGTAAGGGGTTGATGATCAGTATAAATGTTCACTTTAGCAGTACCGTACAAATAATTTCTTAAGGAATTCAAAGCCCATATTATTGCTAACATCTCCTTCTCGTTAGCGGCATAGTTTTCCTCAGTCTTACTCAATGTTCTGGATATGAAAATGATCGGTTTATCTTCCTGGGAGAGTACCGCACCAATGGCAAAATTCGATGCATCTGTAGTTAATGTAAAGTCTTTATCAAAATTTGGATATGCCAACATTATATCTCCGGAAACGAGCGTTGATTTTATTTTATTAAAAGCAGCAATAGCTTCTGAATTTAAGTTGATTCCAATTTTCGCGGATTTATCCTTGGATATACGTCCGTCCTCCCCCCTTAAAAGGGATGTCAGGGGTTTTGCGAGTTTAGCGTAATCTTGGACAAACCGACGATAATACCCTGACAGACCTAAAAACGATCTTAACTCTCTCAATGTCTTGGGTGGCGGAATTTTAGATATAGCTTCAGTTTTCGCTGGATTCGTTGTAATTCCCTCGGAAGAGATTATAAAGCCAAGAAACTCTACTGATTTTCTAAAAAAATGACACTTGTCTAACTGGACCTTCATATTAGCATCTTCAAGAATTTTAAAAACCCTTTCCAAATGGCGGACGTGATCGTCCTCAGTCCGGCTAAAAACAATTATATCATCAATATAAACGAAACAACACACTCCAATACATTCGCGTAATATGTCATCGAGTGCTCTTTGAAAAATAGAAGGGGCATTTTTTAACCCAAAAGGCAATCTAGTATATTCATATTTTCCATTGTTAATGGAAAAAGCTGTTTTTTCTATATCAGATTCTTTCAACGGGATCTGATGAAAACCGCTTTTCAAATCAAGTACCGAAAAAAAATTATTATCCCCCAATTGCGCAAGAACCTCAGTGATATCGGGAATCGCATATCGGTCCGCTATAGTAACCGTGTTGAGCTTTCTATAATCCGTTACAACTCTATATTGTCCATTTCCAGAGGAATCTGGTTTTTTTGGAACAATCCAGAGTGGTGAATTATAAGGTGACCGTGAAGGTCTTATAATGCCGTCATGAAGCATCGTCTGAATTTGATTTTCCACCTCCGCCTTCAAAGACATGGGGTACGGATAGCATCGCGTATAAACGGGTGTATCATTCTCCGTACGAATTTCCCCAATTACTTTTGTAGTAAACGTTAGTTTCATATCCGGTTCGGCAAATAAATTTGGTATTTTTCTTGTCAATTCATTAACTATTTTTCTCTGCCTATCATTCATATGTTCGTCCCTTATCTTAATCATATTAACCGCTTCTGACCTCATCTGATGAATTTTAATTTTCGTTCCATTTCCGAGCAACATATAACTATCCCTGGTGTAAATAATTGCTCCCAATTCTTGTAGACTATCATTTCGCAAAATTCCATGAAACGATCTCAAGTTGGGAAGAATAAAAAATTTAAAATTTTTGTCTCTAATGTTGAAAAGATTAATATATGTATGTTTACTAATTTCGATGTCACCGGCTACTGATCTCGTAAAGAATTTTTTTTCGGTTTGGAATAGTTGTTTTTGAAAGAAATGGTTGTATATAATTTTTTGTAGAACCAGTGTCTATTAAGATATTCATAATTAATCCACTCTCCGTTCTACACCGTACATAGGGTAACGAAGAGTCCGTTAACCTAAAAAATGCAGATCGCTAACATCAAGGGGTTGGTCCTCTTGGTTTGCAATCGCGGCTACCTCTTCAGGTATATGTTGAAAATATTCCTCTTCATAATTTGGTACTCCATTTTCCGGGTACGTATCAGCCTCACTTCCTTCTGATGGGTAACCCTGATAGTACATCTCTTCTGGTACATAGTTAGCAGCGTCTAAATGGAAATTCCTCTGAACTTTGTTTGCAGGGCCATGGAATGGTGTTTGTGGTGGTCTCTTACCGACAAAATCGTTGAGTTTTGGTCGGTTCATATAATTTATTCCCTTTGAGCGCATGCTGGAGTCTACCTCCATCGGCTCCGGTCTAGGCTGTGGTTTTGGTGCCATTGGACGCTGGGGGACAAAATATGTCCTTTGGTGGTTACTTCCACTGTGATGGAAATTCGGGTTTTTAGAAAATGCTGGATAATTTCGACGGTCATTACTAGCTTGCGGTTGTGGCATATAAGCCAATTGTGGATAAAATCCATGTTGGGTTTGGTGGTTTTTCTGCGGGTGATTATTTTTCGGTTTTTGAGTAGGATTATTAAAATTCCACTAGGAATATTTCGATTCCGATGGGCATAATCATTGCGAAAGTTTTGATTTTCCATCTTAAGACATAGATGGAGTGCTTGTGGCAGATCCACGGGTTCCCTCATACCTAAGAGGCGCGGTAAATCGCCATTTAGGCCTCGAATAAAGGTATCGAGTGCCTTATCTCGGTAAGTCTGCGTGAAAAGACGCAGAGGCTCGTTGGCCAATTCCATGCAACCGATCTTATTTAGAATTAGCGACAACTGGGTGTATACTTGTCCATAGAATTCCTGAATCGTTTGGTTCCCTTGCACCATAGATATCAATTGATATTCCAATGTGCGAATGTCTCTCTTATCCGCATAATGCAGGGTCAGACATTTCGATATTGCCCTCCAATTCAGAGGGGTATTATAGGACTCCAAAGCAACGTCTGCACTACCTATAATTTTATTCCGTATAACACTCAAAATTCCGTAATATTTGGGGGTACCAATCATAGGCTCATAGATCTGAAGTATTCGATCCACGCTTTTTTTCCAGGAGCTAAACTCCCCTGGATTTCCAGAGAAATCACGTAAACACCTGACAACATCTGGAATCTTGTCCAGGTCAGAAATACTATTGATATGAGACGGGTCGATCGTCTGATCGGAAAAACTTGAAAAACCTGAACTTAACTGAGAATTTGCCTGTAATAGGCCTTGAAATTGAGTCTCGATAATATTCTGTACTATGTTAGCTATCATAGCTGTATTTTGCGGTACATTCTGTCCGGGTTGGATAGGATTTGGATTATATATACTTGGATTTACAGGATTAAGCAAGGGATGTCTGATTAGGTTATTGGGATTCGACATTGTAAAATAAATTTGCAAAAGAAAATTTCTTGACGAATACAAAAAAAAAATTTATGTACTTTTTCACACAAAAAAAAATGTTATCTAGACAATTTACGATATTAATTTTTCTGATTTTTATAATAAAAGGTTAAGAGATACATACAAAAAAAAAAAAAAAATAAATTATGTTCTTACATTAATATAATAATCTGGAACATGATGATCTTGCTGGTGTATGCTGGTCTGTTGTTTTTTTTCAGTACCTCTCCGTTTATAGATTCTTTTGTTGATGTTATGCTTGTGTCTGCTGTTGGTTCTCCCTCGGCTTGATAACGGCGTTAATTTCTATTTCACTTCTTTAATTTTTGCCGGGTAAAAATCACTTTTATTTCCTTAGATTGTTTTCTATTTGTCTATTTTTTATTTAAACTCTTATGGATTTTGAATAATGTGTCTAGTTTTATCTTGTTACTTTTCTCACTTATTTTTTCTCTACTAGATTATTTATAATTGCTAAGTCCGGTACTAGTTTATAAACTTTTTCCACTTATTTTTATTTGGATTTTCTTGTTCTTTGATTATTTTGTCCAGTATTAGTAATTAATTTTTAATAATAAAATATATTTTTTGTTTCTTATATATATTTTTTTCTTATTTTTAATTAGGTTATATATTTTCCTTTTTTTTGCACTTATAAATATTTATTTATATTGTTTTGGATTATTTAATATTTGGATTTTCTTCTTCCTTGATTGTTTTGTCCAATATTAGTAACTAATTTTTAATAAAAATATATTTTTTTGTTTCTTATATATATTTCTTTCTTATTTTTAATTAGGTTATATATTTTCCTTTTTTTTGCACTTATAAGTATTTATTTATATTATTTTGGGTTATTTTAATATTATGTCCCGTGAAGCGGCTAGTGTACAACACTGTCCCTTTTTCAACCTGCGGTAGATACTTGGGGGCCTCGTTCTTCACAATTTTTTTTCGCGGGAGTACCAACCGCGCGGACAATTATGTAACCGATAGGGAAATTATTTTTAATTCGCGAAACACACTTTCACTCTTACATGCGGCTTCTTGAGGCACAATGGATTGTCGTGTTTTTTTTATTTCATATCCTTCGCGAAATCCCTTCGGTCCCTGCTCGGGCGCCAATTAATTTTATTCGTGATGAATAAAATAAAAAAAAGATTTTCTTTTTTTATAAGGAGCGAACTCCAACTTTATTTAATGAAAACCAATTTAGAACTAAACTTAAAATAATGACAAAATTATAATAAAGTTACAAACTATGCATACAACATTATCACCTGATGTTATTCCTGGAATCCGTTGTTGCTGATTAAGTTCGTTTGATGGGAACGGAAGCAAAACATACTTTTAGCCGTAGACATAGCGTCAGCATTAAAAGCTTGTTCATAGTTATTGTTGTATTTTGTTATTCAAAATGTATCTGTTGTTAACTGATACGATATATCAAAGTATATGGTACTATATATGGTAGCATATATTATCATATCTGGAACTGTATTAAAAATGTTGTTCATAAGGTACTGTAGCATGTGTAGCATGAATTGCATGCGTTATTACCCACAAGAATATTTTGGGTAATTGAAATTAAAAGATCATATTACAAAGTAATAATACATACGATACACACTATTTGTATTGTACAATGACCGTTGTAGTTACAGTGAGTTAAGCTGAGAACACTCAGTCAAACTCTTATAACAACCACTGTAACAGTCACCACTTTTGGTATTGTACATTTATCGTTGTTTCATACTTTATGAATCTTACCAAAAGTTCTCAGTCCATTTGCTGCATTTCCCACTGTTTATAGAATTGCTTAGTAAGCAATAATGTACTATATATTAAGTTCGATTTTACCCAATAAAGTAATTACTTTGCTTAACGTCTTAGGGAGCGTATCATCCGCTCCATGCAAAGTTTATAAAAAGTAAACGAAAAGACTTTTTATTTACAGTACCATATATGACCATATATTGTTGAAATGGCACCATATATCATAATGTATGGTTTAAATGTCACCACATATGGTAATATATTGTTTAAATGATACCATATATCAATATATATTGCACTGATACCATATATCAATATATATTGCACTATATATAGTAGCATATATTATTATATCTGGAACTGTATTAAAAATGTTGTTCATGAGGTCCCATATATGAGCACATATTGTTGAAATGGCACCATATATGAATATATATTGTTTAAATTTTTTTTTTTTTTTATTTTTTTATTATTCATTTATTCATTTAAAATTTGACATATACAATTCAGTATCATAATTACCTCGCGAAGCCATTGTGGCTTTTCTGCAGGTAGGAAATAAACTAAAAAGTTATCATTTCAAATCTTTAAAATAATTCTTAAAACAATTAATATGAAAAAATTATTTGAAATGTAATTTACAAATGAAAAAAAAATAATTTGGCTTTAAGTTCTAATAATATGAGCTGATTTTTCCAATGAAGAGTATTCATTGCTGATTAATGAAGTAATTCTTTAACACTCTGTTTCTTATTCTTTGGTTGTTGCATTTTTCAAGAACTTCAACGGGTATGCTGTTTAAAATTGTAGGCAACATAACAGGTAGGGTGCTTCTTGCATATGCGTTTTTGTATTTTTGGATGTAAAATCTTCCTTCGACATTTCTCCTGGTTTGGTGGTTGTGATCTATTTTCCTTAAAAATCTGGTATCGTTGAAAAATTCAATGGCTAGTGTTGTGTTGTATATGTTGTTTACATTTAAAATATGTAGCTCTTTTGTAATGCTGCTGTTTGCGTTGTTGTTTAAGTTGTTGTATACGTTGTGGTTTACGTTGTTTACATTATTGTTTGTGTTATTATTTATATTATTGTTTGCGTTGTTATTTACGTTGTTGTATACGTTGTGGTTTACGTTGTTTACATTGTTGATTCTGTTATTATTTATATTATTGTTTACGTTGTTGTTTACGTTATTGTAAATGTTGTTGTTTAAGTTGTTGTTTACGTTGTTTACATTGTTGTTAACGTTGTTTATATTGTTGTTGATGTTATTTATGTTAATATTTGCGTTGCTGTTAAGGTTGTTTATATTGTTTGCATTATTATTTACGTTGTTGTTTATGTTGCTGTTTGTGTTGATGTTTATGTTGTTGTTTGCATTATTGTAGACGATGTTGTTTATATTGCTGTTTACATTGTTGTTTATGTTGCTGTTTATGTTGTTGTTTACATTGTTGTAGACGTTGTTGTTTACATTGTTGTTTATGTTGTTGTTTATGTTGCTGTTTACATTGTTGTTCATGTTGTTGTAGACGTTGTTGTTTACGTTGATTATGGGGTTTATTTGTAGGCTGTTTTCATTCATTAACACAGGACGCCGTTCAGAAATACTAGTACGTGATTTCAGAATTTTCAGTATCTGATTTTGCGTTTTCTGAAGTTTGTTGCAAAATGTTGAGTTTCCCCAAGCCGTAATTCCGCGGCGAATGTGTGATTCGGCTAGCGAAAAATACACTTGCCTCATAACCATATTGTTTGAGCAGTAGCTTAGATGGTGTAAAGTGTAAGCTGCTTTTCTTAATTTTTTCCGAACTTCTTCTATGTGTGCGTTCCATTTGAAATTTTGGTCAACAATTACGCCAAGGTATTTATATGTATTCACGATTTCAATTTTCGTGGTACATTGGTCGTAATCGTGGTTAAAATCCATGAGTTGGTGACTGTGTATGCAATCTGTATTATGAAATCTAAGATCAATGTTCACATAACGCAAATGCGGTGGTTTGATATGCATAAGCTTTGTTTTTGATGCATTAATTATCAGCCCATGATCATGACACCATTTAATTGCGTTATCGAGTTGTTGTTGCATTATTCTCGTAGCATCTTCTAGATTTCTGTGGGCAACAACAATGGCAGTATCATCTGCATAAGCGAATGTTTTGCTGTGCGTAAGCATATTAATTAGTTCATTCGAATAAATGATATACAGAATAGGACCTAATTTCGAACCTTGAGGTACGCCATAATCTAAATCAGTTTCATTGGTTAAGTTATTGGACACTTTTACATAGTATTTCCGTAGTGTTAGATAGTTCTTAAACCACTCCAGTGTGTGCCCTCGAATTCCAATGTTTTCCAGCATTATCAGTAATTTTTCATGTGATAGCGTATCAAATGCTTTACTAAAATCTATGAACAAAGTTAGGCAATGGTGTTTTTTACTTAACTGTTCATTTACGAAGTTAGCAAAGTTTCCAAGGAGTTGGTTTATGTTTTTTCCTTTTTGGAATCCAAATTGATTATTGTTTATTATTTGATATTTACTCGTGTAGTCTTTTAATCTTCTACAAACTATTTCCTCCATGATCTTTTCTACAACCGATAGTATTGCGATTGGACGATAATTATTACAATCCGATTTTATGCCGTTTTTGTATATTGGTCGCACGTAAGAAATTTTTAGAGCTTCAGGTATAATTGCAGTGTCGATAATCAGGTTTATTAATTTAGTTATCACCGGTGTCATTATTTCAGCATTAGATTTTAGGTCTATTGGTCTGATTCCATCAGATCCAGCACTTTTTTTAATGTTTAGTGTATTTAATATATTAAAAACTTCTTCATTAAATGTATTTCGTAAGAAAAATGAGTTTTCTATTGTTCTAGAAGAGTTATTAATTGTTTTTATTTCACAGTTGTGTAAAATATTTTTAACATTTTGATTAAAATTAAATGCAAAACTATTACATATTTGATTTAGATTGTTGTCCTTAAAATTCTTCAATATTATTTCATCAACGTTATTCGATTTTTTACCAATTAATTCATTTATTATTTGCCACGTTACACGTGTATTATTTCTATTTTCAAAAAATTTATTTTTATAATAACAATTTTTTGCATAATTCAATTTTTTATTTAAGACATTTCTATATTTTTTATATTCATTTTCAATTGTTTTGTTGTTTCTATTTAAACGCCATTTTTTGTAAAGTTTATCCCTAATTTCGCAATTTTTTATTAAATTTTCATTAATCCAAGGATTTGGTTTTCGATTATTCTTTTTTCGCGTATCAATTTTTGCATTTTCATAAATATAACTAAACTTTTCATTTATAGCATTAAACATTTGATTTGGGTCAGCATAGTTTGCCATTGCGTTCCAGTTGGTTGTACGTATCTGTTGGTTGACTTTGTACTTAGATATATTTGTTTGCTGGGTATCATTATTACGTATTTTTTGCATCGGTTCATTTGCAGAGATACAACAGAAGAGAGTATAATGGTCTGATATGTTAGTTTTTATTATAGATGTATATACGTGTGTATTTATATGTTTTTTCCTTACAAAGAGATGGTCTATGCATGTGCGTGAGTTTTTGTTTATGTCTTCTCTTGTATATTTGTTGATCATACAGTGCATGCCATTGGATGATAACATATCGAGGTAAAGAGTTGTTACCAAATTCTCTTTTAGTAGATCAATATTAATATCTCCTACCAGTATAACATTCTGTTGTTTTCTTACTTTGTTTAGCAAGTCATCTAGTTCTGCAATAAACGTACTTACACTAAGGGAAGGAGGGCGATATATTGCAAATAGTGATATACACTCAGTTGTTTGTATATTTATATGCAGTACTTCAAAAGAGTTTGTGCTTATCGATATATTTGTATGTACTATGCTTTCCTTAATGTATACAGCAATACCTCCACCCCTTCTACTAGCTCTGTTTACAAACGTTGCATTAAACCCGTGTATACTATAAAAGGGAATTTCTTCGTCACTTATATTTGTTTCCACTAGCACTATGATTTTTATATGGTTTATTATGTTATTTATTGTAGCCAAAAATGAGTTAAAGTTTGTTCGTAAGGAACGAATATTTAAAAATACTACCGAAATGGGATAACTTAATGGTTCTTTAGCGATTAGATTAAAACTATCAAGTGTTTCATACAGTATGTTATTCATTTTCATTTATTTATTTTTATATTTATATTCAAAAGTACGTTTTATTTTCTTTAATTTTCAAATTTATTATTACAGTAAGCGGATTTATTTATTATTTTTCTTTTTTATGCAATAAGTTCTATATCACAAGCGTTTTTGATTAAAATAGCTGCAGAATTCTCGTTTTTCTTAGCAAACAGATGTCCATTGCGGACCCACACAAATTTCCATGAAGATTCTTTAGCCTTTGTTTTTGCTAACCAAAGGAGTCGACGGTTGTATGCAGTTAGATGGTCGTTTACGAACACATTGTTGTTGTTATTAGTGCCGTTGCTGTTTGCTCCAGGGTTAATTTCATTGGTAATCTCTGACGTAGCTTTGCCGAATATATCTGCTTTTACCCTATGGCTACTAATTTTTGTCATTAGCTCTTTTTTCTTATTTAATGAACAGAACTCCACTATAATCTTATCATTCTTTTTCATTCTGTATGCATTGCTAATATCAGATTCCTGAATGTTAACATTAACAGAGGCGGCGATCGTTTTTATTACTTGTGTAGCAGTTAGGTTGTTGTCTTGTACATTTTTTATTTCTACGTTCCTGTTTATTATTTGTTGCTCTAGTTGATTAACTTTGTCTTCCATATTTTGTATACGTATGTCTCTCTCCACATTTTGCTTTGTGAGTTCATTGACCTGAATAGCTAAGTTTGTCATTGTTTCAGTTAGTTTGACAAATGCATTAGTCATCTCTTCCCTTAATGCGTTATGAGCTGATGTTACGTTACAATTTAGTTCTTTAATGCTGGTATCTATGTTCATCAAACTGTTTGATACCGTAGTTTTAAATGATGTTAGATCAGTTTTCATCTCCGATAAATTTGCATTGACGGTGTTTAGAGACAGTGCATCCTTAAACTTTTTATTGGTTCCATCATCTCGTTTATCATCATCATTATCGGCATCTCTCTGTTGCTTGTTAGATTGTTGCTTCTGTTGTTGTTGTTGAGGACTTTGTTGGTCTTCATGAATTATTTCGTGGTAACGACTATTCGGTGACTTACTTTTATTACCTCTACATTTGTGACAAGTCCATATTGCCTTCTTTTCTGCAGTCATAACTGAGTATGTCGACTCAGAAAGTGTACCGCACGGGGAGTAGTGGTAACCAGTGTTACACTTAAAACATTTAATGTGATCTCCTGTTAATGGCAAAGCATTATTACATGTACCACAGAGCGCACTTGTTGCTGAGAGATATTTATTGTTAGGCATTTTAAGAGCTTATTAAAAATTTTTAAGAGATTTTACTAAATTATATACTGCTTATTGCAAATGTTGAATTTTTATATATATATATATATTTTCCTTCTTTTTTTAATATATTTTATTTAAATAAACACTTTGCTGTATTAATAATATTTCACTTTGATTTGATTATTAATATTTTTCACTGAGGTTCATCTAATCTTTTATCTTGTGATTTTATAGGGTTTAATTAGCACAATTTCACTTGTAAAGTATGCGGTTGAAGAAAAACACGTCCGGTCGCAACGAATACTCAAACTAATTTGCACCATATATGCTAATATATTGCTTAAATAACACCATATATAAATATATATGGCACTATATTTAGTAGGATATATTATCAACTGCTAAATATATTATCAACTGCAACTATATTAAACATTTTGTTCATGAGGTACCATATATGACCATATATTGTTTAAATGCCACCATATATGATAATATATAGTTTAACTGGCACCATATATAGTTATATATTGTTTAAATGATACCATATATAATTATATATTCCTAAAATGCCGCCATATATATTAAGATATAGCTCTATATACAACTATATATGCAATAAGATCAGCCATGCTATGTAATATATAATCATATATACCCGGTGAAAAATGTCCATATATGAACATTTATGGTTCAACCATATATGTATGGATCCGAAAAATAAGGTAACACCTAAGTATATGTTCATATATGGACATATATGAACATGTACATTTATTAAATATATGCGAATATATGCGAACGTTGCTGTCCTTTATTATAAGGTTGTACGATAGATATAAATTTATGTATGACATTCAAATTAGGCGCTACATATGTTCCTTTTTTTTATTCATGGCATTAAATATAATTCCATATTTATCCAAATATGAGTTCCTTTTACATATATGGAAAAATGTACTCTTCGAAATATGTTCATATACAAGTCCCTTTTGCATAAATTGAATAACATATACTTTCATATTTGTCCATATATGTATGAGTGCCATTTCCATATATGAAATAACAGATGCTTCCATATATGTCTGTATATGAAATTTTTTCCATATATGGAATAACATATACTTCCATATATGTTCATATAAAATCCATATATGTTCATAAAAAATCCATATTTGTTCATATGTGTCCATACATAAACCATATATGAACATGTTTGAGCGTATATGAACATTTTTCACCGGGTACCATATCTAATATTATAAAGGCCGATATGTGATTAGATGAAATTATATATGGCATAATATAAAGAAAATTTTTGGAGAAAGACGTCATATATAATTATATATGGATATACATAACGACATGTCTAATTATATATTGTAATATATGCCACATATGATTATATATAATTTTTTTTACTCGGGTAATTAAAATGCAGCTTTCAATACTCGCTGCCGCATTATTAATTTATTTTTTAGTAAAGACAAAATAATTTTTAAGTTTTGTAATGTTTATTACAAAGATTTTTTTTTATTAAACATATATATATATATTTTTTATATTATGTCCTATGGTTCCATTAGGAACAAATTAATTACTTATTATTATGTTTATTAAACATAATAATAATTAATTAATGCCACTTCTATCTACTGAGGATAGTGCTAGAGCATTTAAATTATCCTTATTTTTCAACAAACAAGAATTGTTCAACAGCGAAATTCGACCAACTAGTTGCTCCGTGTAAATGCATGTAGATTTAATATTGTTAGCGGTCTGATATAATTTATTACAATTTTTTTCCTATTTGATTTTCGAATCACTCTCATGAATATCTGGTGTATTTTGAAAATGCAAAAAAAAGTTTTTTATATTAAATTTTGTTGAACAATCGAATGGTAAAGTCAGATTTCCCAGAAATGCAGCCGTTTTTGCTCTGCAGAAAATGGGTCTCCAAATCAGCGTTTTTGGCCGACTTGCGCCAGTGGAAGGAGTTGAAATAAAAAAACGCTATTCTTTTTTTTGGTGCAAAAATTTACGAAAAAATGATATCCCAAAATCGAAGAAATTTTATATATTTCTGACGAACTCTAATAATTATAAATTGTAATACATGCCACATACACAGAAAAAACTAAAAACGAATTTTAACAACGAAATTGTTAGTTTTAAAAATTAAAATTTTAATTGATTTTGCAACTATCACTCAAATGATACTATTAACTACTTAAAATTGTATACAATTAATTGAAACAAATTTTGATTAAAGTAGTAATAATATCAATTAAAACATTAATTGAAAATAAAAAAAAAAAATAATATGAAATTGTAAAAAAGTGTATGTATGTCATGTTTATATATTTGGAGTACTCCATAGTGTTTGTTTTGTTTGTGAACTGCAAAGGTTTTGGTTCTTATACTAAAAATTTTCTAGATATGCATACAGTTTAAGAAAAAAAAGTTTGGGAATTATACAACACATAATTATGTAACAAATATTTGCAAAAATATTTAAAAGTCAATTGAAATATTAATTGATTCAATTAAATACTTGTTTACCCCTGAAAAAACGATTAGATTTGATCAAGTTAGGTTTGATCCAATTGTATCTATTCATATTAAAGAGTGAATAACAACGTATAAAATTAAATATGAATTTATCTGCGATTCCGATTTTCAAAATTTTCTCATTCGTTGCCTTATATAATCATATCCTAAAAAATCTTTTCTCTTATATCATTTTATATGACATATACAAATACATATACTTGATCAAATTATATCTCGTTGAAGATACATTTTTATATTGCTTCGAACAACACTTTATAAAACTAAATGTGACCCAAGAATATTTTAGATAAAATTATTTACTATTTTATTTTATCTCGAATCGAACAAAATGTATGTGGATTTAAATACAATTATATACTTAATAATTCAATACAAAATTAAAAAGCTGAACTTATATGTTATGTTGCATCTAGGGTCTCTAATGACCCAGAATTTTTTTCATTTTTTAATGAGACATACCAATGTCGCACTTTTTAATTACAATCAGCCCAATTCTCAATAACAATTCCCTGGGAATTTTTTCACTCTTCCTTGTTCCCCTATTCTTAATAAAATCTCCCCGGGAATTTTTTCTCTTTTCCCTTTTCCCTTATTCTAAACGAACTTCGAAAATGGGAAACTTTTCCCCGGGAAAAAAGTAGGTATTATAAATGTCTATAAAAGGGAGAATGTGATCACAACTTTTGGGAATAATTCCGCCAAAAAATTGCAAGGGAATATTGCGAAAAAAATTAAGTATTCAATATTTTTATGAAAAATGGTAATATATCAGCATATAAAAAGTCTTAAAATATTATTATGGCATTATTGTTACAAACAAAAATTAGAAGAGCAAAGGTGGCACAATTACGTTATAGAAAAATTGAGACTTAGGGAAGTGGAGGACAAAATTGAGAAAAACCGTAAACTTCTGGAATTAGAAAACCTAAAATATAAACAACGGTGGGTCTCATATTGTAGGTTTAACTTCAACTTAACTATAGAAGTCAATAATTGCTGCTGCCTCTCAGATATTTTTGCTTAAAATCAGCTCGCATTTTGCTGCATCCTATAATGCTAGGAATGCCATGCTTTACATACATTGATAAAGCAATTTTTCGTTTTTCCTTCTCCTTTCTGCAGAAAATTATCCACCTTAGGCATAGATGCTCTTCAAATATATTTACAACTTCAGTCAGAGCTCTGCTCAGGCTACATTGGATCATAGACACATCGCAATCTTTCCCTATAACCGTTTGGTACTCAGCTTCGGCAAAGTAAAGCTGCTCTTAATTTCACGAGAGGAGATATTGCGAAAGATTTATGATTTAGCTGAAAGATTGACGTTAACACATCTAACAAATATATAAAGGCCGGTTTGTTCACCCTGTAATACTTTTCAAACCTTTGAAAAGTAAAATTCGCATTAATAAAATCAACAAATAAATATTGATAATAGCTTCTTTATGTACTTACACAGTTTGCGGCAATTCAAGTGGGTTGCTGGCATCTCGTAACTTTCTTCTTTGCTGCGTCTTGTCCTGCTGCTGCTTTTCATTTAATTTTCATTTATTTTTAATTGATTAAAAAACAAGTTTAACTTTTTACTTTCACAAAAACGAATTCAAAATTTGAAATCTAAACAAAACAGCTGAAGCAAAACAGCTGACTTCGAATACTCCAAATTCTCTCTCCCTTACTATTCTCCTCCCCGTCTGTTTAGAATAGGAGGATTTTATTCCCGGGAAAAATGAATTCCCCGGGAACTCATTTCCCTGGGAATATTTAGAATCGAGTCCAATATCTAATCTTAAATCTAATGAAAGAAATAAAAAGAAAAGTACCTACACAGAGAAAAAATGATAGTTAAATCAATTACTATCAGGCATGTCACAGACTTCAATTTCATTTTCAAGTGAAACGCAAATTGGTTCTCCAAAAGTAAATGGTATTTTTGCATGTTTAGACCAAGTATAACAGATAAACACAATTAATTATAAGTTAAGAATGCTGTTTTTAATAATTTCACTAAAAAAAATTTTTGTTAGAGAGCTTATTTAAAGTTTTAACACATATTTCGCTTAAAATTAATATGATTTCGATGTACAATTTCGTAACGTTTTACTTTTGCTTCTTCAGGTTTTTTGCGTTTTCGTAAATTCTAAAATGTTAAAAAAGACTTTTTATGGTAAATTCGTGTTCCAACTTCTAAATTTTGATATAAGTTGCCGTTTGTAGTTAAAAAAGAGAAGATTGCCGATCAAAATTTAAAATTTAAATTTTTCAGAAAAAAATTACGTTTTGCTTATCAATAACAAAATTGTTGAATTTACCAACAAAAAGCGTTTTAAATGTAAATTTTTTTAAGTGAAATAGTTAACGACATTTTAAGGAATACATACATACCAAGCACTATTGAAAAGCTTTTATGAGTTTAAGCTGCTCTAAATATCAATTCCTCTTTAGTTTTTGAAAGTGGAATGAAAACGATTTGTTTTTTCGTTTTACATTTTCTGGAGAAACTTTTAACGTTTTAAGTACCACTATAAAGCCTGTATCATACTCAATACTTACCAGAACGTTTTATTTTCAATACAAAATTATCTGTAGTACCCTAAACTTCAAATTCAGAAGGAAAAAAATTGTTTTCGATCACTTTAGGAAAAAATTGCGGAAGTGAAATTGCGAAATCAAATCAATTCCGTAAAAAACCTGTGACATGCCTGTATATCAGATTTTAATTAACATTTGATTTTTTACGAACACTTTGTAAATAAAGTATGAATATTAGAGCTAGTGTTACAGTCATCGATTGGTAGGATATTTAAGTAAGAAACTTTGAAACAAAATTTTCTAATTGGTGGCTATAATACCTATTAAAGTAAATTATAGTAAAACTTTTTCATATTTAAGTTAATGTGTTTTTCGATTTTAAAAATAAGCAGGCAATTTTTTTATATAAAAAGAAAAAACCCTGAGATTTGTGTGATTTCAAAGCTTTTTATATCTTAGTAAACGTTGTTTCTGTATGATTTTAATTTTTTTCTTCTGTGTAGTTACTATAAACTGATAACGGATTATATAACCCACATAGAGAGAAGTTTGCTGTACCAGTTTTAATGAAATTTTATAGTAAAATAATAAAGTTTTCTTCACAAGGTAAATGAAAAATTTCTTAAATTTGGTGAAAAATCTTCATATATTTTATGAATTTAGTTTTAATGAAACTTTTTCATTAAGTGTATGAAACTTTTAATAAATAAAATGAATATTTTATCAAAAATTCCAGTAATTCAATGAAATGTTTCAATAGACGAGGCCCAGTGAAATTTCATCGGTTTTGTGCAAAAATTTATTAATATCGCAAGTAAAAAAGTTTATATATCTTATTATAAGAATATAAAATAATCATATAATTGTTTATATAATCTGATCCGCAAAATGGGTCTATAAAATTATATCAGATTGTATTATTTTTGATACAATTCAATCTAATATTATACAATTGCATATACTCTGATGCAATTGCATACCAAAATTGGGCACATCTAATTGAATCGTATTATATCCAATCTGATATAGTTATACACTATTTAATACAATTGGATTTCAATATTTATACCCAAAATATGTTGGGCTTTGAAATATGTTTGAATTGTAAAACTGACATAAAAAATATTTTCCTTTCGAAATTTTTTCTGATTTTAAATAATATAATTTTTTTATCAAAAATTGACTCAGAAAATATTTTAAATTAAAATTTATCTAAATTTATATATAAAATGACTTAGAAAATGTTTTGGAATCTAAATTATATAAAGTTGTATCTAAAATGACTTAGAAAATATTTTTGATAATTTATCATATAAAGTTATATCTAAAATGACTTAGAAAATATTTTTGATAATTTACCATATAAAGTTATATGTAAAACAACTTGGAAATTTTTTTGATAAAGGTTTATATTAAATTATATCTAAAATGAATTAGAAAATTTCTTCGATTTGGGTTTATATGTGATTATTTATTGGGTTATATCTTATTGTATATTAAACCTCAATTTATGCGATCAACCATATCTGATTATATATAGTTATGTGTATCATTTACAGTAACACATTTTTTGGTATATGATTTTATATGGTTATACATAAGAAAATTTCGGGAAATATTTAAAAGATATATGAATACATATGGATGCAAAACTATTTTATATTACTACATATATGTTAATGTGTATTTTTGTATTAAAAAATATATTGTTATATATGAACTTTTTTACTCGGAATCATTCAGATAATTCTCTTAGTTAAATAATTGGTCGTTTTTCTACACTATACATATTCATATAAAAAAAACAAAATTGAATAAGACCAAAACTCCGATAAAATTAGATGAAATTATATCAATTCAAATATCTTTTTTATTCGTTTATATACAATTTGATTAATCCATTTTCCGGATTAAATTTTATATACATAATTTAGTATGATGCCAAATAAAAAAAGATATGCTACCGAATAAATTTTTTTTCACGGGTAGAAACAATTTTTATTTTTAATATATATTTAATTAGATATAAAATTTTTTATGTGTATGATTATATATAAATTTTTTACTCGGGTATCTAACAAAAATTAACAGTTTATTGTAATATTAAAAATAACTACTTTAAACAACTATAACGAATTACTATACTTTTCGTTAGTTGTTTTAAATAACTGTGATCATAGTTGTTTTGTATTTATTCATAAAAGAACACTTGTAATTACAGTTAAAAATAACAACTACTGATTAGTAAATAAACAAATCTCATGTTAATTCTCAAACTGTTTTGAATGTACTATCATTAATATCTTCGTGCTAGAACCACTAAAAAGCATAGATAATTCAAAACTTACTGAACCAAAATCTCAAATATTCTAGAAATTCAAATTGACAAGTCTTATTTACAATATTTATGGTATTTAAAGTTATAATTAGTATCATGAAAACGATCTATAATGATTCTATTTTTAGCCCTTAACTCATAAACGTTTTGTATTGAACAAATTTTGTTTTGACGTTTTGTAAACCTGCTATAACTTTACAAAGCATTTATGAATTGAGGGGTTATAATTTAAGTTATTGTTTTATTTTATCAATAATTCTATTTTTATTTTATCAGTAATTCATTTTTATTTTGTCAGTAATTCTGTTTGTATTTAATTTTTTCATTTGCTTTTTATCAATTTTTGTTTATATTTTTATGACTTGTATACTTAATTTTATTGCTGGTCAATTAATAATAATTAAGATATGTTAAAACATCTTTACACATTTACCTCAAGTTTTTATTTTATTCTTAAGCTAAAATCTTAATAATAATATATATAAAAATAAAAATAATATGTATATAAAAATAAATAATATTGTTTGTGCTGACTACACCACAAATCAGAATCGGATCTTAAAGAGACAAGAGACGGACAGTGAACCGAGTAAAGTTTCTGATTTTTGCAAATATCAAATATATATATTACGTTTTTACTTTTAAAAAACGTTGGTTTATTTCCCTTAAATAAACCGGATTCTTTTCTATTGCAATCAAAATAACCAGTTCCAACGCTGACACCAATTATTACGTTTTACCTTGGAAAACGTTCGTTTATCTCCCTTAGATAAACCGTCCTGGTGCTGTCGCAGCGATAATAATAACCAATTAGCCAATAACCAAAACACGAATACACTTTAGTTTGAAATAGCTTAGACACTCGTATTTATTTACACAATTTTACTTATTTACAAACTCTCTCTATTATGACCATTACTAGAGCGCTACTAACTTTAACACGATACTAATTCGCGGTCTTAACAGCACAACTGTTAATTATCAACTTCTTTTCTTACTAATGTTAACGCGCGCCTTATATAGTAACAGCCATACTTCTACAAAACACTGGATAATTCTAGCATGCTATACTTAACTCTACATACGCTTACAGACTATACATACAACCATTTATACATACAGTATTACTCTACATTAGTCTTAACACTATACACAAACACAAACTGTTATAATAAACACTTATCATTAACCAACTATACAATATAACTCTACATTAGACTTAACGCTATACAAACACACAAACACTTATAATAAGTCTACATCACGCTTAGAGACTATACAGACACACAAACATTTATCATTAACCAACTATACAATATAACTCTACATTAGGCTTGACATTATACATGCACACAAACACTCATTATTAACCAGCTATACAATTCTAATGCGTAATTAACCATAGCATATTCTTAGGTGTATAATTAAATGTAGTACTATGTTGCCAGATTGATGTATTTTGTCCATCCCGTCTCTTGGGCTATTTTCTTCTAGAAAAGTCCAGAGTTTTCTATACTAGGCGAAGCCATTTTCGTAACACTGCCGCCCACTTAAACCTATTCGTCCCGAATAGGCACAGATGTTCCCCTTCCATAGTTGGCTAGTTTCTTCAGATGTTCACACTTTATTTTAGATCGTAGGCTGCAATACTTGTACATTCATCAACCATGCCAATTAGCCCCTTGACTGCTTTATAAAGGCCGTCCCGACGAGTTTGTGGTTTTGACGACAATCCTAGATTTCGTTGAGTGTAGAGAAATAGAACCAACTGGCCCTCGTTGTATGCTACACAGCTTGCAGCTCCATCGTTTTATTTTTTTTCCTCTTTTTGAAAGCGATGCAAACTCTTACCTCTTGGCGGACCCGGACCGATACGGTTAGATAGCACATTTTCCACTAGCCAATGATGACATTCACGGTACGTGGCTTCCTTACTAGTTGCTGCATCAGGATTAGGTATAATCGCAGTATAAAATGCGTTGATGTCTGCATTCCAACTTAACTGTGGTTTATTTTGCACCTCAGTTGGAATCAATGCATTACCTTCTTTAACCTGAACATCATCACGGTAAACATTCAAAAGATGAATAGGAGCGGTATCTATCACATCGGGAACAACTTCGTGTTCTGCAAAACGTTTCAAAGCCGCTGTCATTTTAGCAAATATCATTTTATCTCCAGTCGCAGTAGAACTTCTAGGAAATTTCATTTCTGTAGATAACCAAACCAGCAAAGTTGAAGCAATTTCTTTCCTGCTATCAAAACATGATGTCTTTATTCTGCTAGAGCTTTCCCGAACAACTCGAACCAGCGCACCTTGGCATTGAAGATCGCTCACATTTGTCTCTTGTCTCTCTAGGTCATTCTCCAAATTTTCCATTTCACTCTCAAAACCGACCAGCATCTCATCAAAGTTGCTGCCTTGTGCCTCAACACAACCCACTCTATACTTTATGACCTCTTCGATTGCCTTCGGTTTCTCATTTGTTGCTTTAGAACTTATACAAACTTCATCTAGCAGTTTCTTATTTGTGCCTATAGATGTTTCCTGTGCTTCACCCAGAAGTTTCTCATTTGCAGCTTTAGAAGTTTCGTGAATCTCATCTAGATTTTTCGCATTTTCGTAAAATTTGCTGCCTTGTGTCTCAACACAACTCACTCTTTGCTTCATGACCTCTCCGATTGCCTTCGGTTTCTTCTTTGTGACTCTAGAGATTTCACAAACTTCATCTAGCAGTTTCTCATTTGTGCATTTAGATGTTTCCTGTGCTTCACCCAAAAGTTTCTCATTTGCAGCTCTAGAAGTTTCGTGAATCTCATCTAGGCTTTTCGCCTTTGCAGCTCCAACTTCAACTTGTAGATTCTCATTTGCTCTCGAAGTTTCCCGAACTTCATCTGGTTTCTCATTTCTAGCTCTAGAAGTTTCTTGATCTCCATCTAGAAATTTCTTATTCGTGCCTCTAAGTGTTTCCAGAACTTTTTCTAGAACTTTCTCATTATTCGCTCTAATTTCTCGAATACTCTTTACCGTTTTTCTAGAGTCTTCCTTCATTTTCTCAAACATTTGCCTAGAGTTTTCTTCCATTTTTCTAGAGATTCCTTCAATAATTTTTCTAGAATTTTCTTCCATTCTTCTAGAATTTTCTTCCATCATTTTTCTAGAATTTTCTTCCATTTTTCTAGAATTTTCTTCCATCATTTTTCTAGAGTTTTCATCTATCATTCTAGAATTCTCTTCCATTCTTCTAGAATTCTCTTCCATCATTTTTATAGAATTTTCTTCTGTTTTTCTAGAATTCTCTTCCATCATTTTTCTAGAATTTTCTTCTGTTTTTCTAGAATTCTCTTCCATAATTTTTCTAGAATTTTCTTCCATTTTTATAGAATTTTCTTCTATCATTCTAGAATTTTCTTCCATTTTCTCTATCATTCTTGCAGAGATTTCGCCCATTCTTCTAGAGTGTTCTTCTATTATTCTAGAATTCTCTTCCATCATTTTTCTAGAATTTTCTTCTAAAAGTTGTTCTTTGGTGGCTCTGCAATCGGCTTTAATTTCTTTGACACTCTCCTTCAGAGCGAAAAGTATCGCGTTGATGTCCATATTAGCTGTAGCCGTACGTGTACTTATTTCTGTTTCTCTCTTTTCTCTTTCTTCTTCTTTGTCTTCAAACTTGTAAGCATTAATGTCCACGCCACGTCTCTTGAATTCTTCTATAAGTCTTCTCTGAAGTTCTGCCTTATTACCTGTTGTCGGCAGCTCCAACTTGCTCAATTCCTGCTTTAGCTGGTCCACTTTAAGCTCTTCAAACTGCATTGCTTTTAGTTATTTTTATTTGGCAATCTCCTGGTTACTTATTTTTCGCAATCCCACTTCTGACACCAATTGTTACGTTTTTACTTTTTAAAAACGTTGGTTTATTTCCCTTAAATAAACCGGATTCTTTTCTATTGCAATCAAAATAACCAGTTCCAACGCTGACACCAATTATTACGTTTTACCTTGCAAAACGTTCGTTTATCTCCCTTAGATAAGCCGTCCTGGTGCTGTCGCAACGATAATAACAACCAATTAGCCAATAACAAAAACACGAATACACTTTAGTTTGAAATAGCTTAGACACTCGTATTTATTTACACAATTTTACTTATTTACAAACTCTCTCTATTATGACCATTACTAGAGCGCTACTAACTTTAACACGATACTAATTCGCGGTCTTAACAGCACAACTGTTAATTATCAACTTCTTTTCTTACTAATGTTAACGCGCGCCTTATATAGTAACAGCCATACTTCTACAAAACACTGGATAATTCTAGCATGCTATACTTAACTCTACATACGCTTACAGACTATACATACAACCATTTATACATACAGTTTTACTCTACATTAGTCTTAACACTATACACAAACACAAACTGTTATAATAAACACTTATCATTAACCAACTATACAATATAACTCTACATTAGACTTAACGCTATACAAACACACAAACACTTATAATAAGTCTACATCACGCTTAGAGACTATACAGACACACAAACATTTATCATTAACCAACTATACAATATAACTCTACATTAGGCTTGACATTATACATGCACACAAACACTTATTATTAACCAGCTATACAATTCTAATGCGTAATTAACCATAGCATATTCTTAGGTGTATAATTAAATGTAGTACTATGTTGCCAGATTGATGTATTTTGTCCATCCCGTCTCTTGGGCTATTTTCTTCTAGAAAAGTCCAGAGTTTTCTATACTAGGCCAAGCCATTTTCGTAACAATATATTGTTACGTTTTTACCTTTTAAAAACGTTGGTTTATTTCCCTTAAATAAACCGGATTCTTTTCTATTGCAATCAAAATAACCAGTCCCAGCGCTGACACCAATTATTACGTTTTAGCTTACAAAACGTTCGTTTATCTCCCTTAGATAAACCGTCCTGGTGCTGTCACAGCGATAATAACAACCAATTAGCCAATAACCAAAACACGAATACACTTAAGTTTGAAATAGCTTAGACGCTCTGATTTATTTACACACTATTACTTATTTACAAGCTCTCTCTATTATGACCATTACTAGAGCGCTACTAACTTTAACACGATATTAACTCGCGGTCTTAACAGTACAACTGCTAATTATCAACTTCTCCTTACTAATGTTAACGCGCACCTTAACAGCCATTCTTCTACAACATGCTGGATAATTCTAGCATGCTATACTTAACTCTACATACTATACATACACACAAACACTTATTACACTGTGAGACAAATGGTAGGGGTCAGTGATCGGGAAGGGTTCAAACTACAGGGGAAAGTTATATCGGTAAAAAAGAAGTTATACGTGTCCCGGCGTTTCGCTGGGTCACCCCTAGGTATCGAGATATATCGATTTGACCTTTGGTGGTTTTTTTATCCGATGGCGACGATATTCACTCAGCATTTTTTTTTCCAATTTACAATTTAAGTATCACTTCTTTTTATTATTGTTATTAGTCTTTATATAAGTTTAATCCCTTTTTTATATTTATAATGCATAACAAATATTTTTCCCATTTTAATAATTTTATAAATCATTTAAATACCCATTTTTCATATTTTAATATTCTTTCTGTAAATATTAGAAGCATTTCGTCGATAAACAAATTTAATAAATTCAAAACACTCGTTGCTAACTATCCCCAACTTCCCAACGTAATTGCTGTTCAGGAAACGTGGTTTAATTCTGAAATTGTTCAAATTTATCGCATTCCTGGATATAACTGTATTCATTGTTGTGGGGGTGACGGTTATGGAGGTACTTCCATTTATGTACGTGAAAATTTTCAGTATACTGTGGAAGTTTGTGAAAGCAAACACTTTTGCGATTCAATTGTAATATCTTTACACAATTATAAAATCAATTGAAGACCACTCAAACTTATATCTTTTTACAGATCTCAGAAATGGGATATTAGTATCTTTTCAAATATTATGGAAAATAATTTAATATCATCTTCTGATAAGGGTTAACATGCGGCCACGTGGTAAGTGATATCGTTTTTACTAAGCAATAAATTTAACTTTAATAAGTGATTTCTGGTGATTTCGAAAATGTACGTTCCCCTTACAAAATAAAACTTACAAAATTTTACATTTTTAGAGAATCTTATTAAATTAAAAAACAGATATCACAATTGTGCTGTTTAGGCACAACTTAACGTTTTTTTCTATACTCACGATTTTGTGATCTCATTATTTTCTTTAGGAAAACACTTTAATTTGTCAGAAAACTATGACATTGAAGCTGCATTGGCGATTCTAGACCAGTCTGATATCAGATATGACCATTGGCCTGAGTTCTCTGGTGAAGCGCCAAGAGAAGACAATGCCAAAAATGTTGAGCAGCGTTTGTCTCGCAAAAAATGAAGATTGTTTCAAAGGTTATCATTTATAATAATGAAGGTGAAACATAAATTTAGTTCTAGTTTACAAACAGTCATGAATTCATGTTATTTTCTCACGTACCAAACAATAATTTTAATATTTTCTTAGTATTAAAAGGCAACGAAGTACCGAAATATGAATAGGTATATATTGTTTTTGTTTTCTTATTACTTATTTGTTATTTAATTACTAAAAAGTGAAATAAACGCAATGAAGCAATAAAATTTGTTTTTCATTCATCAAAATTATATTTCAGCTTATAGCCCAGCCCACACAATCGTGCTATGTCCTTTTTCAAAAAAAGGACCTTACAAAAATTTAGAACACGCTTATCTTGGCAGACTTTGCTAAAAAGAAATTTTATATTGATGATTTTGCAATGACTACAACCGTTTTACTACACAGGTCTGAAAGGGTTATTGATTCTGTTGAATTATAATTATTTTTATTCTACATTTTTAGTTTTTATTTTCCAATTAAATATTCGAGCTCGAGGCCCAAATTTTTTTTAAATGTTTATTTAAATATTTCGCCATTTACATTGAATGGCATCATCAGGACTGTTAAGGGTTAAAGAGTAAATAAATACATCATATATAAATAATAATAAAATCAAAAAATATAAAAATGTAAACACAGCAAACAGATATCAACAAACTTAAAACACCAAACAGTAAAAACAATAATAACAATCGTAATAATAACAACAAAAACTTACAAGTAAATTGAACACAAAATTCTTATAGTTAATGTAGTGTCACTACTGCTGTCTAATATTGCACTGTTTTGAACTTAAAAACAAAATATATTGAACTTATTTATGTTTGTTGCTGATTTTCTTATTGACTAGATGTCGATAGCTCTGAGCACAACTTTCAGTATCACTCTTGAAATTGGCACTGTTTGCTGTTGTCACAAACATTTATAATGTGGGGCATTTCTAACATATAGCGGCGTTTGTAATTGTTTTCACTTTGTAAAAGTTGTGTATTATCAAAGTCAGGATAATGGTTAGTATTCGCACAGTCGGCCGCAATTGCTGTTTTTGAAGTATAATTTTTATCTCTTAAGCGTTGGTCTGATTTATGAGCTGCGATTCTAGATTTTAATTTATTTTTCGTTGTGCATACATAAACTTTATCGCACTTTCCTTTATCATTCCCGTTACATGGAATCTTATATATTACATTCGATTTTTCAAATTTATGTATTTTGTCCTTGGTGCTACTAAACAATATTCTTAAATATTACATAACTACATCACTAGCGATGTAGTTCATTCCCATTTTTACCACCAAAGCTTTCATATCGTTGCAGTAAGCGAACGAATTGTCATCATTTAGAGTGTAGAGCAGAGGTCGGCAACACCTATGCCCATAGGCGCTCTCTCACACCTACATAAGCTCACATATAGAACAAAAAAATAATCAGTCGCATACAAGATTTCAATGAAGTGGGTTGTCACATCGCTTGTTTGCCAGATTTTTTACACTCTGCATAATTTTTATTGATACATTTTTTTGGTAATTTATTTTTAAGTTTTTTTGTTTTTATTTTTTTTTTGTGTTGTTGTTTTTTGATATTTGTTTTCGTAGTTGTTCTTTGCTTTCAAATTTTTATTTTATATTACCATTATAAACATTTAAAATTTTCGAATTATTATACAAACTTTCTTTGTCAGTGCATTGAGAGTTAGAGGCTGCAACTCACTCATACAAGCACAAAATAAGGTTGTATATGTTCCCGATCCCTGGTGTAGAGGCTCTGAAATTTGCGGTACGCCGTAGAGTTAACATTAGCATGTGTGAGTTTTCTTTGCTTTAAAAACGCTATCAAAAATATGGCATGTCGCTGCGATAGTCCCAATATGGCCACAATTCTGTTATTTTCTCTAAAAAAGCCCGTACAAATAGGTAAAAATTCTGATAAAATAACAGGAAATAGTACATGTATTTGCGCCAGCACAATATGAACTATTTGTACGGGATTGTTATAACATTGGCGACACACTGTATTAGGTGTGTAATTTTCACCGGTCAAATCTACTTCGTCGAAAAACAACTTGTATGCTTTAATGAATCACTAGTTAAAAGATTATTTTCCTTTTGAAATCTTGTAGAACTTTTTTTCTGATTTGATGACCGCAAACGTAGCAAAATAAATCAATTTTTTCACATTGCATATTGAAATTGTCAGTTGCCAATGTTGTCTGCGAATTATGCTGTAGCACTTTCTCTATAACTTTCACCGCTGAGCTCTCCTTGACGTAGCGCTATGTAATGCCTCGATGTGAGCGTCGTGTCGCTTTTATATTGTGTGCTGCGTCCCTTGATGCGTGTGCTGAGCAGAGATACAAGCCAGCCGACTTTAGCCGGTCAGCCGCCGCCAGCCGACACCTTTGTCAAGCCGATTCGGTCGTCGACAATAATCGACTTACCCAATTTTCGGCTAAAGCCGACAGCAAAGATATTTATTTTTTTGAAAATTTATAAAATTTGTTTAAATATAATTATCTGAAAAGCGAATTTTTCTTGTTTATGCGATATCTTAGATTTTTAAAATATTTTTGCATCAAACTAGCGGCAGCACAACTAAGCGGTTTTTGTTGATACCATAATCTTACGGGTTTCCGCATTGTACATCGCAAAAGGATTAGGCCCTCATTATATTAATATTTTTGAGCAAGTTAATGCTTAGTACCAGAGCTTCGGATAATCAATTCCTTAATTTAATTTGTGAGTTTTGAATAGGAAATTAAATTAATATATTCATAACCCAGCAAAAAAAACAGATACCGAAGCAGTAGAAAAAGCACTACAATTGATGATCAAGATGTACTTCTTTTTTAACATAAACACTAATGATTTTAACATTGAGTTGTCATAGAAGAGGAGTACTCCCACTTCAACATTTTCTCAGTACTTTTTGAACGAGTGCAAAGGAAGCTCTTTTTCACCAATTAAAAGTTTAAAAAAAATTCTTCACAAAAAGGAAAAGGTTTATTCTTCTTAACCTCAAACCTAATAAAAAAAAATATTATTTTTTTTATTTTACAAAATTTTTTTATTGCCGCCACCGGGTATCGAACTTGCGACCTCACGATTGCTAGTCTAGCGCTCTACCGCTCAGCTATTCTTTGATATGAAAGTTGACTGGCATAAAAACACCACTTTGTTACTTGGAGATTATTGTTCCTTATTCTCTTCAATAAAAGTACTTATTAAACAAGTGTAAAAGGTGCACACCAACTCAATATTGATTTCAGTACTATTTTTACAGGTGCATAAAAAGCAATTTCTCACCATTTTTTTTATATATATGCATATATTTTTAAAAATTAAAAATATTGAATTTAAACAAATTAATTAAAAATATTTAAAAAAAAATTAATAGAATAAAAAATTAAAAAAAAAAATATTGGTCCCGCCGGGAATCGAACCCGGGACCATCTGTTTGGAAATACCAAATAATATCAAAATCACTTTTTAGAATCACTTTTAGAGCAATTGCTCTTTAGAAGCAATACTTTTTTGGAAGTTGTTCATAAGTAATTCTAAAAAAGCTGTAAAAATATACTAACGGATGCTTTGGAAGCAATGAAAGAAGTGATTTTTTGAAGTTGTTCAGAATAACTTCTAAAAAAGCGGTAAATATATACTAACGGATTCTTCCCAGCAATAACTTTCATTACCAAATACGTGGTTATATAATGAAACTAAAATTTTTTACTACTTATAATTCGGCGTCAGTACTAGTTATTTTTGTTAGGCGAAGCCGTTTTTATAAGCAGTCTGCTTATGCGCGATTACTTATTTATTTATAAAGATAATGTGAATTTGGGAACCACTTATTTTTTAACCACTAGTAAGTATATACGTAAGTCGTATTATTTAACAACTTGTAACCACTTATTTTTTAACTGCGTATAAGCACACGAATAACTACTTATTTTGGTAACTACTTATTTTATATACTTTTGTAATGCAGCGGGTAAGCGGGTGCACAAATTTTGTGCGTTTTTTCATGCAGCGAATATGGACAACTACTTACAAAAACAACCTTGTCGAACAAAAATAATGAGTTTTGACACCGAATTATAAGCAGTAGACCCTAATTCTACTGCTTATTATTTAGATATTAGTAATGAGCACTCATTACTGAGATTTTGCTGGGTTGTGAAGAATTTAAAGAAGTAGTTTGTAAAGCATTACTTGCAATTTTTGCTGGGAAATACTATACATGGAATAAATTCAAATTTTGGCAACGTTCGATTATTTAACGAATTAATTTAATTGGACTATAGTTCTTTTTAATAAATCAAATAAAAAAATCCACTTGTTAACGCGTTCAATTTAATGCATCAAACGGATACAAATTGAATTAATTCCCACTGAATTAATTCTCTACTGAATTTATAAAATTAATAAAGCGAGCGGAATAATTCCGCCAGAGGAATGTGTGTATTTTGCTTTTGTAACAAAAACAAAATAAATAGACACATTCCTTTGGATGGATATTTCCTTTCGCTTTATAAACTACCGAATTAATTCAATTTCGTTCAGTGTACTAAAAACAGTTTTCTTCGTTAAAAAAATAAATACAGTCGAACCTCAATTATCTGGGTTGTTCGGCACCAGGCTCAACAAGGATAATCGAAACCCACTGTTAAGAGTCATATATTTTTTAACTAAATCTTTGCTATTTAAATGAGCCATTTCCACAAAAATACCTGTTGAGATATCTTTAACTTCTGAAAGCACGGATAATAGAGTTAAACCATGGTTAAAAGAAGTATAAAATCAAATACCAGCATACCGGTTAACAGATGTACCCGGTTAATGGAGGCCCGGATAATCGAAATTCAACTGTAAATATTTCTGTGCAAGTTAATTAATTGATACAATTTTAATCGGATGGGAAATTTTCTTTTCTTATCAAATTCATAAAGATATATAGAATCCAATACAAGAAATTTGCGTTTAAAAATTTCCGTACAAATAAAAGAATGAAGAAGATGTTTTGATTTTTCTTAAGGAAATTTCCAATAGTTGGATTCTATAAATCTACTTTACGGATTTAATAACAAAATTTTCGATTGGACAAATATTTGTTTTTTAAATAGATACTTTTAGAAGTTACTTATTTGTTATACTTATTTAATTTTAAATAAAGAAAAAGTTTTATGACGATATTGTAATGTCATTTCCATTATAATACCGTTTACAGAATCCAATTATTTTTCCATCCAATTCCGGCTTAGTTTTCATATACATAGCAGTTAACTAGAGTAGTTAAATAATTCTTTGATATTTTAGTTGAACGCGTTGAATTAAACAAATTATAATTTAAAAGGAATTTATTTCAAAACAAATCTGAATACGACTGTGAATGAATTCATTCCAAAACAATTTAATTCTTCAAAGCGGCATAAAGTCAATTTTTATAAATCCGGAGAACTACCTAAAAAACCACAAAAAGTTGACCGATAGTTTTTTTTTGCGTGTATGTATCTGTTAAAATTCTTGGAAAATTTTCCTTTTAGCCGACTAGCCGCCGCCAGTCGGCAATATTTTTTTAAGCCTGCCGCTGCCAATGCGTTTGCGGCTCTACTCTAAAAATCATTCGCCGCCGACCATTTCACCCATTAGCCGCCGCCAGCGGACAGTATGGACCGGCTTGTATCTCTGGTGCTGAGCTTACTGATTTGCCTGTGCTGCTGCGGTCGGTGCGTGATCGCGTGAGTTGTTTATTGAGATCTTAGGTACATTTTTGTAGTTGATTGTTTCCTTGAATTTTGAACGGTTTGCTACCTATGGACCTGAACAGGGGAAAAAAGGTAAAAAAAATATAATTTTTTAAAGTTTTTTGCGATTTTAATCTTGAAGATGAAGTTTTTTGATTTTATATGTTCACAATTTTTGTTCTTTATGACAAGAGCTACAACTTTGCCTCAGAGAGTAAATCAAAATTCCGATGGGTTTGCAAGATATGAGCCTGAGAAAATGATCACTTTTTTACAAAAATGACACCGAAGCCCCAAATCTTTAGGGGCCATAAAAAAAAGTGCATGACTTGGGGCAAAACTGGGAGACACGAGTCTTTTTTTTTGGTCTTTTATCACGTAGTGGTGTCCGTATATGGTTATAATATATTTCCATGACTTAAAAAATTACATCAGAACAACCTTCAATAAATATAAGACGATAAGAGATAAAACCGCTAAACTTAAGGCATCTATAACGTTTTTAATTCGTTGCAGTAATGCAGGTATTATACCAAATTTTATAATAAATTCTACAAAGAACATTTATGACATTTTCGACACCAACGTATGTATCAGAGAACCGTTTGAGTGCCATATTTTATGCTTTTGAATGCAATCACAAAAAATGTGCATATTGTTGTCAATACACATCACTTCAGTAAAGCAATACAGACACAATTGAAAAAAAGTGAGTATGACGAAGGCCATGCATTGTACTGCATGTCTTCTGTTAATCTTACCTAACACTCACAAAAGTAACGAATATAAAATGATTGGTATGAATACAAACCGATTGTTACGAATGGTCTCAATGTTGGTTGTATAAAAATTGAAAATTTTTTTCTGTCAAATATTTTAGTATATTTTTGGTTTTTATTTTTTTCACTTAAACATTAACAAAATGAGAAAATATATACACATTTCATATTTAAATAAAAAAAAATGGAAATTTCTTCACACTGCATTTTTCAAAATACTGCAACAGGTCAACGAATACTAAATGAATGTTGTGATTGATTTTATTTTTTTAATGCGGCATCTCTTCATTTCGTTGCTTGACATGTAGTGGCATTATAAAAATAATGCGTAAAAACCACTCATCAAAAACAATGAATGTATATAATAGCAACAGCATTAGTTATTGTTGTTGCATGAATACATGGCAAAAGCAATGAATGGTATGGCTGCACAATAAAAACGAATGTACTCAAACCGTTCTCTGGTATGTATTAAGTCTTCGGTACAACAGGACTAACTTAACACATACAGGATTTCCATGACAAAATTCTGAATTTACTGTTAAGACAAAAACATGAACTCTTGAAATACAAGGACGAGGAAAAAGATAATATTAAAGAGAGAATAGAAAAAACCGGCATTAAAAAAAGTACCTTTTTCCAAAAAAGTACTTTTTCAAAAAAAATACCGTTTTCCAAAAAAGTTACCGTTTTCCAAAAAAAGTACCTTTTTCAAAAAAGTACATTTTTCCAAAAAAAAGTACCTTTTTCAAAAAAAGTACCTTTTTCCAAAAAAAGTACCCTTTTCCAAAAAAGGTATCCTTTTCCAAAAAAAAGTACCTTTTTCCAATAAAAATACCTTTATCATACCTTTTTCAAAAAAGTACAAATAAAGTACTTTGTAAAAACAAAGTATCTTTTTCCAAAAAATTTCGCTTTTTCCAAAAAGTACCATTTAAAAAAATACCATTTAAAAAAAATATAATTTCTAAATGTTGCTGATGCTGGTACACAACATCGTTGCGGATGTAAATTGCAAGGCCCCGATGAAAAATAAAAAGGGATAGGAGTTGATAACCGGGTATGTAGAAATCCTGTGGATCAGCATCCCCATACACCTGGGTCTCACATAAGGCGAAAACATCCGGCCGATGAAAACGAATGTGGGCATATACCGAGAAGAAATTCGCCCTAAGTCCACGTATATTGCAGAAATCAATTCGGAATTTTCCTGTCATTACCATGAATTGAAATTACAAATCAAATCTTCCTTGCGCAAGTAGTATTCGGTTTGTTGTTGATTCGGTTAATCAGTGACTAGTGCTATACCTTCATCACTAACTAACCGACAACAAACAAAACACCAGGCTATTGCACTATACACAAATTTTTTTAAAAAAAAGGAGAGGGAAACAACAACAATGACACTAGCAAAGGCAAGCATAAAAGCCCTTTGTTTGGTCATTGTTCAGAAAAAAATATATTTAAAAAAACTGCATTCAGCAATGGTTGTTGTAATGTGCCAAAAACCGGGCACATTTGCCTAAGATATTTTCACATGGCACATTTACATGTGCCATGTGCGCGCCATTTGGATGTGCCAGATGTGCGCCAATAAATTTTATTTGTATATGATGTATATATTTACTCTTTAACCCTTAACAGTCCTGATGATGCCATTCAATGTAAATGGCGAAATATTGAAATTATTTAAATAAACATTTAAACAAAATTTGGACCTCGAGCTCGAATATTTGATTGGAAAATAGATTCTGTTGAATATTATATATCTGATCACAATATGGTTTGATGTAGAATAAAAGGTATTGTTCAAAACCTTAGAGACTTTGAAACAGTTAAAAAGTTTTGTGACTTCAATAAATTTAAGAATATTTTTGAAAATGATTGGCTAAATCTGCATACTGGAAATCCATCTGTTGATACTTCCAGATTGATAGAATGTCTTACAAATGCCTAAGAAGTTGTTACGAAGAGGAAAAAACTAGTAGAAGATGAAATAACATTATGGATGAATTATAATTTGCAGAACCTTATTATATTTAAAAGAAATTTGTTAAAGCTAAGAAGAAAAAAACCAAACAACTCAGATATTCAAAATAGGTTAAAAAGAATAAGCAAAGTTAACAAAATGGCATATCGTGATTCAATGAACAATTATTATCACCATAAAACAAGCGATATTCAGCACGATCCTAAAAAAATGTTGGAGGTTTTTGAATGAAACCTTGGGTAGAAGTGTTAAAAAGCAAATTAATTTGAAAAATTCAAACGGTGAACTGATTTCTGATGATTATATCAAGTGTGACTTTATAATCACTACTTCCTAAAAATTCCTAAAATTTTAAAGCGACAAATTATAAGTGATGATGTAGATTCGTGTAATAATCTTAGAACTCTTAGATACCATGACAACGCTTTCTGTTTCAGTTACACTACAGTCGAAGAAATTTCGCAAATCATTTCTAACCTCACCGTAAATAAGAGCACTGGTCATTATAATTTATATTCAAGAATGCTGACTGAATGTAATAGTGAAATCTAACTTCATTTGGTAAACATTTTCAATGATATTATCCAAACTTTAGAATACCCGATCATGTTAAAAATGTCGAAGATTATTCCAATACCGAAGGAACCGAATGCTACTACTGAAGATAAATACAGACCTATTTCTTTGTTATCAATCATTAATAAAGTATTTGATAAGGTTATACACAAACAACTGCTACCATAATTGGAAAATAACAATTTACTATGCGGAAAATGCTGTTGTTAATGTTATAAACTTTATCTGTCAAGGTTTAGACCAAAGCTTTAAAGGTGTTGCCAGAATTTTCTATGATTTTTCAAAGACATTTGATCTCGAAGATCATGAAAGTATGATTCAAAAGCTGCGATATTATGGAATAGTAGGGGGTGAATTAAATCTTTTTAAAAGTTACTTGTGCAATTGAAGACAGTACGTTCAATTAAATGACTGTAAGAATTTTCTCGGTGTTGTTGAACATGGTGTGCCTCAGGGTAGTGTTTTAGGTCCGCTCTTATTCACTATATATATTAATGATATTGTGAATATCGAACTATATGGGAAAATTTACATGTATGCAGATGACATTTCTGTGCTTTATCCATACAACCATTAAACGGTGCTGAAAGCATATATGGAAAGAGATGCCGCTCTAATTTTTGAATATTCAAGACTAAACAAATTGATTATAAACTCTAAGAAAAATGAACTTCTTAGATTTCGACCTCATTTGATCAATGAATCTGAAAATTTTTGAATTTTTGTAAATGGCGATGAGGTACTTGAAAGCAAGTCAATAAAGTATTTAGGAGTTAATCTCCAAAGTAATTTATCAAGGACGTTACATACTGAGGAACTAAAATCAAAAATATCACCTGTTATAGGTTTGTTATACAAATTTAGGAACAAATTTAATGTAAAAACTAAATTAATGCTTTATCAGGCTTTAATACAAAGTCATCTAAACTATTTGACAAATTTTGAAAAGTAACAAAATACAGCAAAAGCAACAACATTTTTTAAAAAATGTAATAAGAAATATTTATTTTTTGTTGAAATCAAATACCAAATGGCCAAGTTTCTTAAGTTTTCATAAATAAATAGACTCTAAATCCAATTGCGAAAACTGCTTTCTAAAAATTTTTCTAAGCTTTTTGGTGGCCATAGAGTCAGTTTTTTATGGGTTTTTTTTTTTAAATCTTGAATAGCTATGTGTGCTAGGCATAATCAAAGAGGTTAGAAAATAAATAGAATGCAATCCTCTCTTTTTTTTGTGACTGCAAATAGGAAACATAAATTTTTTTCGCAACTTTTAATTGATAAGTGGCTATTTTTTATTGTTACTATTAATAGTTTTCGTCATAATTATTGTAAGATAAATATAAAATTGATAAATTAACCTTTGGTTTTCCTTAAAAATTACAGGTTTCCTGCTTACAGGCACAAGCTGTTACTATAGGGTGATAATTATCACCCTATAGTAAAATGTCGAATTATGCCAAATTATAATTTGGCATAATTCGACATTTTACAATTTTTTTTCCACACTAAGTCAAGCTTACAATGTTGGATTTTCATAATTTTTTTTTAAATTAAAATTATTAACTGTCCATGAAAAAGCATACTTTATGAAATTTATTCTGGAAGTGACTGTAAATTAAATACATATATAAATTCGGATTTGACCCAGGAAGCTTCTTGCAGTGTATTTAAGAAAACTATATTCTGCGGTTTTAGAAGATCCTGCGAAATGATCATCGCGGTCAGAATCAATGTTTCGAACGCAAAATGAAAGTACAGTGTTGCTAAAACAAAACCCTCAAAGATTTTTTAAATCTAGCTCGGATTTTAATTTGATGGCCTCTTGAAACATGTGTCTATTTTAATCACGTTCTCGTCACAAAGACGCACTATATTTATATATTATGTCCTATGGTTCCATTAGGAACAAAGGGCCACAACGAACTCTCTCCATTCGGTTCGGTTTGATGAGAGATGTTTTATCTGTCTCCAGTTTAGACCACTTAGGTTGACTTCGATCTCGAGTTGACGACGCTAAGTGTGCTATGGTCGGCCAATTCTTCGGGTGTTGCGCTGAGGGTTCCAATCAATAGCAGCTCTAGCAATATCACCGTGAGGTCTTAGCAACGTGTGACCAATCCAAAGCCATTTGCGGCTAAGGATTTCGATATGGATTGGTCGTTGATCTGTTTGTCGCCAGAGTTGCGCGTTGGTTATGATGTTTGGCCAAAATATCTTCAAGATCCTTCGTAGGCATCGGTTAACGAATACTTGGATCGCGTTTATATCGTATGGTGACGTGTTCCAAGACTCACAGGCGTATAAAAGCACCGACTTGACGCAAGAATTGAAGATCCTGATTTTAGTGAATTTCGACATAGCTGAAGATTTCCATATAGGACGTAGCATACCAAAAGACTGGTTAGCCTTTGAAATTCTATAAGCTACATCGTCTTTTCTATTAAATTTCATTTAATTAAAATTTGGTTTGAAGTCTTAAAATTCACTGGTTTGTTTTTTATTTAACTTTATGTGTGTTAACATTTTTATGATCTCACTGCCTATATGGGTTTTATCAAAATAAGTAAAATTCATTTTACTCACGCGAATGACAAATATTTAAAATTTGTGTGCCTGAATGATTTTATGTAGCCTAATTTCTCCCTTGTAACGAATTATTTCTGAATTTAAATTCAGAATTTTCATTTGAAATTCAGAAAAGATCAATTGAAATTCAGATTTTCCATTTGAAATTCAGAAAATATCATTTGAAATTCAGAAAATATCATTTGAAATTCAGAATATTATTTGAAATTCAGAAAATATCAATTGATATTCAGAAAAACATCAATTGAAATTCAGAAAATATCAATTGAAATTCATAAATTATCTGTTCCCAAAACTCAGAAAATATCAATTGAAATTCAGAAAATATCATTTGAAATTCAGAAAATATCAATTGAAATTCGGAAAATATCAGTTGAAATTTAGAAAATAATATTTGAAATTCAGAAAATATCACTTGAAATTCAGAAAATTTCATTTGAAGTTCTGAAAATACCAATTGAAATTCAGAAAATAACAATCGAAATTCAGAAATCTTCATTTGCAATTCAGAGAATATCAATTGAAATTCAGAAAATCTTATTGGAAAAGAATTTAACACGTAAGATACTATTTTAAATTCAGAAAAGACCAAATTTATTTATGAAATTTAGAATAAATCAATTGAAATTCAGAAAACGTCAATTAAAATTCAGAATAGATCAACTGAAATTCCGAAAACATCAATTGAAATTCAGAATAAACCAATTGATATTCAGAAAACAACAATTGATATTCAGAATAGAATATATCAATTGATATTCAGAAAACATCAATTGAAATTCAGAAATAATCATTTGGATATTCAGAAAACATCATTTGAAATTTAGAAAATGCCAATTGAAATTCAGAAAATATCATTTGAAATTCAGAAAATGTCAATTGAAATTCAGAAAATATCAATTGAAATTCAGAGTACATCAATTGATATTCAGAAAAGCATCAATTGAAATTCAGAAAATATCAATTGAAATTCAGAAAATAGCAATTGAAAATCAGAAATCGTCATTTGAAATTCAGAAAACATCATTTGAAATTCAGAAAATATCAACTGAAATTCAGAAAACATCAATTAAAATTCAGAAAACATTAATTGAAATTCAGAATACATCAATTGATATTCAGAAAAGCATCAATTGAAATTCAGAAAAAATCATTTGAAATTCAGAAAATATCATTTGAAATTCAGATAATATCAATTGAAATTCAGAAAAATATAAACAAAAGGTTTAAAAGAAGCCGGTGAGATATATAATGTAATCCCCTATTAAAAAATGTATATTGGTTTTAAAGAAAACGGTTGATTAATGAGTGGGAGTAAAATTTATCTTACTAACACGAGTGAGAATTATTTAAAATTTGTGTGCCTGATGACTTTATTTAGACAAATTTATTTTTTACTACGAATTATGGCCCCATAAGCAGACACACAAAACGTAACACTGAAATTAAAAACTAAAAGATAATAATTCCCTAAGAAGTAGAGGTCAGTTAAATGGTATATGTATTTATCCTTTTGCTGCATGATAATCTAGATCTTAATATGTGACATTCTCCAAAAAAAAGGGACCTAGCGTGTCAAAAAACGGGTTTCGATAAAAATGAGAAAAACATTAAAATTTTATTTTTAATTTAACTTTAAATGCGTTCTTCTCAAAACTTCATTTTCACACACTAGGTCCCTTTTCTCGGAGAAGGTCACATATTATATATTTTTAAAGTAAAGGCGACACTTTTGTGGCGTTTTTCGAAATAATCAGTTTTTGCAATTTTGTAACCAAAACCCCAAGACGGCCAAAAGTTTTCAACCTATCAGAAAACAACAATTGATAAATATTCAGAATATATCAATTGATATTCAGTAAACATCAATTAAAATTCAGAAATAATCATTTGGATATTCAGAAAACATCATTTGAAATTTAGAAAATTCCAATTGAAATTCAGAAAAAAAACACTTACTGTAAAATTTTTATGAAGAGGAAAAGTGACGTTTTTAATAAAAATTAATACATTTTACAAACTTTTTCGTATATCTTTGCTAAGACGATTTCAACTTTGTAACGATTTTTCGTCATAATTTTTGATAAAAATGCATACACCAGAATTTTGGAGTTATTTATTAATTATATTGCGAAAAGTATATTGTTATTTATACTCAAATGATCGTTGGACTGTAAATAATCATCTAGTATAACAGACTTGAAGTTTTTCTGCAGTATGTAACATTCTCGAGATAAAAAAGGATGTCTTTAATAAGATTTGAAAAAGTGTTGTAAACTCTGTTCCTAATTTTTACAGCAAACCATTTAACGAGTAAGGAAAACAATGGCATATTTGGATTCACCTTGTAGGCATCATACGATTTTGTTTCGGAAAGAAAATTCTGACAAAGCGTTTCTGAAAGAAAACGAAAAATGTAACCAAATGTAAACTCCGTTACTGTAAACTCCATAACTAAAATTGTTTACATCAGATTGCATTCAAAAAAATGTAGGTAAATGTTTAAAATATTTCAAACTAACTAACAGAGGTGATTCAACTAATATTTATGCGTCAAAAGATGATTCAACCGGTAATTTTGCGGCAAATCAAAAAAAGTTATCAGTTTTTTACCCTAAACTGCTGGAGCGAAAAACGATTGATTTTGCATTTCATTGGTTTGGTATCGATATTTCGAGTCATTACTGACATTAGTTTGACAAATTAAATTGGTTTTACACAATTTAAGAATTTTTTGATCGCGAAATGTTGAGTTTTTAATATATTATTTTGTAACTTCGCAACCGCTGATTGGATTTTAAAAAGTTTTATATTTTTGAAAAGCATTTAAAAGGACCACAAATACAAAATAAAAAAAAATAAAAAAAATTTTCGCGGAATGAATTGACAAACACAAATTGCATATTATTGAAAAGCATGTTGAAAACCCAAATACAAAAAACTAATAAATTGAAGAAAATTCGTACGCAATTTTTTTTGTTATATCTTTTGCTTATGGAAATGTAAACTCCGTTACCACAAAAAAAAATATATTGAGCAAAAACAGTTATTGCGACAACTTGAAGAAGAGATTTTTTGCAATTAGGTTTAAAATGACTACTTAAACTTACTGATTACATTAAGAAAAAACCGAAATATTAACACTTTTTATAGTTAAGTGTTATTTTTACCAAATACAATTAATATTGTAATTAATATGTATTTTTATTAATTCTTATTTAGTAGGTTTGAGGTTAAGAAGAAGCATAAACATTTTCTTCAAAAGTTATAAACACATTAAATTTGCAAATCAGACTAGATCCAGTTTCTGCCTTTTTTATGGACACGCTTCATCAGTGATTTTCTATTAAATTGTATTATTGTTTATATTTTTATTGTCAGATTGTCTCTATATGAATACTTTCAGAAGTGATCAAACCAGACATATACAAACATTCTACTTTAGATTTCCTGTTTATCTTCTTATTTCCTCCGTGTCACCTTTTCGCAAATGTTGCCACACTGACGTATGGTTTTTACGTACAAGTGCATTTGTGTATATTGGAGACGGACAGCTAACAGGGCATTTTTATTTTTTTAGTTAAGTGTGGTTTTTTCAAACGCGTTTTTCTTACAAATTTGGCCCAAAAACTTATCACATTTTTTTATTTCACCCATATAAGTATTTTCGATGTGCATTTCCCTACTTTTCCAAAACTAACAAAAATGGCATCAGTACTTAAAATCGTGCACAAATTTTTGCTATTTAGGATTTAGGTTTCTTCGATAGCTTAGGGAAATTGGCCTCATGTAAGAAAATAGGAAAAATTTATATTTTTAGGAGCTTGAATCTGCCTTGAGTAATTAAAACCAAAAATGGTTACCAATATTAGAACAATTTGACACGAATTACACACCTCTTCAAAATGAAAAGTCGCTGCTGTTAGAAGCTTGATACATACTTTTAGTATTTTACTAGCTGATTCCAAATATTTACTCCGAATTCGTCTCTCACCTCTTACATTTGAAAAAATCGATTTAAAACGCGAAAAATAGCTTACCTATTTTGAAATGCTATACAAAACGCATCCAAATAGCTTAAGACTTTTTGTTATGATGGTAGTAAAGAATGGACTTTGTTCTTTTTTAAGGATTTAGAATCAGCGTTTAAGGATTTAGAATCAGCGTATCAAATTCAAAATGAATCATGTATCAAAGCTCAAACCGCTGAAAGTCTGCT
Source organism: Leucophora obtusa (assembly GCA_949987735.1). NCBI lineage: Eukaryota > Metazoa > Arthropoda > Insecta > Diptera > Anthomyiidae > Leucophora > Leucophora obtusa. Next base: position 259,836,358 of record OX465295.1, on the reverse strand, counting down.
GAGGTGTGTTATCAAGGATTTGCAGAATTTTGGTAGGTACACGTACACGTAAAGTACAAGACTACTGAATTTAATTCTTAAATATAAAAAAGCGCATAGAATTCACTCGCGAATTATCGAAATGTGAACCAATCATGTTTTAAATATTGTAAAAGTATGTGATGAACCCCTGGACAACCCACAGTTTTGACTCGCAATTACAAAAAGATACAAAATCATGCACAGCGAATATTTTTATACTCACTTTGATGTTCTGATCGTATAAATTGCCTTAATTTAATAATATATCACAAAATTTCCACTGTGTTTTTTGTAATTTTATGCGCGAATCTTTCCGCGGTTGTCTCGATCAACACGAAATACTTATTAATAGTTCAAATAATCAACTTTTATTTTATAGTCTTACCAAATGGATTTACTTAACCCTCTAACCGGCAAGCCCGCCTCCAGGCGGGGTATATTAAATTTACCAGAAATGCGCCAAACGAGTACTTTAAAATAAGAAATTATGCTTTTTCAACAGAAAACAAAATTTATAAAATTTTTTGTGAAGAATTTTTTTTTATACAGTGCACGGTTTTGAAGCGAGAAAGTGTCAAAAATAAAATTTCGTAAAATTTCGAAAATTAAATATTTTAAAACAATCGCAATTTTCAAATATCTTAAAAATATATTTAAATCGACTAAAATAATTGATAATGACCACAAAGTAAGATTGAAGCTTCGGCAATTCAAAAAATTCCTCCTTGGTCCAAGGATACACAGGATTCCATAAGGATACCTTTAAAGGACATCGCCTTAACTTGAAAACCAATGAACGGATTTTTCTGAAATTTGGTAAAAAGAATATATTTGGTATAAGTAGCAAAGCTTATAGGTTTGAATAATATATATTGAAGTTGTGGTGCGTTTTCGCTCAATTTCGCATTTCTCGAAAAACGAAAATCGCTACATCCTCCGAAGTAACAGCACAAAAAATGTAATTTTTTTATTGCAATTACATCTTGGTAAGAGAAATAATTTATGCTTAATCCTATTAACTTTTATGCGCTGGTTTTCGAGATTCACCCTTAAGCTATTTTGGCCCATATCGCCTAAAGTAGGCAACGAAAGAAACTATTGTAGAAGAACTTATTGTTTATTTTTCGTGAGAAAAACATGGTATAAATTTCTTTGCAAAAAAGCTTAGGCCGGTTAGAGGGTTAAATCACCTCACGTAGTATGCAAAGACACATTCATTTTATAGTATTTAGCGACCGCGAATCTTAAAAAAACGACGTGGTCAAGTGTATTATTTTTTTTTATAACCAGAAACACACAAAAAACCCCGAGAATAACATTTAATTTTCCCGTATTGAAAAAAAAAAATTTTTGTTATTAATTTTTGTTTTTCCTTTTGTTTTTATTCTGACATTTCATACTATGGTTAACTACCCAGAGTTAAAATATTGATAAGTTATTATTCCAATTATCCTAGGGATAAATATTTATTATTGGTTAGTTACCCATGGTTAAGTTAAAGTTAACTGCTCGAGAAAAGTTAATGGGCCTTAGTATCTTAAAATGTCTTTAGTACACGCTGATAAAAAACGGCCTGTCCCAAACATATTTTTGCTGGTAATATATATATATTTGGAGAAATTGTTAAACATATTCGCCGTGTTTTTACTAGAAATAATATATATTTGCATGCAAATATATTATGTTTGCAAGCAAATATATTATGTTTGCCTGTAAATATATAATGTTTGGATAAAATGAAATGACGCTATCGACAAATATTATATGTTTGGCAGCAAACATATAATATGTGTGTCATACACAAATTATGTTTCCATGCAAATACTATATATAAATAATATATTTAGTTATAAAGCAATTATTAATATATGCCAAACAATAGGCGTATTTATTCTACTCTCCAAATTTCTCTGTATTTTAATGGAAAAACATAAAAAGTAAAATTAATACATCTACTGTTTGGCGATTATTTAATAACTAAATATATTATAAATCACATTGAATTTTACATCTAATACAAATCTTTCATTGAAAAACAATAACTGCAATCTCTTCATTTATTTTTTATTTATTTTTATTAACAAATATTAATTAAAAACTCTTATAATAAGTTAGTACTTTAATATACACAATTAAATATTTTTTTTTGTTTCTTTTTAACACAATTTTATGTTTTATTTATACCAATTTATTTTATTTTTTCACATCTTTCACAATAAAATTAATAAATAAAGGAAATATCACTAAATTTTCTGACTAGATGCAGTCTTGCTAAACTAAACGATTATTACCAACTACAAAAGTTATAATGGCTACATACAACTTTATATGTATCAAGAATGGAAATTCGCCGTTTTTCCAAATATATGTTAATTGTATCCACAAATATAATTACTACCGGGAAATATATGTATAGTAACTATAAAAACAATATAATTGGAAGCACACTGCAAATACATATATGGTAGTTTGTAAACATACATTAATTACCTCCAAACATATACAAAAACGTCTTTTTCCTCCGTGTACGATACTAACCTTAGTAAAAAATGTATTTATTGCGATAACTTTTGCAAATGGAAACTGTTTCGCTTGAAATTTTGCAACAACTGTTTTTAAAGCCGACCCCATATTATACTAAAAGATGGACTTTAGGGACATCTTGGAAAGCTATGCTGCCATACAAAATTTTTGAAAAATCGCGATTTTAATGTATAGGCCGCTATAGATGAATACATTATTTTTATTGAAATATTTGCCTTTTAATTGCTTTCTTATTTATATTTATTGAGTTCGATTGTACATTCGGCGACTAAGTCGCTGAAATAGCAAAAAACCATAAAAACCTATATAAAACGCTAAGTAGTGCTTTAAATATCAAGATTAGCACATCGCATTCTTATCGCAAATATGGCCACAGGTCCTGTGCTTACATTTTAACACAAAATAAATTATATTATTTGAATTTGAAAAATTTTTTATATAAAAAACTGAATGGCCAACCGTCAAACTTTAAAGACATTTAATGAAAAATCTGTACAATTGATCGAAAAATAAAGTACGCCATTGTAATCAGCATGTCCGATATATATAGAATTGATGGTCAGAGCTCTATTAATTTTTAAAAGTCAAGATTTTGTCATGCAGTGTAATTTGTTGATCTCTATTTATAATGAAATTTCATTTAAGTTTTTTAGTTATTAAGTAATTAATACGTAAAAGAATTTAATTTTTGTTTTGTTTTTTGTTAGCTCTAATTTACAAATTTTGTTAATAATTAAATTTAAATAATAAATATTTTAATATATTTAAATAAAAAATTTTAATTTTGGTTATTTTTTCTCATTTAGTAACTTTTTTTAAATTTAGGTTACAAATAATTTCTGTTCGTGGCAACACTGATTGCATCAGCTGTTAATTTTACAATTTACCAAAGTTACCACAAGAAAAAGTCTCGGTAACTTTGGTAAAACTAGAAACACAAACTCAATATCTTGAATGCTCTCACTTATCATTTTTCGAGTACGGGAACGCTTTTTGGGTAAGATTGGAATCCCGCGGGTTCCCAAGGTAACGTAAAGGAACGGACCTTACGATTACACCATCAAATGCAATCAGATGAAAACAGTTGTTACAAAATTAATTTTATTAAATAATTCAAATGCAACCTGAAAGTCAAAATTTCATTAGGATTTTTTGTATACTAATAGAAAAAAGTCCGTACAAAATTTAGTTAAAACTACTAAAAATTAGTTAAAATTGATGCTGCAGAAAAAGACTGCTAAATTAGCATATTATTTTTGCTATATATTAGTAATATAGAAACAGCAAAAATAAAACTGTTAAATATACAGAATTTTAGTTATATTTGAGCTAAATTTATATAAATGGAGAATAGCAAATTAACTTTAACAATTAACAAAATATTTTGCTAAATAATTAGTAGCCTAAAAAATCACCAAAAAATTTTAAATTTTCTAAGTTTTTTTTTAGATTTTTTTTAAATGCAAATAAAAATCGAGCCTTTTGCATTCAACTAAATTTAGCTTAAAAAAAGCAAAACTTTTGTAGATTTAACAGTTTATTTTTGCTATTTTTAGTCTACAAATATTTAGCAAAATTTTCTGCAGATTTTACAGTACAATTTGCTATTTTCAATTAACTAAAAGTTAGCCTAAATATTACTAAAATTCTGTAAATTTAACAGTTTTAATTTTGCTGTTCTCATTTTACTAGTATTTAGTAAAAAAATCTGCTAATTATAGCAGTCTGTTCTGCAGCATCATTTTTAACTAATTTTTAGTAACTTTTTCTGCTATTTTTACAGATTTATTTCTATGAGTCTACGTATCTGACAAAATGGATTTGCACTATAGGATTTCGGGCTAGCTGGCTCAATTTTTTGACAGATCCTATGACTTGTGGTGTAATATAAACCCTTCCTAAATACTTTATATTATTGAGGAGCTTGTGTAGCTTTTTATTTTTTGTATTTGTTCTTTGAATGTTGTTTATTTTTGTAAATAATATGTTGTTGTAATTATTCTGTTATTGTTAATTTGCTTCTTTTAAAAAATTTCTGTTGTAATTAAATTTCTACTTATTTATTTAACAATGTATTGATGTATACATGTTTTACTGTGTATATTTTTCAGGAATGGATAAATTTATTGCACACATTCCTAAGGGACTTCAGGTTATAATCAATGAAACTTTAGGAGATGAAGTTGTATGGAAAGAACAATGTCAATTGGATGCTTCAGCACCATCAGATGATTTGAAGTGCATCAATTCGAAACCTCACTACATCCAAATACATTCATTAAATACCGACGATAGTGTTGTAATCTGCAATAGTAATTCGTCCAGTGTCGATTATGAAAAATCAAATCAGGATAACATTATAATTGATGATAACGTGGGAAATGATGTTAGCCAAAAGATCTTAACCACGATGCAAAAAAATCAAACGTCAATATCTTCTGTATTAAAAGAGACAACTGTTTAAGAGATATTATAAATAAATATGAATAGAATAGGATAAAATATATACAAATACTTATATCTGTGGACTTTAGCAGAAGAACTTATTTCCAAACGAGTAAAAAAGTTAAAGTCGGGCTTGACGACTATACGATACCCTACACTTAAAATTATACATCAGTAGAAAAATCTGTCAAACTGGTTTCAAATCGATTTGACTAATTTTTAAAAAATTTTTAGTTGAAACACTGATTTAAACAAAGATTTTAGTTATCTTCATTTAACACTATACTAAAACGAGTAAAAAAGTTAAAGTCGGGCATGCCGACTATATAATACCCTACACCAGTCTGATTTAAAGCCAACTAATGTTTGGATCCCAAATTTGAATGGGTTAAAACAGACTTGTATCAAAATTTTATATAAAATCATAAACAAGACAAAATCGAAAATATAGCCCATGTGGGAAATAGGTCCAAATATGGACCGATCCTATTTAGAATCAATAGAATCAATAAAATTTTGGGGGGTACCCTTATATGGGCACTAGGTCTAAACATGGACCGATTTCAACCAAAATCAATAGGCGTCGTACTTGGGCGGACGTAAGTCGGTGTACAAAATTTCATCAAAATGTCTTAAAATTTGCGACCTGTAGAGTGTTCACAAGACTGCATGGACAGACAGACGGACATCGTTAAATCGAAATAAAAAGTGATTCTGAGCCGGTCGGTATACTATAAGGTGGGTCTAGGACCAATAATTTTTGGTGTTACAAACATCAGCACAAACTTATAATACCCTCTCCACGTAGAGGTGTATGGTTTAAAAATTCCTCAGTACTTTAGTTTTGAGTGTTAATTTTCAAAACTATTTATAACTAATTTTTAAGAACCCATTCGGTAAATTTTACAAAATTTATTTTTAAAATATAATATTTTCATGTTACTGTTATTACCCGGTAGATGGCGCCACCAATGTATCCGAAGTTTTAAATACGGCGCTATTTCGTTCCCTATTTAGTTATGAAAATTTCGACTACCCCTAACCATACAATATCTCAGCGAAAGGGGATATCTCTATCTAAAAATAGACCTTGGCGGGGCCTTAGACCCTCGGAAATTTTTAATAAAAATCGTCTACTTCATAAAATGGTCAATATCTCGAAAACTAAGCGAGATAGAGCAAAACGGAGTCGGGAGGGTCCCGAGACCCTAAATTTGGATAAGTCGTAGAGACTTAGTATAATTACAGATAAAACCGTAGGTTTACAAATTTTTTACTTAAATTTAGATTTGTTAAATTTAACAAACGAATTTATTAAAATCAACTAATTTTATTTTAAGCCAAAAAACAGGAATAAATTTTGTTAAAGTAACAAATTTTTCTGTCCAGCTAACAGACGCAGTATTTTGAGTCTATACATTAGACCAGGTAAATTTTAACAACACATTTGTGTACAAAACACTCAGTTTCTTAATTATAGGCAAAAAATACAGAGGGCCTTGGATCCTCGACAATTTTTATAAAAAATTTTACACTTCATTGGCGCTAGTCTGTTAGTTAGTATATCAGTTTGTGTGAGTGAAGTTATAATGAATTTAACATATGTGTTAAGACTTTTCTTTTTTATTTAATCGAATAACATTGTCATTATTGAATTATTTAAAGTATTATGTAAACAGTAATGAAATACTACTAAATTTAGCTTCGCAAGATATATGCATATCATGTATACTACTTAATAGAATTTTTTAATCTTCTTGAATATCTATAATCAACTATGTGAATTTTGAATTTTGCGGCATTTAGCCATCTTTTTTAATTTTCGTTAAGTTTTCTTTAGTTATACCTACAATACAAATGAATTGTAACTTTTTAAATCCTGAATAAATTCCATCATTAATCTTAAAACCTTCAACCAGTAAAGACGTGTAGTAAACATTTTCTTTCTTCCGATTTTAAACTCAGATTTTTCTAAAAGAATCTATAAAAAAAGCTTATAGTTTCTTCATAGCGCCCGAGCAGCAACAGTTTATTAAAATTAAGTGCGTTATTTAACAAATATATTCACGTGTAAAAAAAAAAGGAGCAATTCAGCACCAAGTGGGATAGAAACCTCGTGGATAATAATTTTACATCACATTGAATAGAGCAAGTGGTTCTTGGATCAGAAACGTCAGCTTACTGCCAGTAGGAAAATATAATTTGTATTCTGGAATATCCTGGATTATCATCGGGTAACCTCTCATAGACTTTGGAAAACAAAAACAACAGCAAGGTATTGTAATTCTGTGGGGAGTAAAAAGAAGTCAGGAACTAGCAGACACCAGGTATGATACAATATGATTAAATGGAGAAGCTTTCTTGATTGCTTAAGTAAATAATATCCCTTTGATCATATGTTGTAAAATATATATTATTCAACAAAGAAATCAAACAAAATTGCGAATGTAAACTTCTAACACATCTTTTCCTAATTTTCACCATATGCTATCAATTCTGTCAATTTCAATTTATACACACGTCATTATTACTTTGACATAAGCAGTGAGAGCATACTTAATTAGTTTCATTCCATGCATTTCATGCATGAATAATAAGATTTTAGCCAATTGTTGACAATTTGCATCGTGGTTTAAATACGAATATAAATTTATAAGAAAATTTTGTAATTTTCCAGTAAAATAACAAAAATTGTGCTATAAGTGTACACGGATAGGAAAAACTTCTGTTTTCTCGATTTCTTAAAATTATTTTCAACAACAAATAATAAATTTGTTTCACAACTATTGAGAAGTGTGTTTGTGTTGATCAATATAAGTATGACCGGAAAGAAGCGACAAACTTCTCCAGATAAAGCTGAAGGTATTGGACAAATTGCACCAACAAAGAAGTGCACTTCTTTCTAATATTAATCGTATTAAGAAATCTTTAATAGAGAAAACAGTTTCTTACAATCCATTTGAACTTGAGGTCGTTTAGAATTTCTCACAAATTATGCCGACCAGGTCCTGGCAATTCAGTCAAAATAAGAGATGATAGATCCATCTGACGAACAGAGAGAGGAAATCGAAAATGCGTGTGTTATGGCTAAATCCATAATTCTTTCAATCCTCGGTAAGCATAGAAAAACAAGTATAGCCGAAACATCTTTCTCTTTTCCTACCCATAACTCTCGTTTGCCCAAATGAAATTACCAAAATTTGGAGGTAAATACAGTGAGTATTAAAAGTTTATTAGCCTGTTTGATAATCTAGTAGATAATGATCCATCTCTTACAAATATAGAAAAATTCAATCATCTCATTTCTTGTCTTGTGGACGAGGCTTTAGGAATTGTAAAGGCCTTCCAGATCTCGGGTGAAAACTATCCAAAAGCTCTGTCCAGCTTAAAAAGAGTGTATGATAACAAATATTTAATTTTCTTTGATTGTATTTCAAAATTATTTGACTTACCCTCAATGAATAAACCGTCTGCTCCATCCTTAAGGTCGATGATTGACACTGTGTCAGAACTCTATGACTCGTTTTTTCATTAGGTGACGACAAGAAAATAACAAATGCGATTTTGATACACTTAGTTATGTCTAAAGTTGATATTGCAACAGAAACAAAATGGGAGGAATCTTTAGATTTTTTAAGTTTACCATCATGGAGCGATTGTGAACTGGCTTTGAACAAACGGTACCTGCATATTGCTGCTGACGAGACCTCAAGGGGAAAATTCATTGATCTGAAAAGGGATCAAAATAACAAAAGGGGTTCAAGATCATCGCTATCATATTCGAAGTCATCTGCTAAAGACAAAAATTGTTACAGTTGTAAATCAAAGGAGCATACAATTGATGCATGTCCTTCCTTCACAACTTTGTATCCCAACGATTTGATTTAGCAAAAGGTGTGCCGATTTGCATCAATTGTTTGCAAAAGGGCCATGCGGTGACTAAGTGTACTTTATCGCGATGCAGGGTTTGCCATCGCCCTCATAATACCCTTTTACATCACTATTCGGTTGGAGAGACTACTCGACAACCGACCCCAAATCTGCTGAATATACAACCAAGTACTTCACGTGCTGTTGTTAACCATACATTGCATTCTGAGGATGGAGTCCTACTTGCTACCGCTCTGGTAGAAGTCGGAAACCATTGCGGTGAATTTAGTGTTGCAAGACTGCTTTTAGACTCTGGGTCGCAGATAAATCTGATGACTGAATCATTAGCTCAACGGTTAAAAGTAAAAAGAATCAAAAGTTTAGAGCTGAATTTTATATTCTAAAGAATATTTCAAACTACACACCTGATACCTCGATTTCAACTGAACATTGGCCTATTCCTAAAAACTTAATATTAGCTGATCCTACTTTCTCAACTTCTCAAAGGATTGACGTATTGATTGGAAGTGAGGTCTTCTTTGATTTATTATGTGTGGGACAGATAAAACCTGGTCCAAATTTACCTACGATTCAGAAGACTCTGCTTGGTTGGGTGATAGCAGGCACATATAGGAAATCAAGTAGCAATCAATCAGCTAGTTGCAATATATTCGCAACTTCTGAAAATTTGAATACAATTGATTCCACTATGAGAAAATTCTGGGAGTTAGATGAAATTCACACTGAGTCCTCACAATCCAAATACACCCCAGAACACAAAATGTGTGAGAAATCATTTTCCGAAACTATAAATCGGTTGAATTCTGGCCGTTTTAGTGTAGCTTTGCCATTCAAGTCAAATCCTGAGTGTCTTGGGCAATCGTATAAGGTTTTATCATTGGAACGCAGGCTGTGTAATGATTCGGAATATTACTCAGAGTATTTAGATTTCATGGGGGAATATAAAAAAACCTTGGACATATGTCTCTTCTTGAAAACAAAGTCCCGCTCACATCACATTACCACAAAGTAGCACAACGAAATTGCGAGTAGTTTTTGACGCGTCCTGTCGGACAACAACTAATGTTTCACTTAATGATATCTTGATGGTTGGGCCGACTATACAAGAGGATCTTTACTCAATTTTGCTGCGGTTCCGCTTAAGAAAATATGCTATAACCGCAGATATAACGAAAATGTACCGTCAAATCCAAATTGACGAGGCCGATAGACGATTTCAAATGATTTTGTGGAGAGAAAACGCTTCTCAACCGATTCAAATTTATCAGCTTAACACGGTCACTTATGGAACATCCCCGGCACCATATCTTGCTATACGTTGTATGAATCATTTAAGGAACTTAATGTCTGATATATATCCAGTAGGGTCTAAGGTAATTAAAAGAGATTTTTATGTCGACGACTTATTGTCCGGTGCGGATACATTTCAAGATCTTGAAAAAATTCGAGTTGAGATCACATCTATTCTTGAATCTGCTAGATTCATGCTCGCAAAAAGGTATTCTAATCATTCTGACTATCAGTGCAGAGAACATATAGAAAAGGATCTAAAGTTTAATACTAGCGATTCTACCACCACCCTTGGAATTCAATGGGTTCCATCGAGTGATGTTTTTAAATTAAAATTTGAAAATTTGAGGGAAAGAAAAGTGACCAAGAGAGTAATACTTTCAACATCATCTCAATTATTCGATCCATTGGGACTTTTGAGTCCAATTATTACCAGGGCTAAAATACTCCTTCAGGAGATTTCGTTGAAAAATGAGTCGGTTCCTCTTGGCCTCGAAACATGTTGTCAAGTTTCAGGGAAAATCTCAATCAAATTGAGAAAATTGAAATTCCACGATTTGTAGGCTCTGACTTTTCTGGCCCAATACAGCTTCATGGATTCGCAGATGCATCCGAACTTGCATATGGATGTTGTCTGTATATCCGTTCATATGACGGTAAAAGATATAGGACTAAGCTGCTAACAGCTAAATCGAAGGTAGCCCCGCTTAAGAAAAAGTCATTACCAAAACTTGAGCTTTGTGCAGCTCACCTTTTAGAAAAATTGTGGTCCAAAGTAGAACCATTATTTGAAAACAAATTTGAGAAAGTGGTTTTTTGGTCGGATTCAGAGATGTCTTCATTGCGTTAGAACCCACCCCTCGAGTCTACAAACCTTTGTCGCTAATAGGGTCGCAGAGATTCAGGAATGGACTCCTAGCGTTGCATGGAACCATGTTCCAACGAAGCACAACCCCGCCGATATTGTATCGAGGGGGTGCGGTGTAGACGAGTTGATTGACTCCATTTGGTTCAATGGCCCGGAATTTCTAACCCATCCGGAAAGTTATTGGCCTCTTAACCATCATTTAAATTTATCGGATGAGCAACTTTCTTTGGAAAAAAAGAAAATTGATAAAATTGTTCTGGCTGTTGCGTTGGAAACAAACAGCATTATGAATTTAATTGAAAGGCATTCCAATTACAGTCGACTTTTGAGAATTGTGGCTTATATACACCGCTTTATAAGAGGATGTCGTAAGCACAAATTTGAATACATGCCTTTAATACCAACTGCACAGGAAGTGAATCAAGCTTTACTACATATTGTACAAGTAAATCAGTTAAATGACTTCAATAATGAAATGGGAAAACTTAAGAAGTAAATTATTTTATCACCTACTCTACAGAAACTTAACCCATTTTTGATTGAACAAATGGAGGGTGGTTTTAAATTTACCTTACTAAGAGTAGGTGGGCGTTTAGCAAGCGCCCCTATTGCTTACGATGCCAGGTTTCCATTACTTATGTCAAAAAGTTCCCATTTTGTAAAAATATATTTATTGCATTTGCATAATAAAAACTGTCACGCTGGACCGAAATCCCTATTAGCATTGCTTCGGCTAAATATGTGGGTTATAGGAGCTCGCACTTTATGTAGTAAAACAGTCCGCAATTGCATTCGTTGTTTTCGATATAAGCCTAAACTTATTACACAGATAATGGGTAACCTGCCAGCCGATAGGTTGAGGTTATGAGGCCATTTTTAATTTGCGGTGTCGACTATTGTGGACCCGTCTACGTGACTTTAAGAATAAAAGGTCGGACCCCTCTAAAGATGTACATCGCTATATTTGTTTGTTTTACGTCAAAAGCTGTGCATATTGAACTCGTAGGAGAACTGACTACTGATTGTTTTATTTCTTCCCTTAGGCGATTCGCAGGTCGACGTGGCGTCCCCAAACGGATATATTGCGACAACGCCACGAATTTCGTGGGCGCACAACGGAAGCTGATCGAACTGAGAGAGGCATTTCAACGGCATCAAGGAGATCTCGAATTGTACGCGTCAGAGAAGGGGATCGAGTTTTGCTTCATACCACCACGAGCACCGCATTTCGGCGGATTGTGGGAGGCGGCAGTGAAGTCTGCCAAACACCACCTCATTCGCACACTAGGCAGCATACTTCCAACAACAGAAGAACTCCAAACCGTTCTGGTAGAAGTCGAGGCATTGCTCAACGCCCGACCCATAGCCCCCTTGTCCAACGATCCGAACGACGGGGAAGCACTGACACACAGTGCTTTGTCCCATAGGCAAAATTTAAAAAAAAAATGTGTGCGGAACGTTAGTGATTTATACATTTTTCAAGAGGTGACATAATACCATAAATAAATATGAAAGAGGAATTCAACACCTTCTCTTTTTGTTAACAACAGAGGGCGCTAAAGTCAAAAAAATTTTGAGCTAAAATAGCTAAACGAAAATCAAATTTTAAATGCTTTACAAAAAAAATTGGCAAAAATTCATTTTTACAGATAATTCTTTGAAACACGGTGGTTTTGTTATCTACTATATTCGCAATAAGCAAAAATTATTTTAAGTGAAAATTTTTTATAGGATAATATTTGGTGGCATCGAAAACTTTAGACATTTTTTGACTGGAAATCCCAAAGTTGCTTAAGTTTAGTAGAGTAAAAAAAAATATGGAACATGTTTTTTTTTATTTATGATTTTAGGACACCTTGAAGCTCTTTAATAGAATTTAAAAAAAAAATTGTTTTTTTTAACCGCAAATTTAAAAATTTTATACATTTTCCAAACCCTTTTACCTGAGTTTTAACAAAGTTAGAAAGAGCTAAATTTTAAGGTACCATCAAAAATTAAAATAATAACGTTTAAAAAAAAACAATTTGAAAATTAAAACACAAGCTTCGATTTTATGTGGTGTAAAAATAAAAAAAAAAATTCAAGAAACTTAAAAACAAAAATTTTAAGTAATAACACTTTTTTTTTGCGGAAAACTTAAAATTTTATAAAGTTTAGAGAAATTTAAAAAAGATATAAAAAATAACAAGTATTTTTTTTATGATTTAGGTAGTCCATTAGGATGTATAATTTTCTGTAAAAAAAAATTTTTAATTTTGAACTGCAAATTTTAAATTTTTAACTTTTTCTATATATCCCAATTTTTAAATTTTATGTAGATATATATGTATGTATGTAGATGTATATGCTGTCCCTTAAAATACGATTTGTCGATTTTCATTCATTACACTGCCGAGTTTTCATCTAGTAGGTTCAAAATTTAAGAATTAAAAAAATTTTTTCTTAGAAAACTTTAACCCTTGCTGAATTGCGGCCGAAAATGGCCCATTTTTGAAAAAGAAAATAGCATAAAAATTCACAATATTCGCAATTTTTGCAAACACTAGTTTTTTATTTAACTTGTTCATTAAATATACTTAAAATTATTCAGATACGGAATTTTGGTTTCGCTGGATATCATTAACCCACTTTAATCTAGAACCGAAATCCCCATAAATTTAATAGAAATGAAAAAAACGGCTTTTTTTATTAATTGTCAAATTTTTTTTAAAATACATAATTTGGAAATGTCAAAAGTTATTTTTGTAACATAATAGTTATTATTAAAGAAAAATAATAAATTGAAAAAATGATAATTCGGGTTTTGTGTGGAAAGCAACTCCTTTCCAGGACATTTTATGAAAATTGATTATTTTGTCAAAAATTGTTTTTACTAAATTTTAGCAAGTTCCCAATATTTTTGACCATGTTTGTGTCATATTGAAGGTTTTGCTAAAATAAAATAATATTGCACCATAAAAAAACTTGTACAAATTGAGCAATAATACTGCTCGTCTGTGGCGCCCTTAAAATTGATAATGAATGAGAAAAAGGACATATGGGAGATGGTCATATCCTTGCACCGAATGAAACAAAATTTGTCACAGAGATAAAAAGTATAATTTTATAAACTATTGTAAGTTTCTAGTTCATTCTGATCTTAAATGTGGCCAAAATATAGTTTTTGAGAAAAAGGATATATGGGAGGTAGTCATGTCCTTACACCGAATGAAACAAAATTTGCCAAAGAGCTAAAAAGTATTATTTTACAAACTATTTTGAGCTTTTAGTGTAGTCTGATTAGGGTTTGGGGTTGGAAATCCCCGGAAAAGTTTGCCGGGAATTCCCGGGAAAATAATATATTTTTCCCGGGAAAACGGGAAATTTTAAAAATATTAAATTTTTTAAATTGTTTTTGTTTCGAATAGGATTTTTTAATTTTAGTCTGTAATGTTGTGTTTTAAATTTATTTCCCTACCTAGGGTTTTATTAGCCGGCGTTTCAAACGCCACTGGCTTAGATTGCCGGCACTAAAGAGCGCCAAGGCAAAGCACAATTAAGTGCTAAATTGAAAACTAATAGCCAACTGCTCGGCTGAGTTCTGATTTAAAACTTATCTTTATTTACAATTTCGTCCTTCTTATAAACTAAACTAACGGTACTTATAGTCTAGGATTTTATTTACATCTTTATTTTCGTTAAGTTAAATTCAACAGCTGTTATTTGTTTACAAATGAAAAAGGGTTCTTTCGTTAAATATAACATATGTTTTATGAACATATGTTCTTAGTGATGTGAGTAGCGTGATCGGTTATAACTCACCACAAGTCATAAAAATACCAAAACAAAAATGTCATTGTTAAAATCTTTTAAAAGGGAATACATTTATTTGACACACAAATAAAATCTTTGCCAAGTAATTAGGAGCATTTCAACTAATAAAGATTTTTCGCATAACTTATTCAAAATTTAAGTAGTAAAACCTAAAAACATGGTAAAATGTTTGAAAGATATATGAAAAAAAAAGCTTTGTTTCTTAAGGCACATCTACACGAGAGAGAAAACTGCTAGAGATAGAGCAAAAAACACCTCTAATTAGCTCTATTGTGAATGATTAAAGCTATTTAGAGGTGTTTTTTGCTCTATATCTAGTAGTTTTCTCTCTCGTGTAGATGTGCCTTTACAAATAATCGCCCTTACTATCTAAATTTTTCAAATGTATATTTTAGGTAAAGTCGACTTTAGTTAAAATATTGGGTGGCAGTATACCTTGACTTGGTTTATATTTGGAGCATTCTGATTGGTTAATTTATTTTCAACCAATCAAAATATTTGAAAATATAAATATTTTTGTGAGGTTTTCATACACAAAAGAATAAAACCGTTTGATTAAAAATAAAGTCGACTTTAAATTTAAAATACTCCTTTATATTAAGGGTCAATAATTTTATAAGTAACGTTTTCATTAATAAATGTGAAAAGAAAAGACTGGTTAACGGTGGTATCTAAATTTGGTTATCCGACTTCTAAATTTGGTTTACAAAAAAAAAATTGATGGTCATGCAACTTCTCTTGAAGAAAACAACAACAAGAATAACGTTTCAGCTAAAATTAGCAAAGTACCCGAAGAAAAAAGTGTAAGCTGAATAGGCATTAAAGGTTTTATGGTAGGGCAAACATTTCCTGAAATGGTATCCAAATTAGCCGCAGTCAATCCGCATCATAACTAGATCTTCGTTTATTCGAGAAAGTTTTTATAATAAAAACCTGGCATTGCAAAAAAATGAAACCGATGTAAAGAACATTATATTAAATTACTACAATCATGTAAAAGATATCATGATAAAAGAAATATCGAGCAATATTTCTAACAATAGGAGATTTACTATAATCTTAGATGAATGAACAAGAATATCACAAAAGAGATATTTGAACATATGTATAAATGGAAATAATTCATTTTATAACCTGGGGTTGGTTTATATATCAGGAAGATGTAATGCTGATGAAATAAGAAGAATTGTAGAAATAAGACTAGAAGAGTTTTATTTGTCTTTGGAAAATAACATTGTGACCACCATATCTAATGGGCCAAGTGTAGAGTTTGCTAAAAACCGAAAAAATTTAAAACCGCGGTTTCGGTTATTTTTCGGTTTTCTTGTGATATTAATTAAATTGTTATAAAATAATTTAATACACTCACAATATATTTTCCATAACCGATTGAGGTTTATTTGAAAAGTAATAGGTAAAGTTTGTTTTCAATTGAAGAATCAATTAAAATACATTGAAACATATTGTTTAACTTTTTATATTCGTCAATAAAAAACAAACTACAAGAAATATTTATCGTCTGTAGGAGTTGATATTTTCAGTCAAACAATCTATTTTTAGATTTATATTTTTAGAAAAAATAATTTAAATAATTTCGTTGTTTTCTGTTTTAAAACAAAAAATTCAAATATTTTCGGTTTTCAGTTAAAAATTGACGATTGTTTTAACAGACTTTTTAATTATCCTTTCATTTTTTAATTGTGTTTTCAATTAATTTAATATGTATGTATTTTAGGTGGTTTTTAGCGATAAAATATTTTAAGTGTATACATAGTTATAGAAAAAATAAAAAAAAAAAAAAATTTTTGGGATGAGTTTTGAACCACCACCCTCAAAAATTGAAATTTTGTCAATGCCTGACCTTCCAGACATCTACACCACAACTGATTTGAAAATTGTATAAATTAAATTTGAATTTAAAATATTTTGAAATATTTATTTAAACAACAAAAAGAAATTTAAACAAACAAATGTACCCAACACACAATTTGAATTTATAAAAATAATTTGAATCTATCGCACGACTAAAAAAACTGAACTTCGTTTTATATCTAAATTCTTTTGTTTGCTTTAACTTAAAATAGTTGAATATTAAATAATATGAATTCAATCAGTGTTTACGATAACGAAATTATCGAAATTGATTGCCAAATTTATTTGAATTGTTAGTAAAAATGTTTAAATTGATTTGATAATCACGGGGTTGCCGGGTTGTAAAAATGTGAAGAAATCTCGATGATGTCAGCTGCTAGCAATAGGGTCGGCATATACGACTAAAATATTTACCATACAAATCGTTTTAAATGTTCACCATACAAATCGTTATAAAAACTAAAAATATAAAATACTAAAATAAAATTTAAAAAAAAAGCTTTTTTATAATGCCCTTTGAGGGGAATTTTTTTACAGAGTTTTTATTTTTAATTTTGTGTGGAAGTAAAAACGAAAGATTTTATATTTTATGAATTTTTTCAGAAATTAAATAAATACAGGGTTATAAATTTTATTCAAATGAAAATTTAACTTAAAAAATCAAAAAAAGTGAATATAACGCAAGTTCTTCTTAGTTAAATTAAATTTTGTAACTGCAGTTAAACACAAAATTCTAGGGACTTTGATTTATGTAAATTGGTATTTCTAGTCAGTCGACTAATCTTATTCTCATCTAATTCAGAGAGTATTGTCACTTTTAAGATAATTGTCGTCAAACAGGATGATTTTAAAATCTTAAATAATTTTATGATAAAAAAATATTTTTGTGCAATTTTGCTCCAAAGTTTAATATCGATGGCTTAATAAAGAAAGACGCTACACAGAGAGAATTATGCTGGACGAGTTTTAGTGAAATTTTTAAGTAAACTGTTGAAGTTTTCTTCACAATATAAATGAAAAATTTGTGAAATTCGATGAAAAGGCTTCGTATATTTTATGAATATAGTTTTAGGGAAACTTTTTCATGGAGCGTATGAAACTTTAAGCAAATAAAATGAAATATTTGATAATATTTTATGAAAAATTCCATTAATTCAATGAAAAGTATCAATGGACGAGTTCCCGTGAAACTTTATCGATTTTATGCAAAAATTCATTAATATCATGCAGATAATTCTCTCAGTGTATCTTTATTCTTAATTTCTATAGAGGGGAAGGCAATAAAAATATAAAAGCGGTGGAAATATTGTTTCTCAGAATGAAACTTTATATTAATACAAAAACAATAAAATAAAAAGTATAATCTAAGTTTTTCAGATTTCCATTTCCTCTAGTGGAATATTAATTCCAGTTAGGACCTTTCTGCATTAAGCATTAAATTTATATACCAAAAATTTGAAAAGAGCAGCATGTTCGTTGTTACATTTAGGGCATTTCTTTTAACTATTATATTTATGTGTGATGGGTAAATTGAAATTTAAAAAGATAGATTCAAATAAAATAAAAACAATTTGAATTATAAAAAAATGTTTATGAAACTATTTGTATCAATATAGTTTGGCTCAAGGGGTAAGGCTATGAACTTCTAAACCAAAGGTCGTTGGTTCGAATCGTGTCTGGTGTTGGAACAAAACAAAATTGCTTTGAATTTAAAACGAAAGAAAATTAAATTAAAGAGAAATTAAATAAACAAAGAACGTGTGTGTTATGTGTGCAGTGTTTTGAAAATTGAAACAAAAAAAAAAAAACTTTCGAATATAAAAAAACAAACCAAAAAATCGTTTGTTTTACGTTTTGTCAGTTAAAAATTGATGATTGTTTTAACAGACTTTTCAATTATTTTTATTTCTTTTATGGATTGTTTAAACAATGTTTGAAAATAAATAGCAAAATGGTTTGAATATAACGAAAAATCAGTAGTCCTTTTTTTAATTGTATTTTCAATTAATTTGATATACATTTTAGGTTGTTTTTAACGATAAAATATTGTGAGTGTATGTATAAAAATTAAATTGTATAAAAATTTAAAATTAAATATTTTAATACATATTTATTAAAATTCGATTGAATTTCTCACTCGAATAAAGCCATAGCCGGCGGGCGAAAATGCGGAAACCGTTATACATTAAAATTTGTATTCTTTTTTCGGCAAATAGAGCTGTATTTAAAGAGTTAAATCCGAAATTCAGCAGTTTTTTTTTTAAATAATATAATTACAATTTTATACAATAAATTTCGCGGACTACGAAATAAAACTTTTTGAAAAATAATAAAATGAATACGTGAAAGTCAATACATTACTTTTTGGTGCAATTTTTTTTCTAAAATTATAACCCTCAGGAGCTAAGCCGATTTCGAAATTCAAGACTCAATAATATGTAATTTAATTAACTATTTTAATTGTTTTTAGTATTTATTAAAAACCGACTTATTTTTGTCGGTTTTCGGTTTCGGCTTTGAGGCTTCAAAAACCGCGGTTTCGGTTTCGATTAAAACCGAACAGCAAACTCTAGCCAAGTGTTATGAAACGGTTAGTTTCCGACAGTCCAGTAGTAGGTGCTTTCTGCTGGAATCATGCAATTCATTTAGCAGTGCTGCGAGTAATTTATGTGAAATCAAATGTTCAACATTCTGATATTTTTTACTTTGAATTCTCACTACACAGACTGCATTTGTACTGAAATAGTGTTCTTTTTAATAAAAATTACTTATATAAGTGGTTTTCCTTAACAATTTTGTTCAAAAATATTTCAAATTTTTTCATTCCCGTTTCCCGGGAAATAAAAAAGTCCGGGAAATCCCAAACCCTAATTCTGATCATAAATGTAGCCAAAATATTGTTTTTTAGAAAAAGGATATATGGGAGGTAGTTATGTCCTTGCCCCGAATGAAACAAAATTAACCACTGAGTTAAGGGACATAATTTGACCGGCGGTAGCCAATTTTATCCTTATTATGTTTATAATTGTAGCTAAAATTAAAAATTTTAGATTAAGGATGTATGGGAGGTAGTCATGTCCTTGCACCGATTTTGATGAAACTTCGAATTTTTCTTAATTTACATGTTCTGAACCAGCACACCAAATTTCATTCTTCTACATTAACTCCTCTAATTTTTCCGATTTGCTATATGGGGACGAAGCACTGTGTGACACACTCTCACTTAATTCTAGGCGAGCAATTAGGTTAGCTACCGCCCGAATTAGAGCAAGACGTGCCAGAGAGCAAAATAACGTCATTGAAGAGGTGGCAACAAGTATGTGCCGTCAAGCAACTCTTTTGGCGCAAGTGGGCGAAAGACTATGTTCTAGAATTACAACAACGAGCCAAATGGATAATCGAACAACCCAACATGGCCATAGGCAAATTAGTCGTCGTTCAAAAAGACAACATGCCTCCGCAGCAATGGATGCTAGGACGAGTCATCAAAGTAGTGGAGGGGGTCGACAACAAAATACGAGTGGCAGACGTAAAAACAACCAGAGGAGTATTTAGAAGATCAATACATAGACTTGCCCCATTACCGGAAAATTGAAGACTTTTAGTCTGTCAAGGTGGCCGGTGTTAAGACTTTTCTTTTTTATTTAATCGAATAACATTGTCATTATTGAATTATTTAAAGTATTATGTAAACAGTAATGAAATACTACTAAATTTAGCTTCGCAGGATATATGCATATCATGTATACTACTTAATAGAATTTTTTAATCTTCTTGAATATCTATAATCAACTATGTGAATTTTGAATTTTGCGGCATTTAGCCATCTTTTTTAATTTTCGTTAAGTGTTCTTTAGTTATACCTACAATACAAATGAATTGTAACTTTTTAAATCCTGAATAAATTCCATCATTAATCTTAAAACCTTCAACCAGTAAAGACGTGTAGTAAACATTTTCTTTCTTCCGATTTTAAACTCAGATTTTTCTAAAAGAAAATATAAAAAAGCTTATAGTTTCTTCATAGCGCCCGAGCAGCAACAGTTTATTAAAATTAAGTGCGTTAATTAACAAATATATTCACGTGTAAAAAAAAAAAGGAGCAATACAGCACCAAGTGGGATAGAAACCTCGTGGATAATAATTTTACATCACATTGAATAGAGCAAGTGGTTCTTGGATCAGAAACGTCAGCTTACTGACAGTAGGAAAATATAATTTGTATTCTGGAATATCCTGGATTATCATCGGGTAACCTCTCATAGACTTTGGAAAACAAAAACAACAGCAAGGTATTGTAATTCTGTGGGGAGTAAAAAGAAGTCAGGAACTAGCAGACACCAGGTATGAAACAATATGATTAAATGGAGAAGCTTTCTTGATTGCTTAAGTAAATAATATCCCTTTGATCATATGTTGTAAAATATATATTATTCAACAAAGAAATCAAACAAAATTGCGAGTGTAAACTTCTAACACATCTTTTCCTAATTTTCACCATATGCTATCAATTCTGTCAATTTCAATTTATACACACGTCATTATTACTTTGACATAAGCAGTGAGAGCATACTTAATTAGTTTCATTCCATGCATTTCATGCATGAATAATAAGATTTTAGCCAATTGTTGACAATTTGCATCGTGGTTTAAATACGAATATCAATTTATAAGAAAATTTTGTAATTTTCCAATAAAATAACAAAAATTGTGCTATAAGTGTACACGGATAGGAAAAACTTCTGTTTTCTTGATTTCTTAAAATTATTTTCAACAACAAATAATAAATTTGTTTCACAACTATTGAGAAGTGTGTTTGGGTTGATCAATATAAGTATGACCGGAAAGAAGCGACAAAGCTCTCCAGATAAAGCTGAAGGTATTGGACAAATTGCACCAACAAAGAAGTGCACTTCTTTTTAATATTAATCGTATTAAGAAATCTTTAACAGAGAAAACAGTTTCTTACAATCCATTTGAACTTGAGGGTCGTTTAGAATTTCTCACAAATTATGCTGACCAGGTCCTGGCAATTCAGTCAAAATAAGAGATGATAGATCCATCTGACGAACAGAGAGAGGAAATCGAAAATGCGTGTGTTATGGCTAAATCCATAATTCTTTCAATCCTCGGTAAGCATAGAAAAACAAGTATAGCCGAAACATCTTTCTCTTTTCCTACCCATAACTCTCGTTTGCCCAATATGAAGTTACCAAAATTTGGAGGTAAATACAGTGAGTATAAAAATTTTATTAGCCTGTTTGATAATCTACACTCTAATAAAAATTCATGTAACTTTACCCCATTTATAGTAGGTATTTTTTCTCCTACTATAATTTCAGTAAAAATACATTTTTGTGCCTAAATTCAAATACTTACATACATTGTGTCTACATTAATTAGGCATAAAGCATACATGGGACTAATTAATTAGGTGGACTAATTAATTGATGATTTCATTACCATTGCATTGATATCAATTGTAATGAAATTATTTTCATTACCATTTTTTTAATTAATGGTAATGATTCTAAAATTTAATTTCATTGATTAATGACAATGATTTTAAATTTCATTACCATTGATAATGAATAAATTAAAAAACATAATTGCCATTGGCAGAAAAACGTAAAAATGGAGTAAAATCGCTGAAATGGATGATGGAATATGCTCATTCAGGCTCATGCTCATTTGAAATTAAATATTACTTTCCATTCCATTGTTATTTCTATCCAGGTAACCGTTGTTCGTTTTCATTTGTCTGAATTTTTTTGTAAACAAATGGTTTTTAAGCAATTGTAATTAGTTTTTTTATACATTAGTGTAATTTCATTACCATTAGTAATGATTTTTCTAATGAAAAATATTTCATTACCATTAAATGGTAATGAAATTTTTTTCATTGTCATTAGTATGAACTAATGGTAATGAAATTTCAATGGTAATGAAAAATTCCCATGTATGGCATAAAGTATGTAATCATACCTATTTATGTGCTTAAAAAATGTTTAGGAACATACGAATTTCATGTAAAATTACAGAGTTTGTGCCTAAAATGCATTCCTGGTGCTTTATATTAAACAACCCAAATGATTCCCACTGCCAATTAAAGGATTTAAAAAGAATAAATGTACTTTTAAAGGATATTTTATTAAAAATTGCAAATGTTAATTTTAAACAATTAAAAACAATAAAATAACAATAAAGTAACTAATATATCAATTAAATAAAATAATAAGTGGCATTTTCGCCAGAATTTTAGGCTCGAGCCAGCTTCGCTCATTTATCAATGAGCAAGAGCCGAAAATGGCTCTTTCTCAGAGTTTAGCAACAATTTGGCTACCTCGCCGTGTTAAAAAAAATAATAGATTATAAATTTAAAAAAACCGCACTTAACAAATTGCAAAATAATGGCGGAACGCGAAAAATGGCTTTATGGTAAAAAAAAATTAATTAAAAAACTCAATTAGCGATTAACATTCTGCAAGCGATTATAATGATGCAAAAATTTTCCTTTTTGCGAATTCAATTTTTCGGGATTGTTTTTTTTTGCATCTAGCCACCAAACTTTGTTGTATGAAATGTGTATTATAGTCCCTACATTACGAATTTAAAAGAACCACACTTAAAAATGTCAAAGTAATGGCGGAACGCGAAAAAAAACTTTATGGTAGAAAAAATTAATTAAAGCACACAATCAGCGATTAAAATTCTGCAAACAAGTATAACGATGGAAAAATTTTTCATTTTGGAGAAAATAATTTTTGCGATTTTTTTTTCGCAAACTTTGCAAACGATTATGAATTAAAATAATAAAAAACACACTTAAAATACAGCAAGATAATCGCGAAACGCAAAAAAAGCTTTTGTGGTACAAAAAATGAATAAAAAAACTTAATCAGCGATTTACATTCTGCAAACAAATATATTGATTCAAAAATTTTCCTTTTTGCACATTGTTTTCGGAATTGTTTTTTTCGCGTTCCGCGATTATTTTGCAATTTTTTAAGTGTGATTTTTTAAACTCATAATCTAGGGACTATAATACCAATTTCATACGCCAAAGTTTGCTGCTTAGTTTGCAAAATAAAAAAAAATCGCGGAAATTTTTTTTCCAAAATGAAAAATTTTTGCATCATTATTTTCGTTTGCAGAATGTCATTCGCTGATAGTGTGTTTTAATTAATTTTTTTTACCATAAAGTATTTTTTCATGTTCCGCCATTAATTTTTAATTTTTTAAGTGCGTTTTTTAACTTTATAATCTAGGGATTATAATACCTATGTTATATAACAAAGTTTGGAGGCTAGTTGCAAAACAACAAAAAAGATTTCGAAAAAGAGAATTTTTTAATCAATTTTTTTAATTAATTTTTTGTACCATAAAAGCTTTTTCCGCGATCCGCGACTTTTTTTTGCAATTTTTTAAGTATGGTTTTTTTTAAATTTATAATTTTTTAAATTTTATATCCTTACGAAAACGAACCAAAGTAAGGTAGAAATTATTTCTTTTTTTGTTGTACTTCAGTGCATCTAGATGGTACATGGGGAACAAAAATCATACCACATTGTGGCAAAAAAGTGCTTAGAAGGAAGGTAATAACAGGTAGCATTAATTTTATTGTGTCACAGAAGTTGCAATGTCCAATTTAGATGCAATAAATGCAACAAAGATATCAACTATGTCTAAAGGGCTTACGAATAGCGTTTAGTTTCTGCTACATTATTACGTTTTTTAAAACTTTAGTGGTCGAAATATTAGGTGTAGTCACGATGGCATTGTACACACAAAGCAAAAAAGAACAATTTGGACCGCCTTGACTCTATTCTGAAAACCCAACAGCAAACCAACAAAAATATGATAGTTGAAACAATTTCCTATAGTAGCGTAAAATCTTTTTTATCAGCTTTCATTTGTACATTTAA
The DNA here is from genome assembly GCA_949987735.1 of Leucophora obtusa. Taxonomy (NCBI): domain Eukaryota; kingdom Metazoa; phylum Arthropoda; class Insecta; order Diptera; family Anthomyiidae; genus Leucophora; species Leucophora obtusa. The sequence goes on along the minus strand of OX465295.1, from coordinate 259,811,689 downwards.
TACCTACAAACAGAATAACTTTAGATGCACTTCTTTGTTTTCAATATAAATTTATTAACTTACTTATTAATTCAGCAAATAGAATGATTTCCTCCAATTTTCTTGTTTTTTTTGTTAATGTTTGGTATTGGCATACAGCCACAGGAATAAGCCCTTTTGTCGATTTATATGGCCAGAATATGTTTACTTGTGGTTCTGATTACAAACTGGCGAGGCAACTGAAGGCACTAGAGGATAATGAACTATATTTAGAACGAACCGACAATATTAGAGTTATGCGTGAAAAACTGAAGGAGAACAGGCACAATGCCTACGAAAAAAGTGCCCTAAGGTACAATCGTGGAGCTAGATTAGTTCGATTTATTCCTGGGCAGGAGGTATTCAACAGAAATTTTGTTCTCAGCGATTTTAGGAACAATATAAACGCAAAATTTTGCAAAAAGTTACGAAGTGTAGACTTTTTCGAGTAATAAACATTGGCAGGCAAACCATTAGGCATATACCAGGCCAAAGATATTAAGCAATAGGCAAAAGAGGGATAGGTGCAATTTGGGTTAATTTAATTTAAAAGATAACGCATATAATTTCATTAACTTAGGTAGTTTAGGATTTATATCTCCGTAAAGTATGAATTTTCTTTTATTGTTTATATACTTTACACCCATTCACTTATACCTAGTGTTTCTGTATAATGTTTGGTGTTCGTATATATTACGGCACCGGAAATAGATTTAATTTTGCTGTTAACAATTTTTTTTAATGTAAATTCACATACTTACCTGACCAATAGACCGTACCTCAAAAAAAAGTTCGCCGTACATCCTCCAATATGATGTATTTTTGGAAGGCGATTTCAAAAAAAATTTTTTTTTTGCTGACCGTAGGGTCGCGTTTTTTAATTTTTTGTTATAGGTTTGGCATTTAAAATCGGATTTTAAAGTGTGATATATCGATTTTTTTTGCATCGAGGATACCAGTGTTTTGCTATATAGTAAAAATCCAATTAAAAGAAATTTAAAAAGGCGACCCCTACGTTCGGCAACCAATATATAAAAAAAAATTCTACTGGGTTTAGCGAAAAACTTCCTTAGCAAAAGTTTAATCAATTTTTGCGAGCTTTAATTTTCTGACATTAGGGTTGTACATTAGGGTGGTAGCAACTGAGATCTGGTGGGTAACTACTAGAACGGGATACTTGAGGTCAAAATGTCCTTAGAGCAAAACACTGGTCTCCTTGAGAGAAAAATGTATCATACTTTAAGATCCGACTGTAAATACCAAAGATATAACGAAAAATGTAAAATGGCGACCCCTACGTTCGGTATAAAAAAATAAAAAATTTTTTGAAACCTCCTTGCAAAAATAGGGTGTACAGCGCACTTTTTTTTTGCCTGTAAGGTGGTACGCTCTAATGTGCATCCTGCCCAAACTTTCTAACAAAGCCTCCATTCAAAAGTCTTCAAACAAGTTTAATTTTCTAAATCAATCGATATGTATTTTTTCTATGGTCTTTATTTATTCCTTAATTTGTTAAAATTAAAAAGAATAATAAAAAAAAATGATTCCCAGTATGCTTTAATTGTCTGAAAATTCTATAAGAGGCAAAAATTGTTTTGAGTTCCAAGGGGGTTAGATTTTCCCAATGTTGGGATTACTTTGGAGCCCTAAAAGGGTATGTTTATAATTTATTAAATAAAACTTGTATGTTATATTAAATATTTAGGACAATTTGTTAGATATAGTCTTGACTAGCCATGGATCTGTGCGAACATGAAACAAATCACACGTGAACCAACAACAAATCTTATATAAATTGATTTTATATATAATTTTTGCGAGTGATTTTCTGACCGTGATAAAGTGCAGACGTTAATTGTGATTTCTTTTCTATAATTCTATTTAAAATTAAAAGCAATAACATTTGTTTTAAGAAAAAACTTTTTTTTTAATACATTGTATCAGTGTTACCATTACGGCGATTTTCTCGTCAGATCTAGCGATTTTATTTCACCCCTAGCGGGAAAAATTGTCCTGTAGCTATTAGCCAAAAATCTAGAGATTTTTTTATCAGCCGTAATAATTTTTAAAACTCGGTTTTATGTTGAAAAATATTATAAAACTCGCAAATTGAAATATAAAACACAACATCTTAAACGATGTTAGTAAAAAAAAACTCTAAAAATACACATTTCGATAAAATATGGGTATGCACTTTTTCATCGTACAACGCCCTCTATTGTGTATTCTCAATACTAAGATTAATTCAATGAAAATCAGGACTCATTATTTGAAGCTTAATCGTAAAATTTTTCATTATTTAAAAGTTTATAACACTTCTTATTCACATATTAAAGAAATTTTTGAGTAAAAACTGCTTTAAGTACCATTTTTCAACAATCTAGCGATAAAATCGCTAAATATTTACACTGTTTATAATCTAGAGATTTTCTAGCGATTTTTGGGTCTGATCTAGCCATTTATTTTGAAAATTTGTTGGCAACACTGCATTTTATATTGAAATCAACAACAAATTATTACTTATTATTAAATAGTAAACAAAGGGATTAATATTCTGCTATACTAATCCTCTGCTGTTACAGCAGAATGGATAGTAGCAGCGAGTCTACTGAAGAAAACGATATTGTCTGGTAGACAGTCGCTGAAAACAAAAAAACGAAACGACGACAAAATCGAAAAGGAATTCCATGGAAATGCATGTTATTCCTCGATAATCCAAAACTAATATGGACTAAACATTTATCCGACTCATCAAATTTAGAACAAACTGGCATCGATTTGTAGTTGCATATTTTTGCATATTTTGACATAAATGCACGTTTTTGCATATTTCGACTTTAAATGCATATTTGGTGGCTTTTTAATGCATATTTAGTGCTTTTTAATGCATATTTGTGTATATTTTTCATTTTAAGTAGCATTTTTTATTGTGTAAAAAAATATAAAAAATTGATACGTTTTCATATTTTGATTCAATCAAAATAAACATTTTTAAAACTTTATTGACCTATGGGAAATCTTCGAGTTCTGTGTCTGTTTGCAAAATAACTAACTTAAATATATTTTTAAGTTTTAAAGTGCATTATTTTTGCAAAAATTATAGTTTTTAGTGCATATTTCTTTATTGTTAGTGCATATTTTTCTTTTTTAACCGCATATTTTAGGCGCATATTTTTCATTTTTAAGTGCATGAAATTCCTTGCCCTAATGATGGTATACCAAGTACCTACTAGCAACAACATGTTTGCTGCACTTGATGTAGACAATAATGATGATGATTATATTAACGATAATGCTAACAAAGAGCTTTCTGAAGAAAAACCGCCTCCAATAATTATTCCAAATGTTTCAGATATAAGAGCGATGATGAATAACTTTTCAAAAATAGTAAACCTTGAAGATTATTCTTACAAATCTTTGAGAGATGGTCAGGTAAGAGTAATGGCAAAAAACGTAAAGGCATATAGAGAGATAGTAAAATATCTATCTTTCGTAAAAAAAACTTAAACGTTTTCAAATCACATTACAAAATGTTGTTTTCAGCCGATCAAGCCGTCGCCGCCGCCGAATATTTGGTTGCGCCGCCGCCGCCGATTTTTATCCGGCTCAACCGCAATCGCCACCGCCGCCGATTATTTTGGTCGGCTTGTTTATCTGCTATGCAGTCTTCGTAAGGTGGAGAAACTAACCTCAACTGCTCATCACCATCAAACAATGAGCACAGTAGAGAGAAGTCATAGAACTTTTAATGAATACATAAGATCTTACATTTCTGTTGACAGAGACGATTGGGATGAATGGCTTAAGTACTTTACGTACTGCTTTAACACCACACCATCGTCTGTTCACGACTACTGCCCATGTTAATTAGTTTTTGGTAGATTACCAAATATGTTTAAACAATTTAGTGAAGTAGATAGAATTAGTCCACTTTATAACATAGATAATTATGCTAAGGAAGTAAAATTTAGATTAGAAGTAGCATATAGAAGAGCGCGCCATATGTTGGATAGATCTAAGTTACGACAAAAGTCAAGTTACGATAGAAATACATTAGATTTTAATTTTGAAATAGGAGATCTAGTTTTGCTTAAGAATGAAACAGGGCATAAATTGGAAAACCAATATAAAGAGCCATATGAAATTAAAAATATAGATGAAAGAAATAATGTAACAATAGTTGATAAGAAAAATAAGAAAGAACAAATAGTTCATAAAAATAGACTTAAGATTTATACACAATGATAGAATTACAATTCAAATAAAAATTCAATTAAAATTCGAATAAAATTCCAATATAGAATTCCTATCAAATTAAAAATTCTGCAGCCTGCTTTTGAACGGACTAGTTCGCAATGACGGAAAATTTAATTTGTTCCAAGTGCTACAAAATCATTAAAAAAAATTGTGAAATTGGTTGTGTTATTTGCCATTGTAAATTTCACAAAATTTGTGCTAAAATTGAAGATGATAGTGCGGTTAATGCCATATTAAATTTTGACAACATTGTTTACAATTGTAATAATTGTTTACAATCATCTTCTGATTTAATCAAAAAAGTTAGTTTGTTGTCTTATGAAATTCAACAATTAAAAAATATGTTCTCTGAATTTGTGAACAATAATGCAAAAGAAAATGGAAATAACAACATGAAACAGAAGTCCCATCGAAGTTTGCCAGTTCTCAAAACCAGTTTTAATTCCAATATGCAGAATGCTCAATGTATACAAACAACAACAGTATCTGCTGAAAACAATAATTCAAATATTTCTTTTCGTTCGTCTGCTAATAAGAAAACAACAACAACGTGTCCTATTGTTAATGTTGATTTGCCTTCTACCAGTGTAGCTGCAAAAACTGCTGTTCAAACTACAGCTGTTATTGATGACGTATGCTATGTTAACAAAACTAACAATGTCTCTCGAAGTGGAGTAACGTTACTTCTAGGAAGAAGAATAAGAATAAACGTAAAGTTGTAGTTGGAGATAGTAATAATTTGGAATTGGATATGGTACATAAAATGAGATGGGTGCACTTGTCATCTTTTAAGCCAACTGTTACTGAAGAAGTTATCAAGTCATATGTTGCTAAACATTTAGATATTGATTTGTCTCATATATCTTGTTATAAACTAATTAAAAAAGATGCTTCTGTGGATAATTTAAGGTTCGTTAACTTTAAACTTGGTATTTCATCTGCTTTTTATGAAGAACTTTTTAAGCTTGAGCTTTGGACCTCAGATATAAGAGTCCGTCCTTTCAATTTTTTCCGAAGAAGTCGCCACCTCAACGACAAACCTAATAAATTCTAAAAAATCGTTAAAACTTTATTACCAAAACGTTTCTGGCATGAGGTCTAAATCATCATTTTTTAGTACCTTCATATCTCAATGTGATTATGATGTGATTGTTATTACGGAGACTTGGCTAAATTCTGACTTTTATGACGAAGAATTTTTTAATACCTATCTATATGTGGTCTATAGAAAGGATAGGGACGCTTTAAAAACTGGTCTTGAAAGAGGAGGAGGAGTCCTTATTGCTGTTAAGAAATCTCTTTGCTGTAAACTTATTCCTTTAAATAATTTGGATTCGGAACTGGATCAATTATGTGTGTCTATCAAATCGGTTACTTATGATCTTTATATATGTGCATTAGGCCGGGTCGATTTGTGGGAAGGCAAAAAAATCAGGGAAAATCGTATTCTAGGGATCAAAATAAGAAACTTTGCCGAAGGAACCATACCTCTAAAACGAATTCTACTACCCCCCAACTGTTGACTTTTGTCCCGTAGGGTCAAGTTTTGAAAAATCACACTTTGACCCATTTAGAGTGCCCCAATCGAGTCCAAATGTATGACCGACCCCCACTAACTTTAGAGGGCCGATCCACCCATGCCAGTGGCACACCCCCTGGAACTCCCCTGGGGGGTTCCCCATACAAACATTTTAAAAAATCACCATTTTTGGCACTTTATTTTATTATTTTTTATTTATTTTATTTATTTTTATTATTTTATTTATTTTTTCTCCTTAGAAATTTATTTAGTCAGAACATATGTAAATGAAAAAATTAATTTAACTTAGTAATAGAAAAGAAAAAATAAAAAATTACTGTTTGAAGTCTTTTTTGCTTTCAAGTCTGGGCAATTTCGCACGGCTCTCTAATGTCGTCGCCATAACAGCCTACATTTTCCGGTATAACTCGTTTGGAAACGCTAGCTAGCAATTGAACGTGTCGTTCTGTTTCTTGTATGTGTGATGGAATTTTTGGATCATTAAACGGTGGATCATCTTGATTTAAATATTCTTTCAAAGTATCGTATGGAATGCTTCGCGTGAATGGTGGTTCAAATACGTCATTTATGTTATTAATATTGATCATTTCCGTGTAACTTGTGCAATAAAAGTTTATATCTGGTTTTTTATAAGCTCTAAGTCCCGTTGGGTCGTCAACATCGGTTCGATAGCGTAGAATTATCTTGATAGCACAGTCGCGCTTTTCTTTGCTATCATCAAACAACATTGATAACAAGATATTTTCCGAATGCGCATAATATGAATTATCTGTAATTACTTTATTGACAATTTTGCGTAAACGAGGTTCTAGAAATCTTGACCAACTAATGAATTTGAAAAATAATCTACTACCGTACACGACAGAGCTGTAATACTTGATATTGAAGTACATTGGCACATAACATGTAATTATAAATTCAACCAGTATTCTTAAATTTGCATCTGGATTTTCCGTTGTTACATATAATCGTAATAGTCTAGCGGCCTTGGTGAGCCACCGAGAATGTACAATTTTCCCTGGTTTGATGTTTGCCAGATCCACTGAAACCACGCCGCTAGAAATTGCATGGGCCATGTCGTATAAGTACTTGGAATCGGTGGAAAATTCAATTTTTTCTGGAGCAGGGGGCATATTTTTCAACTCAATTTTCTGAAAGCCGTCCACCACCTGAAAATATATAAAAATAAAACAATTAAAAACGGTTGACAATTATAATAAATGAGTGATAGCAATAACTTACCGGAAGAGTTTCACAAGTTTCGATTTGACGGCTCAATTTTCCGGTTGCCGATCTTGGTCCAGTGCTGGTTGATTTATCCAAAGCTTCAAACAAATGCCGAAACGGAAGTTCGTTGAAGTGTAGAAGGCAAACGAACCAATGCAATGGTCTTTTTAACAGCAATTCGAATCGTCGTATAATTCCACCGTTTGGGCCAGTGTTTGTTGGCTCACCGTCAGTGCATACGCCAATTAATGCATCCAGTGATATATTTTTATCGTTGAAAAAATCATTTAATTTGGTTGTTTTGTATTCAGCGGTTTCATGTTCCAGTCTTACGTAACCAATCAATTCAGAATTCGGTTCTCTCAAAATAACAAGATGAGGTTCTTTTACCATTCTAGTATGATACTTCTCATCAATTGTATCTCTCGTTAAAGTATCATCTTTTCTGCCATCGAATGAAAATGCTAACAAATTGGTATCATCTAACCGTTTGCGAAGCACTTCTTGTCTGCATTTCTCTTTTTCTCGGCGAACTTTCGATTTATCCATGATGAGAGGTTTGCCATGGATATCTTTCATTTTAAAATCTTGGAAAAGAGCTGTTCCCATTGCTGATGCTACTCTATCAGGCACGCCAAATCTGTCACATACCAAGGCAAAGTTAAAACAATCATATCTCTGTGTGTATTGTGAACTTGTGCTTATATCCAAATCTTCTTGAACCGGTGGCGGTGCGTATGTTGAATCATCGGGATCTTGGTATGTTGGCATTGATGACATAGACGTTGCTCCTTGCTCTTCAATTTCCATCGCAAATACATCCACTGTTAGACTTCTCTGATTATGTTGATCGTGCATAAACTCTTTGAGGCGTTCGGGAACCAAACCGCATGCACATGGAGCTGCCTTCAAATCGCATTTACATGTTCCAATGAAAAAAATTGTTTCCAGAGATTTTACATACTCTGTAAATTGTTGGGGTTTGTTTCTTCTCTTGATTTGCTCTTGATATTTGTCAAGCAATCTATTCAATTTATTACATACACTTTTTTTCAGCATTATTCCCATACCAAGTTTTTCCCAAATTCCCATCAACTTATCTTGTACTTGAATAGTGAATGCTTTATAGGACAACTTTTTTTGTTCGCTCAAGTAAAAATAATATCTCAAGATATCCAGATGGGTTGGTAAATTAAGATCAGTCAAATCAGTAGACACACCAAAAACAGTAACATCATGCCTGGGTATATGACTCATTGGGTTTTCGATAGTTGTTGATGTTGTTATTGCTTCATCTTGCGGTGTAGAGGATGGTGGATTCATTGTAAACTTCTTGATTTGGAATGATTTTTTTTTAAATATTTTTTTATCTCAAATTAGCACTTCACACTTCGAGTTCTTCACAACGACTTAATGCATTCACAAAAACTGTTGCGTTATATATGGTCTAGGAGACGAGGTAATAAGAATGAAATGGTAATTTCAATTCTACCTGTAACCGATTTTGTTGTCAAAACTGCCCATAAAGTACTTACATGTAAATTAAACGTTAATCTGACTACAAATTCTGTTAAGCAAGTGCGCCTTTTATTACTTCTGGAAAATCCTTTATGATAATTTTATGCTCAATTCTACCTGTAACCGATTTAGCTTAAGTAAGTTTACGACATGCAGCTGTGTCTTGTGGTGGCTTAAAAAACCCACACAACCTATTTTACGACCTGCAACAGAACGACACGTTCAATTGCTAGCTAGCGTTTCCAAACGAGTTATACCGGAAAATGTAGAGGCTGTTATGGTGACGACATTAGAGAACCGTGCGAAATTGCCCAGACTTGAAAGCAAAAAAGACTTCAAACAGTAATTTTTTTTATTTTCTTTTCTATTACTAAGTTAAATTAATTTTTTCATTTACATATGTTCTGACTAAATAAATTTCTAAAGAGAAAAAATAAATAAAATAATAAAAATAAATAAAATAAATAAAAAATAATAAAATAAAGTGCCAAAAATGGTGATTTTTTAAAATGTTTGTATGGGGAACCCCCCAGGGGAGTTCCAAGGGGGTGTGCCACTGGCATGGGTGGATCGGCCCTCCAAAGTTAGTGGGGGTCGGTCATACATTTGGACTCGATTGGGGCACTCTAAATGGGTCAAAGTGGGATTTTTCAAAACTTGACCCTACGGGACAAAAGTCAACAGTTGGGGGGTAGTAGAATTCGTTTTAGAGGTATGGTTCCTTCGGCAAAGTTTCTTATTTTGATCCCTAGAATACGATTTTCACTGAGCCATGGGCGATTATTAAATCGACCCGCCCTAATGTGCATCTTATGTTCCACCTAGAAGTTCTGATGAATTGTACGCTGCTCATGCTTCCAATATTGTACATCTTGCTGATCGTTTCAATGATGGTGACGGTTTGTGTGTATTAGGTGATTTTAATTTAACTGATATTGTATGGTCGATAGTTCCTAATTCAGGTCAGTTTCTTCCTAATAATGTTAATAAATCTTTTGAAATCAATTTTCTTGATGCTGCTTTTAGTCTTGATCTAATTCAAATTAATGTTTTTAATAAGCTAAACAAAATTCTTGATTTAGTGTTTCTTTCTTCTGATTTAAAATTTTCAGTTTGTGAATCAGTATTTTCAGTTTCACCTTCCACTGCTTCTCATTCTGCTTTGGAAGTTGGAATTGAATTTTATGAATATATTCGTAGTAATAATGTTAATGAAGTACGCTATAATTATTATGCCTGTGATTTTAATGCTTTGAATGCAATTTTATATAATTTAAATTGGTCGGATTTGTTAAATGATAATATTGTATCAATTTGTTATGAACAATTCTTATCTAATGTTTTAAAGATTCTTAAAAATAATGTCCCTTTGGCTAATCCTAAAGTGTATAAACTGCCATGGTATACTAAAGGATTGAAAAGATTGAAAAATCTTAGAAATAAGTATTACAAAAAATTCAAAACCACAAATAATGCCAGTGATAAGCAAAACTTTCTTCATTATGAAAGAGAATTTAATTTCCTTAATAAGTTCTTATATAATCAGTATATTTTGAGTTTTAATGATTCCATAAAATATAATCCCAAATGTTTCTGGAGTTTTGTGAATTCTAAGAGAACTAGTTCTTCAATTCCACAGTTAATGACTTATAATGACATTTCCTCCAATACTCTACATGATTCTCTTAATCTTTTTGCTAAATATTTCCAATCTAATTTTAATAATGACACCTTTCCACTTAATGGGTTTGATCTAAATGATATTTGCTCATATTTTGATTTCGGGTCAATGCAAATTTCTGATGATGACGTTGCCTCAGGAATTGGTAAACTTTCTAATTTTTAAATGTGATAGTGATGGTCTTTCATCATTTCTTTTGAAAAAATGCTTTTCTGCACTAATTTTACCACTCAGAATTACTTTTAATAAATCTTTAATGGCTGGATACTTTATACAAAAATGGAAATATACAACAATCTTTCCTATTCTTAAATCTGGTAATAAAAATAATATTGTGAACTATAGGCCAATTTCCAAATTGTCTAATATTGCAAAGATTTTTGAGCATATTGTATATGATAAACTTTTTTTCGTCTTAAACGTTATATTTCAGTCTCACAGCATGGATTTATGGCTGGAAGATCAACCACCACGAATTTAACCGTTTTTACCAATTTCTGTGTTTCTTGTTTTGAAAAAGGTATTCAAATAGATACAATTTACTTAGACTTTGCAAAAGCATTTGACCGGGTGCCACATGAACTTCTATTACTTAAACTTTCGAAGATAGGGTTCCATTCTCAGATTCTGAGTTGGTTTCGTTTTTATTTAACTGGTAGATCTACTGCTGTTTCTGTAGATGGAGTATATTCTGATGTTTTTATCCCCACCTCAGGGTAGCATTTTAGGTCCTTTGCTGTTTAATATTTTCATTAATGATATTTGTCATTGTTTTAAAAAATCTCAGTACCTTATGTATGCTGATGATCTAAAGATTTTTAAGCCAATATCTTCATTTGGAGATATTGCAGACCTGCAGGAGGATTTGTCTAGAGTTATTTTGTGGTCTGAATCTTTACCTCTTAATATTGCGAAATGTTTTTATATGGTGTATCATAGATGCCGTCATGTTTTACTTTCTCAATATAGAATGAAAGGTCATACTCTGTCATCTGTGGATGAAATATTGGATTTGGGTGTAGTCTTTGACGCCAAACTGACATTTGGCAGCCATTTAAATTTTATAATTCCTAAATCTTACTCACTATTAGCTTTTATACGTCGCAATTCTACTAATCTTTTTGACTATTTTACAAAAAAAGTTTTATATGTTTCTTTTGTTAGATCTAAACTGGAATACGCGTCATTTATTTGGAGTCCTAATGCGGTTATTCATAAAAGCCGTATTGAGAAAATCAAAGTTAAGTTTGTTAAATTTGCTCTTCCTTTCTTCAATGTTTTAAATTCCACTCTTTCTGCTCCTGTTCCTACATATTGTGTTCCTTCCTATGAAGATAAATGTGATTTTATCTTCTTGAAAACTCTGGAAACTCGTAGAAACATTTTTGCGTTAACTTTTATACATGGTATTTTTTGTGGCGCAGTTGATTCCTCTGAATTATTAAACTCAATTAAAATCTATGTTCCTCCTAGATCCCTAAGGATTATAGATAAGTTCTTCTTTATTGATATTCATAAAACTAATTATGCACTGAATGAACCTCTAACTAAAGCATTGAGATTATTTAATGATTTTTGTAATCAATTAGATATAACTGTTCCTCATTCTCAATTTAAAGTTTAATTAAATAAGTTATTTTAAGTTATTTACTATTGTTCTAGTTGCTAGTCTGTAAGGATAATTATTGTATCCATAGACCAAATAAATAAATAAATAAAATAAACATAATTTTAAGTAATTAACAATAAAATTTTATGTCTTCATTGTAAAAGAATGTTCATACAACACTGTTATATGAGCATTCTTCTGTAAAAGGGAGGTGTAGCACGAGTAACATGCTTTACTTGTATGTGCATATCCACTAGAATATTTTGTATAAAAGAATATCATATTACAAAACGATATACACTGGTTACATTGTACAACGACTATTGTGTTTACAGAAAGCTAAGCTGAGAATACTCAGTACGACTGATACGATATCCACTGTACACATTATTAAACAGTCAACCCTTAGGGTGTTGTACACTGATCGTTGTTTTGCACTAGTAAATCTGATAGAAAGTATTCAGTCCCTTGATACATTTCCCACTGTAGATAATTTGCCAAGTAAGCAATAATGTAGTATAAATACCGATCGATTTTGTTCAATAAATGAATTACTTTCCTTAACGTCTTAGGGAGCGTACCATCCGCTCTATGTAAAGTTTAACAAAAGGAAACTAGACTTTTTATTTACAATAGAAGGAAGGAAGAAAAAGAAATTGTGATTACTAAAATCGACTTCAGATGGAATTATTCGAAGTCACAACCCGCCCTCCAATGATGGCCATATAACCGGATTTGCCATCCCATTGTTGTTGTTGGCTTAACCTCTTACCATACCTTTCGTGAAATTTATGTCCACCAGAATTTAAAATTTCATATTTATCAGCTCAATACTTTATTTTAAATAAGTTACAAATGTCAAAAAAAGTTTAATTATAAGAATATAAATAACAATAACTAACAATATAATGAGAGTACTACAAAAAAATTATTATTGGAATAATGAGAAAGAAAATATAAATATATGCTTTCTGTCATAGAGAGTAATGATCAATTTACTTACAGGGACTTTAATGGTGTTAATTTAGATAGATGTTTGGTTTATTTCCACTCAATTGATTATTCAGTTTTATATGCATCGTCAGATTAAGACAATTTGGCTGAAACTTTGAATTCGATTATATACAATGCTTATAGGAATTTGTACCGATACGGGTGTATAGAAAACGTGCAGAGAACTGGTTTGACAATGATGAGATAAAATTGTATAGACAAAGGCGTGACTTTGCGTATAGAGCGTATAGGGAGAACAAATGTGACCACAATAGAGCGGTATATTGCCGTTACAGAAATAAACTGAAGTCAATAATTAGAAAACATAGATATAGGATGTCTATGAGAATGTTTGAAAATTGTTCACAGGCACAAATTTGGACGAAATTACGTAGTTATAGGGTTACTAGCGATAATTCCATAATCAGTGACATGAACGTCGACGAATTTAAACGTAATGCTTCGTCTCGTAATGCTTCGTCTCTGGCCGACTTTAGGCCAATTAGTATTCTTTCCGTATGCTCAAAAATCTTGGAAATTGCTATGAGGGATCAAATGAGTGATTATTTTGAGGAGAATAGGATGATTTCTGATTACCAATCTGGTTATAGAGCACGATATAATACAACAACTCTGTTGTTGGACGTAACTGAAAGAGTTAGGGAAAGCATAGATAAGGCAGATTTGGCAGCTGTGGTGTTTCTTGATTATAGTAAAGCTTTTGATGCAGCAAGTCACAAAGTTTTGATAAATAAGTTACACAATTTTTTTGGATTTTCATTATCAGCATGTAAATTGGCTTATTCGTTTTTATGTGACCGTTCACAATTTGTACAGCATGGCCATATGAGATCAAGACAATTGCCGAGATACCGAGGAATTCCGCAGGGGTCGATTTTAGGACCCATGTTTTTTACTGTGTATATGAATGACATACTTAGTTGCTGTCAGTTTAGTGTGGCTCATATTTTTGCCGATGACGTGTAATTAGTTGGAGTGTCAGACTCCACCGATATGTCTAATTTTGTGAACAGGATGAATGACGACTTATCTAGAATTTCGGTTTGGTCTGAATCAAATTTTTTGAGTCTTAGTACATCAAAGACCAAGGTTATGTTTTTGAATCAGAATCCCTTGGAATTCAACTTAAAGATAAATGGGGAACTGATAGCAGCGGTTGATCATTACAAAACCCTTGGCTTTCATATTGACCGGGAGATTACATTTAATCATCACATAAACTCAATTGCAAGTCGGATATCTGGGGTTTTAAGACGATTATATTCTATTAACATTAAAATGCCATTTTTTATGAGGAGGAAACTAGCACATGCCTTGATAATGCCTTTGATTCTCTATGGTATAGAAATTTATAGTGGAACGACGGCGAACAATTTAAGGAAGGTGAAACTTTGTTTTTACTGAATGTTCCGTTATGTATATGGGTTGGGATATAGGGACCATGTAAGCTCATTTGTAATTAGGTTTTTGGGTGTTGATTTTGAGGATTTTGTGAGTACTCGCAATCTTTTACTTTTTTATAAGATTTACAAGTACGGTGCGCCGCATTATCTCTTGGATAGATTTATTTTTATGAATTCTGATAGAGTAAGGGGCTTGGTATATCCAGGACATTCTACATTATATATGCAGCGCTCATTTACGTTTCGAGTGGCTCATTTGTGGAATGAGGTTCTTCCGTATAATGAGCGTCATTCTTCTCATTCTTTGAAAAGATTCAGGGTAATTTTAATGAATAATATATAATGCCAAATTCCTTTCACTGTGTGTTTAAACTGACTTCAGACTTTTTTTGTCCTCAGCTATACGTATTATATTTTACTTTCTCTAATTTTCCTCCCTTTTTGTTCGTGTTATATAAAAAAAAAAATAATAGCTTTGTTAAAGACATGTGGTTTTCGTTAGTTATAATAATGAAAAATGGATAAGTAAAAATGTTTGAATTTACTTCTCAATATGCATTTCTTTGAAATTGAACATATATATACAAAAAACTAAAATCTACATTAGCTGTGTTTTTGTCGTATGCTATCAACGATGGCTTATGCCATTCCCATATAAATTTGGCATTAGCTAACGTTTAGTGTTAACTCTCAACGTTACTAATGTCAAATTTGTTTGGGAATGACATAAGCCAACGCTGATAGCTTGCCGCACAAACTCAGCTATTATAGCCTAGAGAGGACCCCATAAAGACAATCTGATGATAGTGAGCGGTGTCACTTGAAAATGCATTAATTGTCAACCATTGGTTCTAGGAAAGGTTTTTTTCATAAGTTTTTCTCTATTGGTTGTAAAATAAAAATTGTAAATTCTATTTAGAATTTGTAATATTTGATCTTAAACCGAACAAAAATAACACTCATTGTAAAACATCTTCAGATCAACTAAAAATCTACAATAAAATATAGTTTATTTTAACAAAAACAATATACATTTAAATTAACAAGAACGGTGAAAATGAATTATATATTATGTGTATAATAAAATAAATCATTTACAAAATTTTCAAATAATATTAACGAAAATTATTATAAACATAAGTTGAATTATATATACCCGATCAAAAAAAATTATATATAATCGTATATAGTAATATCTTGTTTTATCTTATAATATGTGAGTATATATGTTGTCATAAATAGCCATATATAATTATATGTTTCTTATGTGGTACCTCATATAACCATATATTTTTACATATTGTCTTTTATAAAATTAGATATCAACCATATATGCTATACATAATGAGATATGACAGATCTGTTGTCATATATAATTATAAATGATCATATATAACATAATATATGATCACTAGGGCAAGGAATTTCATGCAAATGCATGTTATTTCTCGATGGTCCAAAACTAATATGGACTAAACCTTTATCCGACTCATCAAATTTAGAACAAACTGGCATCGATTTGTAGTTGCATATTTTGACATAAATGCATGTTTTTGCATATTTCGACTTTAAATGCATATTTGTGCATATTTTTAGTAGCATTTTTTATTTTGTAAAAAAATATAAAAAATTGATACGTTTTTAAAATTTTGATTCAATCAAAATAAACATTTTTAAAACTTTATTGACCAATGGGAAATCTTCGAGTTCTGTGTCTGTTTGCAAAATAACTAACTTAAATATATTTTTAAGTTTTAAAGTGCATTATTTTTGCAAAAATTATAGTTTTTAGTGAATATTTCATATATTGTGAGTGCATATTTTTCTTTTTTAACCGCATATTTTTCATTTTTAAGTGCATTTAATTCCTTGCACTAATGATGATATACCAAGTACCTACTAGCAACAACATGTTTGCTGCACTTGATGTAGACAATAATGATGATAATTATATTAACGATAATGCTAACAAAGAGCTTTCTGAAGAAAAACCACCTCCAATAATTATTCCAAATGTTGCAGATATAAGAGCGATGATGAATAACTTTTCAAAAATAGTAAACCTTGAAGATTATTCGTACAAGTCTTTGAGAGATGGTCAGGTAACATAGGGGTTACACGATCAATTTTTTCCTTTCAAGTTTTAATACACTCACACTTTTTTACTAACACACTCACATTTTAAAAATTGAACAGCAACTTGATATCAATTTTTGCTTTCAAGTTTTGAGAAAACTTGACGGTCAATTTTTAAACAGCTGATCAAATTTCTTGTAAATTTGTTTTTCTTTTTACAAATATTGTGCCGCAATAAAACACGATTGATAAAATACGGAATGTGAATATTTCGATATATCGACGAAATGATTTAAAAATAAAAATAAATAAAAAACCAATTTCTGCTGACATGAAAATGTCTGTGGAAGATGTGAAAAAAAATAAAGTCTTTTCGAACAGCCTACAGTGCGGAAACAGCCCACAGAGGCGAGCAATTTTAGTTCTTTCCTTGACGACGGCATCTTGAAAGCAAAATTGCCTACGTCACAGCTTCAAGTTCAACTGAATTTGACAAGCTGTATGTGTTATCAACTTGAAAGCAAAATCTTGATCATGTAACCTCACTGTAAGAGTAATGGCAAAAAACGTAAAGGCATATAGAGTGATAGTAAAATAGCTATCTTTCGTAAAAAAACTTAAACGTTTTCAAATCACATTACAAAATGTTGTTTTCAGCCGATCAAGCCGCCGCCGCCGCCGATTTTTATCCGGCTTAACCTCAATCGCCGCCGCCGATTTTTTGCTTGCGCCGCCGCGGCCGATTATTTTGGTCGGCTTGTTTCTCTGATATGAGTTCATTTGTAATTTAACATGTGAGCTAATATTGAAAATATTTTTTTTTTTAATTTTTAAGAAATCCTACTAAAAAAAATTATATGACTTTTGTAATTATATACAATTATATCCGAAAAATGAGAACATCTAATTGTATCAAATTAGATCGTATTATGATCATATTAGATCTAATATGACACAATTAGATCTAATTTGATGGAATAAAATATGGTTTGATACAGTTTTATCCGGATTTTGTCCTCATCCAAATATATCAAATATAATATAATGATATCCAACTAGATATAATGGTATATAATTCGATACAATTATACATAATTATATGTTGCATATGTAACTATATGTAGGTCTATATATAATTGGACATTGTAATATGTTGCGCTATATATTGTGCAATATATAACAAGATATAGTTATATATTTAGGATATAATTTCATAAAATTTTATATAATTATATCTTGGTATATATGTTCCAATATATAATTATACAAAATTTTATAAGTTAATATATGACTATATCAAAACCTTTTTACTTGTGAAGTCACATCTTGCTCCATATAAAACTATATACAAATATATGAGGTCCCATTTCCTGAATATTTTTAAATTACATTCAGATATCATTATATCTGGTCCATTAAAAAGACACTTATAATTATGTGTGGTGTCATCAACAATATTTTCCAAGTGATTTTATATATAATTATATAAGATCCGGAGTTAAGATTTCGGAATTAATATGACAAATTTTAAGTTTTGTACACAAGAATGACTCGAGGTCGCACACTTCCCCATCTATATATTTTTATAGAAATATAGGGCCCTTCTGGCAATATAATTTTTTTTATTTACGTTAGCTTTGCTCCAATAAGTGGAACATATATGGTGTAGTGTATGCATAACGTAGCGTGCGACATGAATAAGGCATGCCTACACTAAACACATGTTATTGCATTTGAGTTCAATAATCTTAGAGCATAGTACTTTTGTTTTCATTGTAGAACAATATTTTGACACTTTTTTCTTATTTTTTTTTTTTAACAAAGAAGAATGTATTATTTCGTTTTCATAAAAAAATATTCCTTAAATGTTTACTTTTCAAATTTTTATTTAAAAAAATTTTTTTACACATTTAACATTTTCTATTTCTCTTTTTCTTTAACTTTTCTTTCTTTATGACCTTTATTTCTATTTTTAGGTCGTTGATTTTCTTATTCAATGCTGCTCTGATTTCCGGTGACCGCTCGTACGTCAGTTCATGCTCCGTTATGAGGATGGTTTTCTTCGCTCTATTCAAAGCACCTCCTCTTGACTTGTTCACGTTGGGCAGTGGAAAGATTTCAAAATTTTGGTTGTTTTCCAACTAGTCGTCTAGAATAAAACTAGTCTTCTAGCCCGTCCGGCTTGTACTGATAAAAAAATAAAAAAAATGTTCGACGAAAGGACACAGATTCAGCATAAGCTAGGTTTTTCTGTGTCCTTTTCAGGAACTTTTAACTTGAATTAAGCAAGGAAAATAAGCAAGTATTTGCTTTGTTTTTTTCCTACGCTGTGTTTATTCAAGTTTTGGCAGGATCGCCATGTAGAATAAAACTAGTTGTTTAGTTTTATGTTTGGATAAACTCTGTCTTTATTTACAAAAATGCTCTGGTTCTTATACTATTTTCGTTGGGAAGTTCTAACTTCCCATTTGAATTACTTTCTAAAGTACACTCGATAGCATAGAATTTTACTTAGACTTACTTCTAGCTTAAGAGAAGTTCTAGACTTCTCCTATGAGTGCTTTTCTCAAATACACTCAATAACTTATTATATTAAACACTTGCTGTTGCATTTACTTAATACACGACAAAAGAGCGTCGCATTATTTTGATAGTAACTTCCAATGAATACTTGCTGTTCATTGGTGACATATATTCTTCATTCCCAATTGTATTTCAAATGAAATACAATGTATAAAGCATACGATCAATTTTCATTGGTGGCACACTTACGTATTACTCATAATGAAACTGATAGTATCAAAATATTGTTCTACAATGAAAACAAAAGTACTATGCTCTAAGATTATTGAACTCAAATGCAATAACATGTGTTTAGTGTAGGCATGCCTTATTCATGTCGCACGCTACGTTATGCATACACTACAGACGGCTATAATAAAGAATTTGAAGGTGAAAACAATTCCATTGAAGAACTATGGCATTTATAGGACGGGTGTGAACAAAACAAATTTTTCTGATGAAATATTTAAGAAATTATTGAATGAACTAAATATAGAGAGCGGTGATAATGAGGCAAAAAACGATTTAATATAAATACTAAGAGAATATCAATCAATATTCCATTTAAATGGGGAGCATCTAACTGTCAATAACTTCTACAAGCAGACAATTCAGTTAAACGATACCAATCCGGTATATATGAAAAACTATCGTCTACCACAAGCACAGACAGAGGAGATAAATAATCAGGTAAAAGGTCTACTAAAAGAAGGCATAATAGAACCTTCTATGAGTCCATTTAACTCTCCGTTACTTTTGGTTCCTAAGAAGGGACAAACGGATTTAAAAAAATGGCGACTGGTAGTTGACTTCAGGAAACTGAATGATAAAATAGTTAATGATAAATTTCCATTAACCAGACTAGACAACATTTTGGACAAACTTGGTAGAGCGAAGTATTTTTCTACCCTGGATATGACAAGTTCTTTCCATCAAATTGAACTTGATCCAAATTCAAGACCATGTACCGCATTTTCGACTCCAAATGGTCATTACCAATATACTCGATTACCTTTTGGTTTAAAAATTTCTTCTAACAGTTTTCAACGAATGTTGACAATAGCTTTATCTGGATTGGAATCGGAGGCATTTTTGTATGTAGATGATATAATCATTTTTGGATGTAGTTTAAAACATCACAATCGGAATTTGATTAATGTATTTGATAGACTCTCAAAGTACAATTTAAAGTTAAATGCTGGCAAATGTTGTTTTTTGAGACCAGAAGTCATATATCTAGGTCATTTAATAACGTCTAAGGGTATAAAACCCGCTCCGAGTAAATTCGAGGCCATAACTAACTATCCAATCCCGAAGAACACAGATGATATGAGAAGATTTGTAGCATTTTGTAATTACTACAGAAGATTTATCAAAAACTTTGCAGAAATTGCAAGCTGCCTAAACGATCTTCTCAAGAAGAAGGCAAAATTCGAATGGACAGAAAAATGTCAGTCAGCTTTTGAACGACTCAAAACCAACTTGATAAGCCCACCAATACTTCAATATCCAGATTTTGAGAGACCGTTTGTATTAACTGCAGACGCATCAGATTTTGCTCTCGGAGCAGTTTTATCACAAGGCCCTATTGGAGAAGACTTGCCAATATCTTATGCAAGTAAGTCTCTTAACAAATACGAGAGAAATAAGCCAGTAATAGAAAAGGAATTACTAGGCATATACTGGGGCATACAGTTTTTCAGACCATATTTATATGGAAGAAGATTCACAGTGGTAACCGACCATCGACCACTAGTAGCCTTATTTTCACATAGGAACCCAAGCTCAAAATTAACTCGAATACGATTGGAACTCTCCGACTACGATTTCGATATTGTATACAAAAAAGGAGCTAATAATACAAATGCAGATGCACTGTCTCGCATTCAACTAGACTCCAACTCACTTAAGTCCATGATACCTTTAGAAAACGATGAAACCATAAAGAAAACACTAATTATAACACGAGGCATGAAACAGAAATTAGAAAAAGATGAATTCCAGAAAAATAAAATAAAGGATGCAACCGAGGAGAACTGTAATTCTCATATCGAGCCTGATCATCTCTATATGTGGGAATGCACATCCATCAACGACATCAAGCGCTCAAGAAAATTGAAATTTGTACTGGAGAAAAGACCGGCAAATCATGTCTATAAGAATGATTTTAAAAACTACGTAGTTGAGGAAGATAACAAGAAAAATGAAACACGTGTGAGATGTAGCGAAAATCCAAATATGAACAAATTATTGGAGAAACTATCATCTAGTTTGTACAAGACAAACCATAGGAAATTTGCAATCGCAAGAGACGATGCAATATTTAGTAGGATATCTTCAGATGAATTTAAAGGGAAATATAATGCATATAGTGCATTGAACGGAATTGGAATCGTCATTTTGTTATACAATAAGCCTCAAAGGATAACTAGCGATAGTAGAAAGCTGGAATTGATTAAATCATTTCATGACACCCCACAGGGAGGTCATTTTGGTGTAAGAAAGACACTATTAAAACTCAAACAAAGATACATATGGAAAAATATGTACAGAATGGTGAAAAGATACGTATCTACATGTGATCTATGTCAAAGAAATAAGCAAATTAGACACACTAAAGAACCACTTTGTGTAACGGATACACCAACACAAAGTTTTGAAACAGTAGTGATCGATACAGTAGGTCCACTACGTCTGTCAAAGAATTATCGTTACATACTGACAATGCAATGCGAATTAACAAAATACGTTATTGCATGTCCAATGGAAACGAAAGAAGCTAAGTCAATAGCAAAAGCATTGACAGAGAACCTGATACTAAAATATGGCATTTTTAAATCATTAAAATCAGATAGAGGTACAGAATTTACCAACGAATTAATGAAAGAAACCTGTGCTTTGCTAAAGATAGAACAAATTTTCTCTACACCTTACCATCATGAAACTCTGGGTACAGTTGAACGAAATCATAGGGTTCTAAACGAATATTTTTTATCGTTTGTAAACGACGATAATTGGCATTCATGGATTCCATACTACACTTTCGCATATAATATTACACCTCATGTCGAAACTGAATATTCTCCTTTCGAATTAATATTTGGTAAATTACCAAACTTACCAGGGGAAAGGGTTATGAATTGTGATAGGGTATATGATTTTGACAACTATGCGAACGAATTAAAGGTTAGATTAAAAAATTCTTTGGAAAATGCTAGAAAATTAATAGAAATAGCTAAAAGTAAAAGGGAAGCGAAATCACATGAAAAGACAAATAGTATAGAATTAAAAGTAGGAGATTTAGTTTTAGTTAGATTAGAAAGCAGAAAGAAAAGTGAATCACCGTATCACGGTCCATATGAGATTGTCGATATGGATGACTTAAATGTTTTAGTAAAAATTAACAATATAAAAGCATTTTACAAAAATTTGTTAAAAAAATATTCAAAAGAATAACCATAGCACATAAACCAAACATTTGTATTTTAAACAATCATAAAAAGAAAACGATAAAAAAAAATAATTGTAACATGATAAACATTTTTTTTTTAATTTTAATTGTATAATAAATTATAAAATAACTAGACTATATATTGTTCTAATTAAGTTCACTTGAAATAAAAATGAAATATAATATTGGAGAATAAAATTTAAACACATGTAAACAAATAAAAACAGAAATTAAGTAAACAAAAAAGAAACCACCCAAGTACACTTGAGAATGCACTTCATGCGGTAGTGTACTTAAAAATCAAACAATTAGTATTAAGAGGCAATTGTTCGATTTTCTTTTTAGGGTGAGGGTGTAGTGTATGCATAACGTAGCGTGCGACATGAATAAGGCATGCCTACACTAAACACATGTTATTGCATTTGAGTTCAATAATCTTAGAGCATAGTACTTTTGTTTTCATTGTAGAACAATATTTTGACACTATCAGTTTCATTATGAGTAATACGTAAGTGTGCCACCAATGAAAATTTATCGTATGCTTTATACATTGTATTTCATTTGAAATACAATTGGGAATGAAGAATATGTGTCACCAATGAACAGCAAGTATTCATTGGAAGTTACTATCAAAATAATGCGACGCTCTTTTGTCGTGTATTAAGTAAATGCAACAGCAAGTGTTTAATATAATAAGTTATTGAGTGTATTTGAGAAAATCACTCATAGGAGAAGTCTAGAACTTCTCTTAAGCTAGAAGTCTAAGTAAAATTCTAAGCTATCGAGTGTACTTTAGAAAGTAACTCAAATGGGAAGTTAGAACTTCCCAACGAAAATAGTATAAGAACCAGAGCATTTTTGTAAATAAAGACAGAGTTTATCCAAACATAAAACTAAACAACTAGTTTTATTCTACAATGGAAACTCCTCATTAGAAAAGATATAAAAAATACTATCTATTGCGGTGGGTTTCCTTCGATTTTAATGTAATTTGGATTTGTGACAAAAAACAAAACTTAGACAAATAGGGTATCAAATTAAAGGTTTTTTGAAGACGAACGTCCAAGCATGTCCAATACTATCTGTTTTGAAAAAAAAATGTTGCCGAATAGCACATTTGTATATGAAATTGTTGTTGTATTGAATTCAAATTTACATAAGATTATGGAATTCACAGTTCGTACTACTTTAAGTAGTAAATTAGCATTTATCGTAAATTTGACAACTTGGGAACAAATCGGTATAGCTTCCTTGTGAGTACTGCAGAATTAAATGCTTAACATGGATTTCAATCGTGAGATTCTTCAAATTATGGTAGAATAATTTTGAAATCGTATTAAGAATCAGTGACTCGAAATTTACTAACTTCCAAACCTCAATTAAAAATAAGTATATATCTATGCATTATTTGTGTTTAAGAAATATGAAATTAAAGTATTTCTATGCACAAAACGCCAAATTTTAAACTCATAAAAAAATTTCCATATTCCCAACAGCTTCAGCCGGTTAGCCGTTTGCAGCCGATAATGACCGGCGGCGGCGCGGCTGAGGGAAGTGATCGGCGGCTGATCGACTGACCGGCGAAAATTGGATGGCTTACATCACTGGTCTAGTGGCAATTAAAAGCAACTTAAAAGTTTTGCAGTAACAAATAAATAGCAAGTTTGTATTTGCAATGGCTTCCGGTACTACCCTTCAAAAAGCCATTGATTTAGAACCGAAGCCACAGAAGAGGATCGCAATAAAAATTATGCTGAGGCTTTAAGTTTGTAAGAACATGGTGGTGGGTATTTTTTACATGGCATTAAATATGAGGCTCAAGGAGAAAAAGCTAAAGATTCAATAAGAGCCAAGTGCTTGCAGTATTTAGATCGTGCCGAAAAACTTAAGGAATATTTGAAAAAGGGTAAGAAGCCAGTCAAGGAAGGTGAATCTACTTCCAAAGACGACAAAGATAAAAAAGTGATAGTGACTCAGATGGTGAAGATCCGCAAAAGAAAAAAATACGAAGTAAACTTAAGGGGGCCATTATTATTGAAAAACCAAAAGTAAAAAGGTCAGATGTTGCTGGTTTAGAAGCTGCCAAGGGAATTTTATTTTTCGGTCCTCCTGGTACCGGTAAATCATATTTAGCCAAAGCTGTGGCCACCGAAGCCAACAAGTCCATTTTCTTCTCAGTTTCCAGTTCAGTTCTCATGTCTAAATGGTTGGGTGAATCATAAACCATCGGATATTTTCATTGACGATATTGTTTAATGATACCGATGGGATTTTATTACTGGGTGCTACGAATATAAGTACATTGGGTTTTGGATTCGGCTATTCGTCGTAGTTTTGAAAAGCGTATTTATATACCCTCCCAGAAGCACATGCTCGTTTGGTTATGTTTAAGATACATTTAGACAATACAACGCATGTATTGACGGCTGGTAAAAGAAAGGGTTACTCTGGTGCCGATATATCAATTGTTGTCCGAGATGCTCTTATGGAACAAGTACGTGAAGTACAAACTGCTAAACATTTTAAAAAAGTGACAGATCCATCGCCACTTTATAAAGATGTGATATGCGATGACTTATTAGTACCATGTTCTCCTGGTGATGATGGAACTACAGAAATGAACTGGATGGATGTGCCAGGTGACAAACTATTCGAACCACCTGTTACAATACGTGATATGTTAAAATTATTGTTGCGTACAAAGCCTACAGTTAACGATGATGATTTAATTAAACTGCGTAAATTTACAGAGGATTTTGGGCAAGAAAGCTAAATAAACGTATATAACAAATTAAAATTATAATAAAAAAAATTAATAATATGTAAGTTCCAAACGAGTGGTTCAAAATTATAGCGCACTTACAGAGAATAATAAAAAAGGATGTATGTATATTGCGAAATATTTTAGTATTTTGATTTAAATTAATTACTAAGCTTGTTTTTTAAGATGTTAGCTACTTTTTACCAAAAATTTCACAAATTTGTTTTAAATTTTGAGAAAATACCAATCTGTTAAGTACCAAATAGAAAAATAACCTTTTTTGCAAAATTAACAATTTGAAAAAGTTGTGTAAACTGATTTTTATTAATTTGATATCAGATCATCTTCACGGTTCATATACTACTATATTTGTTATAAAATTTCATGTAAAATATCGTGATGTATCTGGCGTAAAATATGGGATTTCACGGTTTCGATATAATGGGTCATATGAATAAAACTTAGCAATTACTTCGAAGTAATTGACCTTAGGAAAGGCTTTTAACTCCAAATTTACCAATTGGCTGGTAGAATAGCATGAAATGTAAACCAAAATTAAAAAATTAAATTTTTAGTCTAGTCCCAAGCAGACTAGATTTGTGAAGTAATTGCTTAAAAACCCTGTATTTGCCTCTATTAGTAATATCTATTTTTTTATTCATATGATCCAATGGCTCCGAAAAACTATCGTCATATTTTATTGAAAATCATCATCAAAAATATTACAACAGTATTGAGAAATGAGTTTAAATTAATCTCTGGTACTCGGAACCACTTTTCAAAAACAATATCATTACCGATCTCTGGGAATAAGATTTATAGCCTTATGAAACAATAGCAAAAATTCCCATCATATACAATTAAGGTTTGGGACGAAAGTGCCTTAAGAAACAATTAAAAAATAATGCAAATAAATTTAAACAAGTAAATATTTTAGTGAAAAATTACTTGTTTTACATTTTTTTTTGTCAAAAAGTTACTTATAAAATTTTGCATAAAAGATAATTGAAGTGTTTTTAAAATTGTTACAAAGATATACGACATGGGAGGTAAAGGCATTGTAGAATAGAGCGGCTGAACATAGGGCTTGAATATGAATATCAGATGATGTTTCAGGAGAGCGAAAAAACTGTTAAAAAATAGCCTTTTAAGATATTTTATTGACATCATATGCCTTAATGATGATTTTAGTAAATGAGGTCGTGAATCATATGATAATTTTTAGTTGGCAAAAAAAATCCCGGGATTTGGCTTTAATTCATTAGCACAATTTTATGGAGCAAGAGCAGTTTAACGGCATAGCCCAGATTTTTTTGAAGAATGTAGTACTTTTTGAGGTGATTTAAAAAATATGATCTTTTATGTAGGACACATCTTTCGAGTGGCTAAGGCTGAAATTTAAACCTCAAATGAGTTCGGAAGTACATATCGGATAAGTAAAACATGAACACCAAAAGAAAGGTCTCTGAAATATCTTTTTCTTGAGGGTTTAGAATGATTTTTCCAGAACGTTTGAAATCAAAAAATAATTTTATTGAAAACCGCATATGGCCCCTATTGAATGTAAGGCCTCCATAAAAGCCTTTTCATAATTTTATGAAATTATGTATAATTTTATAAACATTTTTGTGAAAAATTGGAACTTGTTGTATGGACTTTTATCCAATAGCATCGAATTATAACTAATTCAATATAATTATATATAAAACACACAATTTTGTATGGGGACAAAATTCGGATGAAATTGTATCTAATATACATCAAATTGTACAACATTGTATCCAATCGCATCGAATTAGATTTAATTCGATACATTTGTATCGAATTCGATACAATTTGATGTATTTTAGATACAATTATATGTTCTCATTTTTCGGATCAAATTGCATCTCGTCGTATATCTAATTAATATAGAATTTAGTACAATTTGATTTTAATTTTTTTACTTGGGAAAGCAATTAATACTCATTACGAATAAGACTTTTAGTAAGATTGTATTTGTCTAACATCGTACAGTTCGCAATTAGAATCATATAAATTTATCTAAGACTCCCCATTAGGGTGGGTCGATGTAGCAATCGATATTGTGCCATCGATTTTTCGATAGCTGTTGGCATGAGGAAAAAAAATTCCGCTACGACATATCAAAAAAAATCATTTTCGAGGCGCCCAAATTTCAATTTTTTGCAATTTTTAAATAAATGCTAGATTAGCGCCATCTTGCGTTGGCTTTTTGAAACAACTAATGAAATTATAAACTATATAACATTACAACCTTTCCAGAAAGGTATTCCTTATGAAAATCGGATAAAAAATGTGGCAACTAGAGGTAAAAGTATATAAGTAAAATTATTTTCTGCTTGATGATGAAATGATGATAATGATAATGATGATGAAACGATGATGATGATGTGGATGAAAACAAGCAGAAAATAATTTTACTTAAATACTTTTACCTCTAGTTGCCACATTTTTTAAATATATCGTTTTCCTTAAAAAAAACTTTTACTAAAAAAAAACACAGAACTTAAACCAAACAGAACTCTCTCAATTAAATAAACTTTTTCTATAAATAGCTAGCCTAAATATTCTTTAAAATAATAACTTCTCTAATATTTTTTAAATATATCGTTTTCCTTAGGAAACTAACAAAAACACAATCTTCAACAACAAAAAAAAAAATAAATCAAATTTCGGGTTTTATGCCCTTTAACATTTGAATGATACTCTTGAATCCAGTAATCGAACGGTTTATTTAACCAATGTGTTTAAAATCTCTATACAAATATCAAAATGTCGAATTCACTTTTGCTTTCATACAGATTAGCAATAACTGTATTTTAAAATTTTTTGTTTTTCAAATAGAAAATTTAACCACACTTCCTAAATTTATTTTTCAAAATTTAGAAAATTTGGTATTTTTACGCGATAAAAATAAAAATTACCTAACTTTGAAAATATAAATTTTCCGCAATAATTTAATTGCTCACGGCAATCTAAACTTAAAAAAAACTAATACAAAAAAAATATACCTACAATAATATACGCTTCACCTAACTAAAGGACGGAATACAACCTATGTATATATGTATCAAAATATTAAACCCAATATCTGTTCAAAATAACAATCTAATATCAAATTTGGTTATACTTTTTCTACCCTAAAAGTGCACTTTGAAGGAGAAAATATGTACCCACAGCTTTTTCGCTTCTGCAATAAAATTCTAAATAAAAAAACTTGCATTAGATCCCTTTTACATCACAAAAAAAACACTACATAAAAAAAACTTAAACGTTACTAAAATTTTAGAATACCAAAAAAAATATGAATATAATAATAATTATTGCAACAAAAAAATTTTAAATTTCAAATATGATAAGTCGAAACG
Source organism: Leucophora obtusa (assembly GCA_949987735.1). Lineage (NCBI taxonomy): Eukaryota > Metazoa > Arthropoda > Insecta > Diptera > Anthomyiidae > Leucophora > Leucophora obtusa. The sequence goes on along the minus strand of OX465295.1, from coordinate 259,783,183 downwards.
CTGTCAAGAAATCTACGCCCAGAAATAACGCCCTCTTCAAGGTCGGAACCGTATAAAATGTTATTTCATATAAAGATTAAATTTAATTTTGGCTCTGAACCGACCTTGAATTTTATGAGGCCTACCGTCCGCCGTTCGAACCGTTGAATAAAACCGGTACACCTCGACACCCGCTCTACTTGCTACGTCCTCACACCCTTCTCCGAGAACCGACACCGTTTCACCGCTGTCAAGAAGACCCTCGATCTCTACTCCGTTGATAGAGATACGGGTATATAACCGGGTATCTTCGCCCTCGTACAGCGAAATATTCGCGATCTCACGCCTAAGTTCTTTCCTTTTTCTATACCTTTCACTAGCTTTCTCAATATGCGTCTTACCAAAAATCTTCTCTCTAGCCTCCTCATACTCTCTAACTCTAATATGTAAAGGTTTTATTTCTCTAACTTTAGACTTACCTGCCTTTTCGCTTACCCTAACTTTACTATTAAAGAGAATATTAACGACTTTCTTCTCTTTTTCATCTTCCAACAACTCTCTACAATTAACTGGCTGCTTTACTGGGCTTCGGACGCGCCTCCCCAGTTCTGACCGTGTCCGATTTCTTGTTTCCCGTACACCGGGGGCATTCTGGGCAAGTGGTGTTATCCAAACCACAGCGGTAACAAAACAGCAGGCGATTTGGTGCCGGACAATCCATAAAACTATGGTCTTTTTGACGGAAATTCCAGCAGACATATCGGGCGGTATTGGAGGTATTGATAGCGTCTATCTCCAAGTCAGGCTGAGGCGGCTGCTCGTACTCCAGCTCGTTTACCCGAGGCACTGACCGAAAGCCTGACGTTGATTTTGCAGCAATGTTTCCGCTTTTCTGCATTCAATTCGAAAATGACTCAAGCCAAACATACGAATCGGAAATACCAACTGAGCCATAGCCGGTCGGAGATTCGGCTTCATCATCTCAACCAGATAATTTTCGGAAATCTTCCGAGTCTGCTGGTTATATAATTTCAGCACAGCGTTGCAAAACTCCTCAAAAGATTCGTGAGGGAGCTGGCGTCTGTCCATAATTTGCCGGGTCACTTCGAAATCGCTCTCGAATCGCCTAAAACGCCGAATAACCATATTTCGCAAATCCAACCAGCTCGTGATTTGCTCATGCTGCCGCTGAGACCAGTACCAGCTTAATGCCTCGCCTTCGAGCAGATTATGAAAACTCGCGAGTAACTCCTCCTCCGGGCAGCCATAATCGCGTTGCATTGTTTCTACTCGAAACACAAAATCAGCAGCTGGCATTGACTGGCTAGTACCATCAAATTTGATGTTCCACTTTTCGACTCGTGGTCTATGGTTATAATTTGTAGCCGGCGCATGCCGTCTTGGAGCTGGCGATGGGTAATTCGGCTGGCCTGATTGAGGCTGGTAATCATCACGGTGTTCATACGAATGTTGCCTCGGAGTTCGCTGATTCACCCAGGATTGCTCAGGATAATCTTTAGCTGCCACCGGCAGTACTGGTTGTTGCTGTGAAGGTGGAATTTGTGGCTGAGACGCTGCTGTTTGTTGTTGCGGTTGCCTGATGTTTCCCTCATATTGCGCCGGTGCTTGTTGATTGTTCGGTTCGGAAGCCCTTGAAAGCGACCTCAAGCTATCCGCTACTGAGGCACCAAAATACGCAAACGCTCCTCAAATGTGTGCATCAGTTCGACCTGCCGCAACCCCAGTGCAGAGTCAACCACACTTTCTATTGCCGCTCTTGGCGGCGCAGTTGGCGAAGCAATCAGTTGAGCTGTCGACGGCGCAAATCTTTAAGCCATTGGCCTTGCTGTTTGTGGAGCCACAGGTAGGTTGCGTCTATGCTCCAAACGTATGCCATGTGCGGTCAAACTGCTAAATGGTGGCGATCCTATGGTGCTTTGCAAACCTATTGATTCATTGGCTTGTTCATCCCGAACTGCTGCACGTTCTCGAAAACCGGCGTCATACTGAGGATCCATTTGAGCTGAATTTGGACTAAAAGGATTAGTATTGACTGGCGTGTTTCCTGTGAGTGCCGTCGCCGAAGTTTGCTGAGCAGTTGGTTCCATTGTAAAATGTTCCTTGGAGGATGTAGAAGTGTCGTTAATCATTCTCTGCCTTCTAGTCCTCACCATAACCTAATAAAAATAGCTTCCTAATCTACTAATAATCTATCTATTTAATAATAATATTAATAATTAATAATTTAATAATCTATTTACTAAAACTAACAAAATCCCAATTCAAAGTGCCGTACCGCCTCAGATAAAACTAATTCAAGGTTGCACAATCTGTTGTTATCCACAAATAAATCCCTAGCACTAAAATAATTTTCGATTTTAATATTTTCAATTCGAAAAATAAAATTAATGCTGTATTCGAAAGAACCAACGCGAGAAAAACAATATTTCGACCCGACAAAACCCTGCTAATTAAATATATTCGAAAAACTATTTTGAACCGTAGAAAAACTTTGCTTTGTATTAAGAATCTCGAATTACAAGTATTTTAAGCCTTGAACTCAAACAAAGAAACTTTCTCTTCAATTCAAAATAATTAAAAACCTAGATTGATGGAAATAAAATAAACCGATCTGTTAATTTACAACAAATTTAATCCTTAAATTTCCAAGAAAAACTTAATTTTTAATTTAAACTGCTTAGACACATTTTTTCCAAATTCCACTTAAAAATCTGTACGTATAACTTACTAAAAAAATTTAATTGAAAATATTTCACACACACAGTTTAACTGACTGCAGCTAAAATAAATTGAATTGCTAAATTAACAAATCAAATTTTTGAATTTAAAATCTTTTGAAACAAAATTATTTTGAACGCCAAACAAATTTAATTTTCGAACTTTAAATTGTTTTTAAACCAATCTTTTCCCCAAATTGAACTCAAAAACTTGTAATTTTAAATTACTTTTTCAAAACAAAAAAAATCAAACAAAAAATTTATATAGAAAAAATGTAACAAACCAAATTGGCAAATAGAAAAGGAATTAACCCTGAATTCGAGCCACCTGCAAAAACTTAAAAGCTGTTAAAATATATAAATATACTCGAACTGATGCACTGTAAAAAGTTTTTATTTTAACGCATCCAAAACAAATTTGTACTGTAAGTGAATGTAACTTGACTGTAAGTAAACGCACTTAATATGTTCGACACAAAATCTTATTTCGAACCGACAAAAAAAAAATTACTTGGCTTCAAAATACCCGATATAAAAGTATTTTAAATTTTTAACTCAAAAACTCAAAATTTCAATTCCAATTATATGACACCTCAAACCAAACTGCCAACTCAAAAATTTAAATTTTTACTTTAAGTGTTTAAAACAACAACTATTTTAAATTCCACAGATTTTAATTTTGAATTCAAAATATTTGCAATTAGACAAAACAAAAAAAATTATAATTCAACCAATTATAATTACTTTGAAATTCACCCAGTTCTAATTTCCAAACCAACCAAATTGTTAATCAAAAATTAAAATTTCTGAATTTTAAATAAAAATACTTTTGAAAACCCAAAAAGTTTTAACTTCTAATTCAAAATACTTACATTAAGAATGCTTGAAATTTAATACATTTCAGTTGCCTGCAACCAAAATCAACCAAATTTCACAAAAAAAAATTTACTTTAAAACTTTCAATGCTCGCTCGAAATTTCAATTTAAACGCTAATATGTAAATCCGACAAAGCTGCTTTAACTTTTCAATTAAAAAAAAATTTATTTCAAATATCTGATATCCAAATACTCATAAAAATCAGTGGTGAGCTTCGAAAGACTGTAGGGATTAAAGGCCAAAATAAACGCATGCTTGAAAAACCATAAATGAAACTATATTTCAAACAAAAATCATATAAAATAATTTTCGTTCTCCATTTTCAGAAATAGAAACGCAATAACAATGAAATGCATTTGACTGGGAGCTAAACCAACCAAACCACAATTCCGGAGTCGATCGACGGTGAAGTCTACCCTTAAAAAGAATTTGACGTCACGACTTACCCACACCCAAAACTGTAGCTTGGCAAGTATTTTAAATTTTGTCTATTGAAACTACTTTAAACTGAAATTTTCTTGCCTGTTACTTTGTTTTCTTGGACACTGTAGCTTCTGATACTCTTGAATAACAATTCTCTAGTAATCATGACTTACAGATGTCCTTGAAAAACAAAATAACAGCAAGCCTTTCCGGTTTTTACCCCACAGGTGTCACCTTCCCACAACGTCGCAAACGAATGATCGCCTTGATTGGCATAAACCATTGTGATCTTACGCTGTGAAAGATGACTCTGTTGAATAAAAACTCGGAAAGTGATGCATGCAGTAGGTACCCGAATTTCGGGCCCCCATTGTCGGGCGCCATTTTTGTCAATAACTTTGGGACTCTGACGTCCCAGTGGCGTAAAATATTGGCAACGCTCTAAAGCTGTAAATGTCAGACTAGAGTCGGTAGAGTGCGGGGTTCACCAATAAATTACCCACAAGTTACTGGAGGAAAATTATGAAATATTAAAAATAAAATTTCATACACGGTTGTGAGGATGGTAACTATAAAAAAAATTCCTATTGCTTTTCTATTTCACTTTGGCATTCTTGTTTTTCTTCACGTACGGTTTCCCAAAACATGTCGTCCATCTTGGCCGGCAGCCATGATGGTATTTGCTGCCTGACCTGTCCTCCCTCTTCCATGGCATTCCGCGGTCAAATCTATAGAATGCCCCTAAAACTGTCCTCTACAGCCTTTCTAACTCACTTACCTTTTATAAAGAACTATTCCATGCTTTTAATTTAAAGCATAATTTTCAAATAAAAAGATGGCGGATTTCATTTTTATAATTTTACAATATTTAAATGTTTTCCTTTTTATTTATAAATTTATTTAAATTTGGAAAAACAAAACGCGAGCAAAATAAAAATCATAACTTTATAATTACTTTATTGGATTTGAAAAAGAAACTGGTGATTCAACAAGTGTGGAATATAGAACAATCTAGAAATTTAATGACTTCACGTAAATTTAACAATATCTGGGGTTTAATAAATTTTTAATTCGTATTTAATTTTCGCTTCAATTTTCAATCTAAACTTTACTCAATATTTTTGCAGAACTATATTATAATTTAATTTTTAATTTGATTTTCAATTTAATAGTTTTTTTTTTGTATTTCACTCAACACGATCGTATAAGGCAAATCCATAAAAAGCCGCAAAAGAAATAAAAATGGCCGAGGGCTTAGTTACTCCCACTACTTTAGCAACCTAATTAAATCAAGCGTAGAAACTATTATCAATCTTCTTTCCTTTCAGGTTCCAAAATGGCTACAGGTGCAGCGGCGCGTAAGTATTATTTTCTTCTACCAGGTGCTCCCCAAGGTTTCTCAGTTCGTCAATGGTTCGCAGGTAAGTATTTCGGTATTCATGTTAGAGAATTCTTTTGCTTTTTTTTTTATATACTTGTGTGTTTTTTCTGTGTTTTCTTTTTTCTTATTTTTTTTTTTTCTATTAATTTTCCTGTTTAGGAGAAACACCGGCGCAAATTAAAAACGGGGCAATTAATCCCAAACAAAAACTACCCAGAAACATACAGGCCTGAGCTCAACCCTACCTATCCCTGGCACATCTTTCCACTGCTTGGCAGTAAGGATAAAACTAATTCTACGTATTTTTCACACGATGTTTTTCCTTATTGTTTTCACTGTTTTATATATGTATATATATTTTTTATATTTATTTCTTCCTTTTTTTATATTTTTTTTTTGTATATTTTTTTTGTATTCTTTTCTTTTACTTTCTTATATTCCGTCCAGTCCGTATTTTGTCGTCAGGTGAATCCTTCCTATGCAGTACTAAACCTTGAATACCTGAGCACTCCAGGCTTGGCAGTGCTGCCGCCGCTTACTCCAACGATGGGTCCGGACAGAGGTGGTTAGCTGTGCTGGTGGCCGTTGGTGGTTTTATAGAATTTTGTTTATATGAATTTTATCTTATTTTAAACTTCGAAATTGATTTATTTTAACAAATAAAATTTGCTTTATAAAAATTGTTGTTGTCTATCTATTTTTCTCCAGAGCCACTTGTCCGACCTGTTTTATCGCCAAATCAAAAAAAAGACCTTTTTCCTCCATCTTTTTCTTCCATCTTTTTCTTCCATCTTTTTCTTTTCATTTCCCCCCTGAGAGGTTGCCTGTCAAACTCAAATTCTAGCAGTTTTTAAGGTTGTATTCTAATGCAATTCTATGTTTTCATATTCCCTCTAATGTTTCACAGTTGCATTAGAAAGCAACCTTAAGCCTTTTTGTGGGCGCACACGACACGTAAAGCCCCATAGGTCCTGGGAAAGTAAAAGAAAAGAAAGAAAATATTATTAGAGTTTTCATATGTACATATATTTTAAGTTTTATTTATTTAATAAATGCCCGGTGAAAAATGTCCATATATGAACATTTATGGTTCAACCATATATGTATGGATCCGAAAAATGAGGTAACACCTAAGTATATGTTCATATATGGACATATATGAACATATACATTTATTAAATATATGCGAATATATGCGAACGTTGCTGTCCTTTATTATAAGGTTATACGATAGATATAAATTTATGTATGACATTCAAATTAGGCGCTACATATGTTCCTTTTTTATTCATGGCATTAAATATAATTCCATATTTATCCAAATATGAGTTCCTTTTACATATATGGAAAAATGTATTCTTCGAAATATGTTCATATACAGGTACCTTTTGCATAAATTGAATAACATATACTTTCATATTTGTCCATATATGAGTGCCATTTCCATATATGAAATAAAAGATGCTTCCATATATGTCTGTATATGAAATTTTTTCTATATATGGAATCATATAAAATCCATATATGTTCATAAAAAATCCATATTTGTTCATATGTGTCCATACATAAACCACCCAGTCAGAAAAATACAAACGGGAAAGCGGTGGCAAAGCACTTTAACAGGTGGTACAAGTACTGGTAAAAAGTGCTTTCCCATTCCCAAAATGATAACATCATTAGACAAAAGGACCGGCTGTTCAAAAAGCGCCGGAAAAGCACTGGAGGAACAAAATTTTTGAACGTTGGCAAAACGCTGGCAAAACCAATAAATAGGTGGTCTGGAAATATATTTTCCAAAATAAAATTTAAAAAAAGTTCATATGTATTTTTTTGGTCCTGCCGTGATTTGAACCCAGGCCGTCAGATTGGCAGACGATTGCTCTACCCACTGAGCTAACGAGACATATAATATTTAATGGCTAAACACATAAATGAGTGATAATAGCTGGACAACTACTGGCTGTGCCAAAATGCTAGTACTGGCAAACAATTTTTAGTAACTAGTATGCCAGTGTTTGGAGGGCAAAAAGAAAGTTGGTCTTGAAGGAGCTTTCCCACAAACAAAAAAATTAATTTAATGAAACAAAAAAAATTTTAAATTAAAAAAAATCCAAAAAAATTTTTTTGCTTGGAACCGGATTTGAACTCGGAACCTTCCGACTACAAACATTTTTTAACGAAGCGTCAGCATTTTTATAAAATCATTGGTTTTCCAGTGAATTGATTTTTGTACGCCTGGTAGCATTGGCTAGGTAGCACTGGATAACCACTGGTTGGAAACCTTGGCATATCACTCGAAGCCAATTCTTTGCCAGTGGTTTTTTTATAAACCACCGAAATTTTTGTAAAAAAAATACTGGTAAAACGCTTTTCGCAAACGATTTTTTGTACCACTGGCGATTTCTGACTGGGCATATATGAACATGTTTGAGCGTATATGAACATTTTTCACCGGGTGTATATTTTTTTATAGTTAAATTTTAAAAAGAAATTATGTCGTACTAATTATTTGTGTTGGGGGGAAAATGAAAGGACAATGGACTCATAAGAATTGGTGTTGAAAATGGTAAGTTGGTGTACCTTGTAGGGGTTGCTATAAAGATGTTCATAGGTGACTAGGTTGGGTGAGTGAAGAGGGAGAAATACCATCAAATTCTCCACGTATCTTTCGTGTTATTTGTTAGTTGTCAGGTGATTTTAGTCCATCGTTACAATAGTTTTTTTTCTGTTAGTCCTTCGAGCAACGGGTTGAGGACTTACGACCACTATGATAGCCGGGTGGCAACAGCTCGGAAGAAGGATTCCTAACAATGTTCAATTTTGAATAAAGTACACATATTTAGTTCTAATAAATACATTTTCCAAAAATTTAAAGTTTATACGCATATCTTCACTGCTTTTTTAGGGTGGTGAAAAAAATAGAAAATTGCTAGAGATAGAGCAAAAAACAACTCTAATTAGCTCTACTGTGAATGATTTAAGCTATTTAGAGGTGTTTTTTGCTCTATCTCTAGCAATTTTCTCTCTCGTGTAGATGTGTCTTTAAAACAATTTGATTAATTTATTTATTTTATAATTATTACTGGTATTAATAGTTAGATGCAAATTAAAGCATTATAATCTTCATTTTTGCTTTAAAATATTAAATTTGGAAAACTATTTAATTACAACATAAAAACAAATTTTTTAATATGTTACCATTAAAAACAAAGCATTGACAGCCTGTCCTATTGTAATACAATTCCCTTTGCAGACTCAATCGTTGGGCGATATAAATAATAGCCTTCAAGCCTAAAACATGTTGATCACCATTAGCTTCTGACTGCAACCATGAAAAATAACAATCAGCACATTCTGGATAATCAGCCAACCATTTATAGATGGCATTAACTTGTTAAAAACTTATCCCTAAATTCATAAACACTTTGTAAAATTATAGGAGGCTTATTGAACAAATTTTGTATGAGAATTTCATTTTGTAAACCTCTTATAACTTCACAAAGCGTTTATGAATTTAGGGGTTTAACTGCAATGCAAATAATAATAAAAGTTTTTAACTATTGTAATTTGATTTTATAATAGTTTTACTAACCGAAAAGTTTTAAGTGAACCCATTGATGAAAATGTGGACGATAAATTTGTAAACGCACCGATAGTTGTGCCGTATGTGAATATAAAGCCATATCCGTTTGAGGTTGTTCATTAGCCTTACCCACCGACAATTCCATATGACATTTAGCATACAATTTTATATTATTTTACATTTTTTTAACTTTTTTCACTTTTGGCATCTACTTTTCGCCATATTGATTTATCTTCTTTATTTAAATTTTATGATAAATGAATACAATTAATCAAAACTATTTAGTAATTTAGCCGACAGTCGTTCAAAATAAAAATTTGTCGTAAATTAAAGCTATCGGGAATTAAGCTATCGAATTAATTCCGTAAGAATGCTATTACAGAATGAAATTTAACCCAAATTTCATTAATTTTTATAAAGTGAATTAAAGAATTAAGCCTTTTAAACCTTTGTAATTAACGGTTTACTTTTGAAATTTTTAATCGCTGCAGTCCAAGTTTACTGAAGATGTTTTCACATTGTAATATTTCGTAGTATGGTCTTATGGAAAATCACATTATTTGTTCACGCTATCACTTGCTAATTATTATGACGACATTTATCGATAAAACTAGAACCTAAAACGGCTATAATCCTTTTAGTTTCAATTCTTTGCGTTCATTATGTCTTTTTGCTATTAACATAAAAGTACCATCCCCGATAATATAGAAGGTTAACGATTTTTTGAAACATTTGAAAAAAGAAAACGTATGATTTCTATTCACACTGAATATTCTACGATTCTAAATGATCTTTTGACAGGTTTTACTGCTAAACATTGCAGTGTGAAAGGGCTTTAAGTTTTGCTTATATAAACATACACCGAAAAAATTTCTCAGTTATTAGCTACTAAATTTTCAACTGAAACTCAGGTGAAATACCCCTTACTGAGTATTAGTTAAAATATTTAATTGAATACAACTAATTTTTTTTAATACACAATATAACTGAAGAATCGGTTATTGATAACATTATTGTTAGTAGAAATAAAAAAAATATTTAAAGATAGTTGGATATAACCGATTACAAATTTTCCCTTTATCTGTACTTTTTGCAATTAATATAACGATCTGAAATTTATTAAATTTTTTAAAAAAGAAATACGCATTATGATGGATATTGCTTTTAAGCGTATGTCATTTGGTTTAACTTGTTAATACACGGACAGTCTTATAAAATTTTGCCAGTCATATCATTTCTTGGACACTTGAGCATCAGATTTCTTGGACATTCCATTTCAATATTCGCTTCCCTTAATCCATAAAATATTGAAATGTTTAAAACAGGTTTAACAATAATTTTTTCACAACATAAATTGGTTCTTGCCATAAATATAAAAATATTTGCTATTTTTTATTTTGTTTTGAAATATTTCTTAAATTTCCTTGATCAGTCTGTTTTTGACTGTGATCGCGTACGCATGTACAAACTTTTTGAACTCTTAAGTGTAAAGTGTTAATTAAAAAAAAAAAAAAAAAAACAAATAATTGTCTTGTAACAAGAACAAAATCGATTTACATTACCAATCATCATGGATGATGGTGATGAAAGTGAAGAGAACGATGTAAGCTGGCAGGTAGTTCCCCCGTCTAGATTACAAAAACGACGTTTAAGTGACTCTCCAAAAATTTTTAAATATAAAAAACCTAATAACAACAATAATTTGTCGTCCGAAAACAATGCTAGTACATTACCAACTAATAACAACAACACTACAACATCAAAAAATAATAACAACAAAATAAACGATAACGAAGCTAGTACTTCTAGACAAGCAATAAGTGTAAACAAAACTACAACAACTCATACTACTGATAACAAAGTAAGTCAAAACCAGTTTTCTGCACTAATGCGGCAAATAGACTATGCAAGTCGCTTGCACAATAACGAGTTTGTTCAAGTCACCTTACTCGCCACACACCATTCAAGTAAACTGTGCAATATTCATTTTAATTTACACATAGCAGCAGAAACATGTAGCGGATTGTTATTGCCATGAGAAAATATTAGTCTTAAAAAGCTTTATTTCACCCTTTGCGCAGGCCAAAATACCTGAACTTCGTTGACGATGTTAATAAATTTATATTGACATTTTTTACTTTACGTTTATTCATAATTTTAATTTTTTTTATCCGTATTTATGATGTTCACTCTTCAAAAATTACTGCTGAACTGTGCTAATTTCAGCATACACTGCGCAAATGACTTGCACAAGTTCTAAAATATTGCGTAAAAATCAAAATCGTTTTGATTTTTACTCAAGTCTAAAAATACACTTGTACAAGTACACAAACCAGGCCACACACTGTTCAACTGACCTGCACAAACTCATTATTGTGCAAGTAACTTGAGTAGTCTATAGGCCGCATAAGCAACGATGAAGATGATGATGATAATGATGTTGATGAGGAATGTGATACAGATAATGAGGAAACAACTATTAATAATTTACCTAAACCCCCTCCAATAATTATACCAAATGTTTCTAATATCAGCGCTATGATTAAAACCTTTTCTAATGTTATTTGTCCAACAGAATTTACTTATAAAACTTTAAAAGATAGTCAAATTAGAGTTATGGTAAAAAATATTCAAACTTATAGAATGCTAGTAACGTACTTAAATGATAAAAAAATAAATTTTCATACCTATCAAATGAAACAAGAAAGATCATATAGAGTAGTTATAAAGAATTTACACTATACAACACCAACTCAAGACATTAAAGTAGCTATTGAAAATTACGGCCATCAAGTCAGAACTGTCACTAATATTCGTAGTAGAATCACGAGAGCTCCCCTTCCAATGTTTTATATTGATCTTGAACCTAGTACAAATAATAAAAATATATACAACATTAAACATATCAATAATGCTATTGTCACTATTGTTCCTCCAAAAAAAACGAATGACCTTGTTCAGTGCCACCGCTGCCAGGAGTTTGGCCACACAAAAACTTATTGCAAAAAACAAGTAAAGTGTGTTAAATGTGGAGTAGGTCACCTTACTATCGAATGTAAAAAAACGAATGATACTCCAGCTCGATGTGTAAATTGTTTGGAAAATCATCCAGCTAATTATAAAGGATGTGAAGTCTACAGGCAAGCCCTAAGGAAAAAATTACACAATAGCAACATTGTTAATAGATCTAGGAATGTACGTTATGTACAAAATAACTATGATTTTATACCAAACAACACTTTTAATCAAGAAAATAATCAATTCTCATATGCTGATGCACTTAGAAATACACAACAAAATACAAGAGAAAATCCTTTTGAAAAAATTGAGATACTACTGCAAAACCAAATTGAGCTAACAAATAAACTGTTAACCATGATGTCAGCTTTAATATCAAAACTATGCAACTGAATCTTCGTATTGCAATATGGAATGACAATGGGCTTTCTAACCATACTCAAGAAATTGAAATATTCCTTAAAACAAATTTCATCGATATACTCCTAGTTTCAGAGACACATTTTACAAGTAGAACCTTTTTTAAAATTAGAGGTTTTGATTTAATTATAGCCAACCAACCACATGATAATGCACACGCAGGATCTGCAATTCTAATAAAATCGTCTATTAAATATAAAGTCTCAGATATTATAAGTCAACCTTTACTTCAAGCTGTCTGTATCAAAGTCAAAAGTGACTTAAGTGATGTGACTATTTGTGCCATTTATTTTCCACCCCGCTATAGTGTAACTTCTCAAAACTTCTACGACTTTTTTAACAGTTTGGAGCCAAGATTTATAGTAGGAGGCGATTTTAACGCCAAACATCCTTGGTGGGGCTCGAGAGTACGTAATCCCAAAGGTATTGAGCTGCATAATTGTGTTGTCAATAATAACTATTCTGTCTTATCAACCGGAAGTCCAACGTACTGGCCAACAGACCCAAGAAAGTTACCGGATCTAATGGATTTTGTAGTGTATTCTGGTATTTCTAGACAATTTCTTCACATATCTAATGAATTTTGTGATGCACTTAGTTCAGACCACTCTCCAATTCTGTTAAACTTTAATTCTTTTAATTCCTTCATTCAAACTCTAAAAAACACCAAATAGTTAACCGAAAGACAGACTTTAATTCTTTTAGAATTTGGATCGAAAGATATGTTAACCTTAATGTCAGTATTAAATCGTCAACAGAATTGGATGATGTCGTTGAAGGGTTCAATAACTTAATCCATGAAGCTGGATTCATATCAACTCCAAAAGAAAACATTTTTGACAGTCAAGATAAAATTGTTATCACCGCTGAAATTAGAGAAATGATGCAAAATAAAAGAAGATTAAGAAAAGTGTGGCAAACCAGTAGAAATCCAAATTATAAACAGCGGTTTAATAAAGCAGCTAAAGATCTAAAAAAGCGTCTTTTTGATTTGAAAAACGAACATCTTTGTTACTTTCTTAGAAATCTTGGTGTATCCAAAAATGATGAATTCAGTCTATGGAAAGCAACTAAGTATATTAAACGTCCATCGAAAAGAAATGCTCCCATAAATAACCTTAATGGAGTGTGGTGTAAAACAGACAAGAATAAAGCTGAAGCATTTGCTTTACATCTTCAAAACACATTTCAACCACATACACTAAGCAACAGCAGTCAAGTTGATGAAATAATAAACTTTTTTGATAGTCCATGTCCTATGGATTTGCCTATAAAGCACATATCGCCTCATGAAGTTCAAGAAGTAAATAAATTAAATTGTAATAAAACTCCAGGATATGACTGTATCAATGGAGTTGTGGTGAAACATCTTCCTAAAAAGGGGATAATATTTTTAACGTTGATTTTTAACTCCATACTGAGACTGAATCATTTCCCATCTAAATGGAAGTGGGCAGAAATAATAATGGTAGCAAAACCCAATAAGCCGGAGAATGTTTTTACATCTTACAGACCGATTAGTTTGTTGGTCACATTCTCCAAAATATTTGAAAGAATATTTATGAGAAGATTGTCGCCAATCTTGGAAAAATTCAACATCATACCTGAATACCAATTTGGTTTCAGGGAAAATCATGGTACTCCTGAGCAATGCCATCGTATTGTAAACTTTATAAGAGATACATTGGAAAAGAAAAAATATTGTTCTGGTGTCTTCTTAGATGTACAACAAGCGTTTGATAAAGTCTGGCATAGCGGATTACTCTTTAAGCTTAAAAAACTGCTTCCAACACCATACTATTTGCTACTTAAGTCATATTTAAGTGATCGTCATTTCTACGTTAAAGTAAACAACGAAACATTACAAATATATAATATAATGGCAGGCGTTCCTCAAGGCAGCGTTTTGGGACCAACACTCTATACTATATTTACATCAGATATGCCTATCAATGACAATGTTTTAGTTGCAACTTATGCAGATGATACAGCACTATTAGCTTCTAGCACATGCCCAATTGAAGCGTCAAATCTTGTCCAAAGAGAACTTAATCAAATTGAAATATGGTTGAACAAATGGAATATAAAAGTCAACACTGAAAAATCTGTTCATGTAGTATTCACATTACGTAAAGGTGTCTGTCCAAATTTATTTATCAACAATAGTGAAATTCCCCAAAAAGACAGTGTGAAATATCTAGGACTTCATATTGATAAAAGATTAACATGGAAGACTCACATTAAAGCTAAAAAGGAGCACTTAAAAATAAAAACAAAACGACTCTATTGGCTGTTAGGCACGAAGTCCCAAGTTAATATTGAATCTAAAATAATAATATATAAAACTATACTTAAGCCAGTGTGGACGTATGGGATTCAACTATGGGGTACTGCCAGCCATTCGAATATTGAGATATTACAACGATATCAAAATAAAACATTAAGATCAATAATTAAAGCTCCATGGTTTGTTTCTAATAAAACTATACATAATGATTTATTTATTCCAAAGGTTAAAGATGAAGTCAACAGATTCAGCACAAATTATCTCGAAAGGTTAAGTAATCATTGCAACCCATTGGCCATTTCCCTACTTGATGATACTGAAGAAGTTAAAAGACTGAAACGGCATCATATTCTCGATTTACCATTTCGTTAATTAATTCATTATTTCTAAAATGTAATCTCACACTAATGTAACCATTCATTTATACTTCTGTAAATACTCATTCATTTTAATCGCAATAGAATCATAGTTAATTCATTTGTAAATAATTGTATAAAAACTAGAAAGTTAGTTTGTTAAATGTTGTTGTACTTGCTGTAGTCCAATAACCAATGTAAATATTATTATATCAAATTTGCTTATTATCCTTAAATGGATAGATTGTAAATAAAATGTTTTATAAAAAAAAAATTTCCTTGATATTTAAAGAAGTTGAAATTCACAGAGTGACTAAAAACTTTTTTATTCACCAACACTTCAGTTAATTTTTGTTTATCGAAAATTAACTGAGCATATTTTTAACTGAGTAGTACTAAAAGATAGGTTAGCAGATACACTAATCGTTTTAAAAATTTTATTTTGGGGATTTGTTTAGAAGTTTTTGGGAAAAGATTATGGCAAATCATTAGGTTTCCGAATCTCCACTAGACTTCATCGGTTTTAGGGCGAAATTCTATAAGACAATCTAGACAATTCTCTGAGTGTATGAAATCATAGAAAATTGAGCCCTGTGACCCAGTGTCTTCAAATTTCTTTGCACATTTCATTGCATTTGAAGACACTAGGTGACTTTGCGGCGGTACGCTTTAACATTTTTGTATTGGCGATTTTGCATTTTGCAAAACTATGGCACCTAAACCCAAAATGGCGAAGTTAAAGTTCTTTTCCGGTTGGTGGCCATTCAGGCAAGTTGTGTCGTTCTTGGAAAATTTTTAATCTGTTTTTTTTAGTGTTAATCCAATTGGATATTTTCGACTTGGTGAGTAAAATTTCTTAGGAAACATTGATTTACCCGAATAATGACGGATTTAGGATAAAAACGGAGATTTAGAACGAGTTAAAATAAAAGGATAATTGGAATAATACTAACCTGGAGAGCGGAGAGCCTGGACTGGCTTTAATTACAACTGGGTAAAGTTTGGTCATAAAAACATCGATCCCTAATAACGCAAGTGTCGTATTTGGGAAAAATTACGATCGGCGGCCATTTTGATATCGCCACATTGTGAAATTTGAGCCACATTGGAAAATTTCAGAGGAAAAGCTCTGATACAACGCCATAGTTATAATCCGAAAACAATCGTTGTCAAGATACCATCAACAACTTCGTGCACGCCAGAGCTTGGCCCAGTTTTTATCCAATAACCAAAATACATCGCCTTATTAACACCAAAAAAAAGTGCATCAGCATAAATTTTCCAAATCTCATCCACAATCTATTGTACATTCAGCTAGGACTTCATATTGATAAAAGATTAACATGGAAGACTCACATTAAAGCTAAAAAGGAGCACTTAAAAATAAAAACAAAACGACTCTATTGGCTGTTAGGCACGAAGTCCCAAGTTAATATTGAATCTAAAATAATAATATATAAAACTATACTTAAGCCAGTGTGGACGTATGGGATTCAACTATGGGGTACTGCCAGCCATTCGAATATTGAGATATTACAACGATATCAAAATAAAACATTAAGATCAATAATTAAAGCTCCATGGTTTGTTTCTAATAAAACTATACATAATGATTTATTTATTCCAAAGATTAAAGATGAAGTCAACAGATTCAGCACAAATTATCTCGAAAGGTTAAGTAATCATTGCAACCCATTGGCCATTTCCCTACTTGATGATACTGAAGAAGTTAAAAGACTGAAACGGCATCATATTCTCGATTTACCATTTTGTTAATTAATTCATTATTTCTAAAATGTAATCTCACACTAATGTAACCATTCATTTATCCTTCTGTAAATACTCATTCATTTTAATCGCAATAGAATCATAGTTAATTCATTTGTAAATAATTGTATAAAAACTAGAAAGTTAGTTTGTTAAATGTTGTTGTACTTGCTGTAGTCCAATAACCAATGTAAATATTATTATATCAAATTTGCTTATTATCCTTAAATGGATAGATTGTAAATAAAATGTTTTATAAAAAAAAAATTTCCTTGATATTTAAAGAAGTTGAAATTCACAGAGTGACTAAAAACTTTTTTATTCACCAACACTTCAGTTAATTTTTGTTTATCGAAAATTAACTGAGCATATTTTTAACTGAGTAGTACTAAAAGATAGGTTAGCAGATACACTAATCGTTTTAAAAATTTTATTTTGGGGATTTGTTTAGAAGTTTTTGGGAAAAGATTATGGCAAATCATTAGGTTTCCGAATCTCCACTAGACTTCATCGGTTTTAGGGCGAAATTCTATAAGACAATCTAGACAATTCTCTGAGTGTATGAAATCATAGAAAATTGAGCCCTGTGACCCAGTGTCTTCAAATTTCTTTGCACATTTCATTGCATTTGAAGACACTAGGTGACTTTTCGGCGGTACGCTTTAACATTTTTGTATTGGCGATTTTGCATTTTGCAAAACTATGGCACCTAAACCCAAAATGGCGAAGTTAAAGTTCTTTTCCGGTTGGTGGCCATTCAGGCAAGTTGTGTCGTTCTTGGAAAATTTTTAATCTGTTTTTTTTAGTGTTAATCCAATTGGATATTTTCGACTTGGTGAGTAAAATTTCTTAGGAAACATTGATTTACCCGAATAATGACGGATTTAGGATAAAAACGGAGATTTAGAACGAGTTAAAATAAAAGGTTAATTGGAATAATACTAACCTGGAGAGCGGAGAGCCTGGACTGGCTTTAATTACAACTGGGTAAAGTTTGGTCATAAAAACATCGATCCCTAGTAACGCAAGTGTCGTATTTGGGAAAAATTACGATCGGCGGCCATTTTGATATCGCCACATTGTGAAATTTCAGCCACATTGGAAAATTTCAGAGGAAAAGCTCTGATACAACGCCATAGTTATAATCCGAAAACAATCGTTGTCAAGATACCATCAACAACTTCGTGCACGCCAGAGCTTGGCCCAGTTTTTATCCAATAACCAAAATACATCGCCTTATTAACACCAAAAAAAAGTGCATCAGCATAAATTTTCCAAATCTCATCCACAATCTATTGTACATTCAGCTAAACTTTGCCAGCATCAACAAAAAAAATTGCACTGGCAAACGTTATTGGGAGACACAAAAGCCAAATTTTGCAAGTAATAGCAATTTAAACGGACAATTAAACCATAAAGTCTGCTGGCAACAGCAGAAGGCAAGCTTGGCCACCAACCAATCAGCCGCAAACACATAAAAAGGCTTTTGGATAAAAACAAATAAAAATTCAACCTCTTCTTTTCACCAACATCCACGCAAAGGCTACGTCATCAACAGCCGTGAAAATCCAGGAAGTTTTAAGAAAAACAAGTGCCGACAGATTTATATTTGGCCACCGACTTTTATTGTGAAAAATAAAAACAAAATTTACTTTGGCTGCAACAACACAAATCAAAAAAAAAAAAAGTCTCCAGTGACTTAGATCGAAGCGTAATGCGGCAAATAGACTATGCAAGTCACTTGCACAATAACGAGTTTGTTCAAGTCACATTATTCGCCACACACCATTCAAGTAAACTGTGCAATATTCATTTTAATTTGCACATAGCAGCAGAAACATGTAGCGGATTTTTATTGCTATGAGGAAATATTAGTCTTTAAAAGCTTTATTTCACACTTTGCGCAGGCCAAAATACCTGAAATTCGTTGGCGATGTTAATAAATTTATATTGACATTTTTTACTCTACGTTTATTCATACTTTTAATTTTTTTTATCCGTAGTTATGATGTTCACTCTCCAAAAATTACTGCTGAACTGTGCTAATTTCAGCATACACTGCGCAAATGACTTGCGCAAGTTCTAAAATATTGCGTAAAAATCAAAATCGTTTTGATTTTTACTCAAGTCTAAAAATATACTTGTACAAGTACACAAACCAGGCCACACACTGTTCAACTGACCTGCACAAACCCATTATTGTGCAAGTAACTTGAGTAGTCTATAGGCCGCATAAACAAATTTTTAAATATAAATTTAAACCCGCATTGCCAACCCAATTGTGAAACGTAAATTATACGAGGGTAGAAGCAAAAGTTGCCTTTTTTTTGGATTTGTGACAGTGATTTAGCTGCAAAGTTCTAAGTCAAGTGATAAGTTGCTTTCGTGAATGAAAAACAAAAATTTAACATCTAAAATAGAAAGTCAACACGTTTAGAAGTAAAACGAAACGTTGCTAGTTTTAACTCACCAGTGTCAGCAGTAGAGCGTCAAGTATTTATCCTCAATGAGTAAATCTTTTCCTGAAACACCAGTAGCAACATACATGTAGTCAACATTAAATCAACTATAACAACCATTCCCAAAGCTGCAACAAAATCGAAAAAGGACTGCAACCACCAACAAAAGCAACATTTATCCGAGTCTATTAAACCAGATAAGTAAACAATTTTGTGTATAGATAATTTAATAACATTTTCGCTCCAAATCTCAAATTAATTTTCGGGCTAACAACTCTAATATTATAATTAAATTTATCCTCGAACAGAATGTTTTTGAAAGTAATTACGAGTCGGTTGTCGTTTTCTATCTGATTAATTTGATTTTCGATGTTTTATTTGAAACAATAATTTAGTGCCGAACTTTAACTTTATACCTACGCTAACCAAATCGATCTGTCTATAATTTATCGGCGATTTAGATTTAAAGCAAAAATAAAGAAACCATGAATCATCCGGTTTAGATAAAAAGTAAAGTTCAAGTGAAGATTTCTTTTTTTCTATTTCGTAACCAAAAAGAAAACAAAGAATAATTGGAACGAGTGGGTATGAATATTTGTATAATAAAATAAGATCAAATCCAAATCGAAAAGTGATATATTTGCGAAAAATGTTTTTAAATTGAAACGTTGCTTTAAGGAAATTAGCAGTTCTATTCGACAATCGTATACCCGGAGGAAAATGATAGCTTTTGATACGAACGGACTTGATCATGGTATAGCCCCGTCCAAAGTTATTTATCGATTTGGTTATGCCCAGTAACAAGTTGTCGGTTCTTACGCCTAAGTGTTCGGTGTTAACAACAATTTAATTAATATCAAACTATATGATTGCAACCAACTACAAGTTATATTTATCGTTACTTTTATAAAGCTTAATTAATTACACCAACTATATTTATGCTAACTACATTTGTACCGATTTATACCCAATGGTGACAATTATACCTATTTTTATTCGTCTTAAACTGCCATTCAAAGGTGTCTTTATTTCAAAATCAGTCGCGAGATTTGATTATCGGGCACATTTGAATTGCAGTTGGACAATCCAAATTTTTCATATGTTAAAATATTTTAAAGTAATCTGCCATACCATTTACGTTTACCTTAACTTTTTTTTACATTGCCCTAGTCCAAAAGACCATACAATAGCGCTATCGTTAGGTAATCCTTTTGTTTGATTTGATAAAACGTGGAGGCTTTTGCCATAGATTATTCGTTTATCGGGTAGCAGTATCTTATTCAAAATTTTTGTTTAGAATAACTTTTATTTTGTATTGTCAGTCACACTAGATATAGAAAAAAATTTTAAGTATCTTAAATTGTTTAAGCTTATGTTTGCTATTGTATGAACTTAGTCGGCACTTTCTTATACGAAATCATTAATGAAGTATTAGGCTATTTTTAAGCTACGTTATAAATAAAATAATATGTATCCTTACTTTAAATGAAAATTGAATCTACTGTGTTTTATAATGGAAATGGCTGAGTAAAGATATGTAGTGGTGGGTATTCGGAAGTGAAGCATTGTGTTAGGGATAACGCGATAAAATAGGCAACGGGTTATCACGGTTTCGATCTTTTGCGAAGATTGTGGGAGGGAGCCAGTAGGTCATAGACACCTTGACCTGCAACGCGGAATGCAGTGTGACGCTTGTTCGTGGCCTCATTTTAAGATTGTTTTTTTGTGATGATGTGGTACACTGGTACAAATTTTTAGCTGTGTCCACCTTATGTTGCATTTACATCTGCACCCAAATCCCGAGATTTCGACTAAAATTGAGATTTCAGTGAAAATCTCATGTGAAATCTCGAGATTCCCCATACAAAGGAAATCCCGTAAATTTGCGAGATTTCGAAGAAATCTCATGAAAATCTCACAAATCTGGAGACTTTTGCAGAATACAACACTGTGTTTCACTTAATTTGTAGAGTTTTTGCTTGAAAAAGTGGCAACGATGGTCAACAGCTGACTAAAAAATAACCTAAAAATAACACAAAATAATGAAATAAAAAAATTATTATTAATTTAATAAATATGACTTTAGACCCAATGGAAATGTACTAATGATTATAAAGGCACATCTACACGAGAGAGAAAAATTCTAGAGATAGAGCAAAAAACACCCCTAAATAGCTTAAATCATTCACAATAGAGCTAATTAGAGGTGTTTTTTGCTCTTTCTCTAGCAATTTTCTCTCTCGTGTAGATGTGCCTTAAGAAGTGTTGCGTGGTTCTAATTTTTGCTTCCCGCGAAGCATAACTATGAAGAAAGTATTGGGAAGTGCATGTCTTCCTTCCGCCAAAATATTGCAAAATCAGGGTTCTAGCTTGTCGTCCTTATAAAAAAACCAATTTACTAACATAATTAGAGTTAGATCTTTACATAAAATAATGTAAATTGTACTCCGCCAATGAATAAAATGGTTTTTAGAAATATTTTTAATTTGAGGTTATATTTTTATGGTACTTTGTTTACAAAAAAAGTGCAGCTGTCAAATCGAAATCTCGCTACTGTCACAAAGTGCAAATGTAAACGGGAAAGATTTCGGTTCGAGATTTACATTGAATTCTCGGGATTTGAAAACAGATGTAAACGCAACTTTACCCCCGTTTCCACATGCAAGTACAAGTTCGAAAAACTCAATACACTCACACTTTTTCACTAATACAATCACACTTATACGACTTGCGACTCAACTTGCAAGTAAATTTTGAAGACAGTGGATTTTTGATACTTGCGGTAAGTGAAATGACAGAATAAAGAAAACAGTGTTGCCTAGTATTGTTTTCTATTAATTTACTAGTATTTGGTAAAATAAAAGTTGTAATGCAACTGATTTTGTATTTATTTGTAAAAAAAAAAGTAAAAAAGAACACAACAGCATATCTTACTGGTATTTTAAAATAACATTTTTAAAAATTTTTGAAAAAAAAAATTGTTAAGAACAAATTTTTTCCCAGCTTTGTTAGAATATTGAATACTTGGCAATACTGGTGTGCTATTTAGTGACAACTTATGCCTTCGACGACAACTTATGCCTGCAACGCGGAATGCAGTGTGACGCTTGTTCGTGGCCTCATTTTAAGATTGTTTTTTTGTGATGATGTGGTACACTGGTACAAATTTTTAGCTGTGTCCACCTTATGTTGCATTTACATCTGCACCCAAATCCCGAGATTTCGACTAAAATTGAGATTTCAGTGAAAATCTCATGTGAAATTTCGAGATTCCCCATACAAAGGAAATCCCGTAAATTTGCGAGATTTCGAAGAAATCTCATGAAAATCTCACAAATCTGGAGACTTTTGCAGAATACAACACTGTGTTTCACTTAATTTGTAGAGTTTTTGCTTGAAAAAGTGGCAACGATGGTCAACAGCTGACTAAAAAATAACCTAAAAATAACACAAAATAATGAAATAAAAAAATTATTATTAATTTAATAAATATGACTTTAGACCCAATGGAAATGTACTAATGATTATAAGAAGTGTTGCGTGGTTCTAATTTTTGCTTCCCGCGAAGCATAACTATGAAGAAAGTATTGGGAAGTGCATGTCTTCCTTCCGCCAAAATATTGCAAAATCAGGGTTCTAGCTTGTCGTCCTTATAAAAAAACCAATTTACTAACATATTTAGAGTTAGATCTTTACATAAAATAATGTAAATTGTACTCCGCGAATGAATAAAATGGTTTTTAGAAATATTTTTAATTTGAGGTTATATTTTTATGGTACTTTGTTTACAAAAAAAGTGCAGCTGTCAAATCGAAATCTCGCTACTGTCACAAAGTGCAAATGTAAACGGTCAAGATTTCGGTTTGAGATTTACATTGAATTCTCGGGATTTGAAAACAGATGTAAACGCAACTTTACCCCCGTTTCCACATGCAAGTGCAAGTTCGAAAAACTCAATACACTCACACTTTTTCACTAATACAATCACACTTATACGACTTGCGACTCAACTTGCAAGTAAATTTTGAAGACAGTGGATTTTTGATACTTGCGGTAAGTGAAATGACAGAATAAAGAAAACAGTGTTGCCTAGTATTGTTTTCTATTAATTTACTAGTATTTGGTAAAATAAAAGTTGTAATGCAACTGATTTTGTATTTATTTGTAAAAAAAAAGGTAAAAAAGAACACAACAGCATATTTTACTGGTATTTTAAAATAACATTTTTAAAAATTTTTGAAAAAAAAAATTGTTAAGAACAAATTTTTTCCCAGCTTTGTTAGAATATTGAATACTTGGCAATACTGGTGTGCTATTTAGTGACAACTTATGCCTTCGACGATATTTTAAAAATGAACTTGCAGCAAGTAGTGCGGGCACATGTAAAATTTTCATGTTTTTTCGGTAATTTTCGAAATTTTCGCTGATAATACGTATTCTTAACTTGCAACCATTTACTTGCATGTGTAAACGGGGGTTTAATGTACCCTGTGACGAACACCCCCCCAAGCCCGACGAGCCTTAGCCGCGCGTGAAGATAAGTTACCAGTGTGACAGGGGCATTAAGTGGCAGCCCTCCGGGTTGGCACGTGACAGAAGTCGGGCAGACTTCATTACAATTTTTACAATCTCTTCAGCTGAGATTGACAAATATTAGCCAAATTCATCCGCTCACATCGGCGGCAGCTAGACCTCGACGCTAAAGTCGGCGGCGGCTCTATGCCGGCTTAGAGTCACGCTAATTGGACCTCTGGTAGAAAAAGTGTTGCTGGCAATTTTTTTTGCTTGCTTAAATTGATAATTATCAATTAACCAATTATAATTGGAGTTTAAATTTGTAGCATTCGATGAGAACTGAAAATTTTGCCGCAATCGAAATTAGTAAGGTAAAGTACATAAAATTGTTGAAGTAATAAATATAATAGTTGTGCTATTTATTGCTTTCGCTTTATAAAAATTGGATTACACCATTACGAAATTAAAATCCAATATGGAAGATATAGAAAAGCTACTGGAACAAGATGAAGATTATGCAATGAGTAGCTTTGAAGACAATGATAGCGAGAATGAAGAATTGACGATATGGAATTTAGAAAGATCAACCCCAAAATTGGAATTATTTTCTGCGTATTCTAATGGTGTTAGGAATGCCATTAAACGTAATGGCAAAGAGAGATTACCAACACGAAAACCCGATCCGAATGTCTACAATCGAAATGCTTTGTTGGCACGTGAAAACCGGCGTAAGAAAAAAATTTATTTAGAAATGATCGAAAAAGAGTTACATGATGCCCGAAAATCAAATCGTGCATTGATGAAGGCACTTAAGCGACAACTGAAAGTTGGCAAACGCCTAAAAGAGGAGAAAAAATATTTTCAAAGTCTAATTGCAAATCGCTCAGATGTTTTAAGTGTTGTATCTGGTCTTAATATAAATCGAATACCATCGGAATCTGACAACTCTGGGTTTTCAACCTCTAGCTTTGGCAATGAAAACATATCCAGTTTCAGCGGCGATCCTGCAACCACCAAAACTAGTTGCGGTAGTAGCAGTTATGATCCTGACTTATTGTCAATACATTTTGACAACCCTTCCGATGGTAGCGTAAATGTTGAGAAACAGTATTTTTCGACTTATTTCTCATCCATAGATTTTTGTACTTTGCCCGACATTTTTACAGATCTAAAAGACGTTAACAGCTTCAGTTTGCCCACCTCTTCCAGTTGGGATGATATATGGAGTAATCAAGGATATTATAGTGGTGCTAGCAATGATTTGCTCTTACCAATTACTACACTACCACTTGGAGATACTTTGCAAATTGTTCATGATGACCATTGTTATGTGGCCGCCAACTCGAATCACATTGAAATTTCTCGTCGGCAAAGTGAGCTTTCATCGACTTCAATCCACTCTGAATACAGTTTAAGTTTAGATGTTGGAACTGAGGAAATCTTTGTTGGAATTTGTTCACACAATGCTGATGGCAAAGTTTCAGCAGATTTTTGTCCATCTTGTCACTGGAACTTGACAAGTCGAACACCACCACTACAGCTTTTGAATGACGAGTCTTTTGATTAACCTGAATGATACTGCGGATGGTACAACATGAAAAAATCATTTGGTTAGTTTTGTTTTTGTTATTTCTAAGCACTTTTATTTTTAACAACTACAAACATATATAGTTTAAGTTATTGGCTAGATTATTTTGTTATTACAATGTTGGAGGTGGTTGGATTGGATTCATAGATGGTATGCGGCTCATTCTGTTTGATTACGAAGCTGTGAAGTCAGTCATAAAAAATTTACACCACTCATTGATGATAATTTTAAATGAAATCATTTATTTCTTCACAGTTTAATAACCACACATGATGTTCAAATATTCGTTTTATATTAGTGTGTTTAAGAAGAACGCAAATATCCCCATCCTCCACAAGCTTTATACAATTTTTTTTATATACAACAGAGGAGTAGGAGCTAGTGTGTCAGAGACAAGGCCCATTAAAATCAAACTTTATTTTGTATAGCTCTACGATTTAACTCTTAGCATATAAATGAACATGGTCACTAAACAATATTCTCGATATTTCAGGCCAATTTTTTGGATCATCATGGATGCTGCTGACAGTGCTCGATGCTGGTGTTAAGCTCGCACAATATGTAGCATCTAGTAAAGGTGGGTTCTGCCGAAAGCTTAGCTCTTAGTTGAATATGAGCAAAGTTTTGTTGTAGCAACACAATACTGATACACTTAATTGAATCTTTTTACAGCAATGAAGTATCAAGTGTCGCCTTACTAACCAGAGTTAAAGAAAGGTTTTAATTTTGGTTTCTATCATCGGAATAAGAATGAAACCTATTTTGCAGATAATGATGATTACCATGGTAATATCAATGATGGTAAAAAAAGAAAAAACAAACCATGACATAATTATAAAATTGTATCGTTTAAATAGAATTGCATAATGCAGAAAGAAATCAGTACCACTGTTTTGAATGATTGGTAAAGAGAAACAAAAAAATTAAATGATTTCTTCCTGCATACGCAATTTCGGTCAGTGTGTATTTATCAACTTGCCAAAGCCGACTCAATTACTGTGCTATCATATGCTGGTAAACTGGTAAACTCGAAATATAAATTCGTCACCCATCGCAAACTACAATGAATGATCTCTTTAATATTGTGTTTAATATAATTGCTTCTTTTTTATTTGAGAACCATAGGGTTACAGGTACACAGAAATCAATTAGCCAAATAACATCAACATCAAGATTAAAATGAAATTGCAAATACTGCATACGACATCAAAGTAACCAGCTTGGAATATGGTATGTACCTCTACAGCTACTCCTACTTTACTGTTGTAGTGTTATCTTTTTTGGTATTTGTTTTATAATTTACATAAATTTTATTGTATATTTTAATTGATCTGAAGATTGTTACAATGAGTGTTATTTTTGTTCAGTTTAAGATCAAATATGATAAATTCCAAATGGTGAGTTCCTAAACGTCTAAACACATTGCAGTGATGCGGTTTTACTACTGTTTCGATACAAAGCAAACAAGTGTGTTGTTTATTTTGTAATAAAAACATGTCAACAAAGCATCAACAAAATTTGTGATGCACAGTTTGCTTTTTCTATGCGCATCAATAACTTTTATTATACATTTTGGGATGTATGACATTGTCAGTGTTTATACGGTTGCGTTTAGGAATGCATGACTTTGTTCAGTTGAATTCCAAATGATGTTTTGGAACTCACCCAGAATTTACAATTTATTTTACAACAAATAGAGAAAACAACTTATGAAAAAACTTTCCAAGAACCAATGGTTGACAATTCACTATCATCAGATTGTCTTTATCGGGTTCTCTCTAGGCTATAATAGCTGTGTTTGTGCGGCAAGCTATCAGCGTTGGCTTATGTCATTCCTATACAAATTTGACATTAGTAACTTTGAGAGTTAACACTAAACGTTGGCTAATGTCAAATTTATATGGAAATGACATAAGCCAACATTGATAGCTTGTCGCAAAAACACAGCTATTGTAGATTTTAGTTTTTGTATATATGTATGTTAACTTTCAAAGAAAAACATTTTGAGAAGTAAACTCAAACATTTTTACTTATCCATTTCATACTACAACGAAAACCACATGTTTTTAACAAAGCTATTATTTTTCTCTATGTTATACAGTGCTGTGCAATATAATAGGCACATTCAAATTTTTTCTAATTTTATTCTCGTTGCCTTTATTTTTAAAGATCAAAATGGTGGATAAATTGACCATAAAATGCGAGGAGATTGTTCAGAAAATGGTGCAGAATTTTAACGTGACGTCTGTTTTTTTATTTTGTCACTTGTTTGAAGTAGGCGTGGCTTTTAATGAAAAATAAGCGATATCGATCTTCTATCAAATTACATAATAAAAATTTAGCGAGTACTGATCAGTTCTATAAAAACTGTATATTTTTGGAAGTCCTATAATATTTCCTTAAGTCTTACATTATTTTTTTCTACAAATGGTCGCCAGACTTAAACTGGCAGTGCCTTAAACATGACTAAATTTTTCTTTGTTTTTAGCGATTTCAAAATAAAGTTAACAACACTGAAATTTAAACACGGAATGCTTTATACTATAACGTAAAAAAAGCTTGACTGATTCGTTATATCGCGTTAAGTGTAGAATAAGGCCATTCACTTTAAAGTTTCAGTGTTGTTAACTCTATTTTAAAATCGCTAAAAACAAAGAAAAATCTGGTTATGTTTAAGGCGCTGTCATTTTAAGTCTGGGGAGCGTTTGTGGATAAAGATAATGCAAGATTTAAGGAAATTTTATAGAATTTACAAAAATATACAGATTGTATAGATCCGATCAGTGCTCGCAAAATTTTACTATGTAATTTGATAGAAAATCGATATCGCTTATTTTTCATTAAAAGCCACGCCTACTTAAAACAAATTACAAAATAAAACAACAGACATTACGATAAATTTTGCACCAATTTATGAATAATCTCCTCGCATTTTGGGGTGAATTTGTCCACTATTTTGATCTTTAAAAATAAAGGCATCGAGAATAAAATTAGAAAAAATTTGAATGTGCCTATTATATTGCACAGCAGTGTAGTTCAACACTTGAAAATGCATTAATTGTCAACCATTGGTTGTTGGAAAGTTTTTTTCATGTTTTTTTTTCTCTATTTGTTGTAAAATAAATTGTAAATTCTATTTGGAATTTATCATATCGATACCATAGATTCAATACAATACAGGAGAGCAATAAAACTAATTCACTTGCTTATAAGATTTTTTTTAATCAATCTGTCTTCTAGAATATTATTTAAAAATGGCAACTTATTCCTATATGTGACGCGCAAAATAGAAATGGACCTAAGGGTAAAAAAAGGGCATGGGATCGGTCTCATTCGATGCTCAGATGTTGTCCACATCAAAAAAAAAATTGATTTTTTTACCCTTAGGTCCCTTTCTCTATGCGCTGTCACATATATACTTATTTTGAAATCATTTGCGTTATTTACGTCGCTAATGCAGATATAGAGTTCTGAAATAAAAATTTTATATAATTTTATGATAATACTAACAGATATGTATTTTTGATAAATATAAAAAATATCCATTATTAGGAACAAATTCAATTCAATTTATTTCTTATAATATTTATATTATTTACATTTGACTTAGAAGCAAAGAGTTTAGGAACTTCGTTCCTTTTCTACTTAGATATATAAATTTATTTTTTTAATTTATGAAATTTATGTACATTATTATTAAACGGAAGGAAAAAAATTTACAAAAACCTTTATGAAGCAGAGGTATAAGATAAAAATGAGAAAAAAATAAAGTAGATAAAATTATGATGATATGAGTTCATTGATATGTATTTAATGATTTGTTTATCATTAATAAAAAACTTTAATTTATTTGATTAAATTTTTATTAAAAAAAAGGTTACAAAATTATTTTTTATGATTAATTGTCGTACTCGACCTCGTATGTTGAAATCCAAAAAGCAAAGAGAGCGAATTACAGCATTGTACAAATGAAGTAACAAAAACTTGGTAATGAAGTTGTATGCAAGTTGAAATGCATTTGTAAGTGCCAAAGACAGGGCGCCACAGTACTCCCCCGCTAGACGAAAGCTACCTGAACCTTGTTGGAAAGGTAGCACGTCTGCCACAACGGGTAGATTTCGGCGGAGCTGTAGAAGTTCCGTTCTGGACTGATGGCGGAGAACAAGGTCTAACGTCGATGTCTTCAAATGAATTAGATGCTTCTTCACACGGACGCGATTCGTCCAATGTATTATCTTCTCTAGTGTCTGAATTTGTAGAACCAAGATCAGTGTTATTTGTGTATTTGTAGCTGAAGAATGGTCGATGTCTAAATTCATACTTGTAATAAACGCTGGTTTGAGTCGGGCGATGTTTATATTGACTGAACGACCTCTAATGTTGACTGTAAAAAACTTAGTAGCCTTACGAATTACCGGATAAGGGCCATCGTACGGATGAGTTAGAGACGGACGTATTGAGTCGTTGCGCACAAAAACATGTGTGGATGAAGATAAAGCAGGGCTGACGAAGGTTTTTACCTCTCCATGATGAGATGTTTGTGTTGGTCGTAAATTTCGCATTTTTGTTTGAAATTGTGAAACAGTTTCACTAGTGATTTCGGCTGGTTTAATCGTATCGAAAAATTCGCCAGGTAACCTTAATGTTGCACCGTAGACGAGTTCGGCTGGGGAAGCGCCGATGTCGGGTTTAAAAACGACTCGTAAACCAAGTAGAATAGTTGGTAGGCTGTATATCCATTTTGATGCGCCACTACAAAGTATGGCTGCTTTGAAAACTCGATGCCACCTCTCTATAATACCATTAGATTGAGGGTGGTATGGCGTGGTCCGTAGATGAGTTGCGCCAATAGCAGCGTTGAAAAAGCTACGACTAAAGTAGCAGTAGTAACTAAAAATGACGATTATTGTAGTAAAAAAAACAACAAAACTAAAAGTCATCACATCGCTACTACTACCACTATGCAAACTTTTCTGTAGCTCAGCAGTAGCACATAGCTTTGTTTTAAATTGAAAACCACCATAGCATCAATCGATGTGTCTGCTACTAAATTCAACAAGTAGCAGTAGCAGCCAGATAGACAAGACTCCCAAATTACTACTCAGCTACTACTACCACTACACAAAAATTTTATTAGCTAAGCAGTAGCACACATCTTTGTTTTGAAATTGAAAACTACCGCAGCACCAATCGTCTACTTACAAATTAAGCAAGAGCAGTAGCAGCCAAACATACATGACTCCCAAATTACTACTCAGCAGAGTAGTCATAGAACTATTTTTGGTTGTTTAAAAATGAATTATTTG
The DNA here is from genome assembly GCA_949987735.1 of Leucophora obtusa. NCBI lineage: Eukaryota > Metazoa > Arthropoda > Insecta > Diptera > Anthomyiidae > Leucophora > Leucophora obtusa. Next base: position 259,752,486 of record OX465295.1, on the reverse strand, counting down.
TTTGGTTTTTCCAGTACTGTGTGTGTGTGTATTAGGGATACCGATCCCGAAATCCCGATCCCGAAAATCCCGGGATTTTCGGGATTTAGAAATCCCGAAATCCCGGGATTGGTCTTGAAAAAATCCCGGGATTTCCGATTTCATTATTTGCCATATTTTATCTCTTTTTGTATTTTTTTTTATTGTTATATTCGACCTAAATCACATAAATGTAATATCTTATTAAATGTTATTAAAGAACTAATTTTTCCCATTCATAAATGAATGCTTCACTTGCCAAATCGATTAACTCCATTTTCTGAACTTTATAAAATTTTAATTTCAAACCCCTTTATTGACTAACACATTTCTCTGATAAGAAATATTAACACTACTAAATTACAAAGTCTATAATTTAGCGGGAATTTTAAAAAACAGTATATAATATTTTTTAATTTTTCTCACTAATATTCATTTATTTTTCTATATTTTGGCAATTGAATCATTCAAATAATAGATTACAGATTAAATCAATCTGAATAAAAACATTAATAATTTAAAAACTTTTATTCAGCTGTGAAACTTTTGAAAATCATAATTCAGGTTTATTTAATCTCTTAACGGACATGTTTTTATTTATTTTATTGATGATTTGCTAAATTCATAACTTCATACAAAATAATTTTGCCGACTAAAAACAGCATATTCTTGTTAAATTAGAAAAATCTAACAATCTGCCTTTCTGAAATGAGCAGAGGTATGTGCTTAATATTTTATGTTAGTTGATTTAAAAAAACTAATAGTCACTAAATATTTCTGATGATTTCAGCAGAGTAGTTTGTATTTGCATTCAATTAATTTTAGCCAAATATAACTAAAATTTTGAGGTGTTTCAGTAAAAACTTTTAGTTTTAAAGTTTCTTCAGAGGTAAATTGTAATTTGCAATTTGCTTAAATTTAACTCATAAGTATAGTTTTTATCGCGGAACTTTTTTGCTTATTTTTAGTAGCTTTTTCTGCTATTTTTACATACTTATTTCTATGAGTGTAGTTTCTGTTTAAAGCCAGATTCACAATGCTGTAGTACTCCACTCTGAGTGGATTTTGTTCCTTTCTTTTTTGCACTTACATATTTTTTATCTCTATTTTACACACTGCACTCTGCAGCGTGGAGTACTCCAGCATTGTGAATCCGGCTTAATTTGTTCATTTCTTTATACTACAAGAAATAATAAGTACATTTTAAATGAATTATTTTAATTTGTAGGATTTATTTCAGCTATTTATTTTTAAAATTAAAAATATGATGAAACAAAAAAATCCCGAAACCCCGAAAAATCCCGAAATCCCGAAAAATCCCGGGATCCCGATAAATCCCGGGATCCCGAAAAATCCCGGGATCCCGGGATTTCAATTTTCAAAATCCCGAATCCCGGGATTTGTAAAAACCAGTCCCGTTCGGCATCCCTAGTGTGTATGTATTTTATATTCTTTTTGTTAAACAGAACAGAGCATGAAGATGCTAATTTGCCGTTTTGGAATATTCGATTGATTTTATGATTTATGATTTATATTTTGTATTTTAAATTTTTTATTTTATACTATATTATATATTTTTTAACTCACCACTAATTATGAATAATTTGCAATTTATTTTCATTACGTAGGCCCTGTGCGAGGTGGCTAAATTTTTTCTAAACTAAATACAAATAGAGAAAAGGGTTTAAAATTTATTTAAAAAAAAAGAAACTCTTAAACCTGAATTTAGTTTGGAATTAGTTTAGCCAGCCGCACCCACCCGTGGTACCAATTCACTTTTCAATATTTTATTTATTGTTTTAAAAATTAACAGTTGTAAGACACATAATGATAGAATTAGGGTACATAAATTTACGTCACAATAAGACAGCACTGTTTCAACGGTAAATTGTTAACAAGTGGTGGGCGAGAGCAAAATAAGGATACACACAAAATTCATACGTAGATCAGTATTTGTTGTTAGGGTTGTCGCAAAATAAGGATACACACAAAATACATACGTAGATCAGTATTTGTTGTTAGGGTTGTCAGATATAGCGCTTTCTTGCCAAACGTGGCGATTTACAAACACATTTGGAGATTTTATTCTTGAAATGGCGACGGACGGTTTTTACGCTGATTTAGGAAGTGGTTGGAGATTTTTATGGATATTTTTTACACTCAGTATCTAATCTCACAGATTATGATTTTAACCTTTTATATAATCCCTATCTTTGATTGAAAAGATAATATTTTTATAATTATTTGGTGCTAATGAAAACAATTTAGTCACGTCAGATTTAGCGTTTTTTATTTTTTACATTGAAGATTATCCCATAATTAGCCAGATTATTAAATATACTTTTTATAAAGTTTCGACAAAAATCGTTAACCGAAGTCCTAAAATAAAATACTGTTGACAGTGCGTTTATCTGGTTTAGGCTTAAGAACGCTAAAACTGAGTTAAATTTAAAGACAAAATAACGGAAAAATTAGTTTAATTGAATCAGAACGGGTTTAAATTTTGCACTAACTTTTTTATATGAGTGTACTAAAAACTACAGTTGGGCATCGATTATCCGGAATGGTCGGGATCGGACGCATTCTGGATAATCGATTTTTCCGGTTAACTGATGTAAAATTTTTTACGCTTTTTAATATAAATGTTTGTTTTATTTAATCAATATACAAACTTACAAAATATAACGTTAATAAGTTTTTAATTGCTACATATGTAATTACTTAAAAAAATTCATTTATTGTGGTTTGTTTCTTTTCCTTAACTTTCATATTTTCCGCTAAGAGCTTCTCTTAGATACGGTAGACTTGTATTTTATCTTGTTTTCTAATATTCTATAATATTAATCTTTCTATAATATGTCCTTTGAATTTTTATGGCCATATAAGAAATGTTCATAATGGCAACTAAAACTGCTTTCAGGGAAACACTTCCAAAAAAGGCTTGTTTCCTCTCCATTGTAGATTTTCTTATTTATAAGATTTTCCTTTGATGTGTATTCTTCCAACTGATTTACAAAAATTGTGGCAGATACATATTCGGCAGATGCTTTGTGAATTCCATGTTGTTTTTTAAAGTTCTGTAACTAGCCTCGAGAATATTCACATGCTAAGCTTATATTTAATTTTTAATGGAAGAACTTAGCCTTTTCCATTATCATTAAACTGGAAATTGGGATCCCTTTAAAACATTTTTGTCGGAACCATTCGTATTTCGCTCTAATGCACTTTTTAAAGTTTTTCGATTTTGGAAGCGAGTAACTAAATCACTTTCTGCACAATATTTTAATATTTTATCTTTATATTTTATTCAGTCATAAACTGTTTGTTTGCCCACTCCATATTTTTGTGATAGTGTTTGAACAGAAACATGCTTTTTTTTAAATAGTCGTTGACTATATCAAATTTTTCTTGAATAGTTAATACTTTTCTTTGCTTTTTACTCGATTCTAAAATTACACATCAACACTCCTTACTACGTAAATTTCAATTGCAACTAAACACCAGAGGAAAAACATGCAAACAAGGGAATCACCTTATTTCGTTTTAGACACATGTTAATTTTAGTGTTGCTAACACGTGAGACCAAATTTCGTAAAAATAAATAGTAGATATTTTTCAATCCCGGATAATTGATGTAATCACGGTTAATCGATTGAAATAAAAAAATCTTCCTTTCCTTATAGATCCCGGATAATTGATGTTCCCGGTTAATTGAATCACGGATAATCGATGCCCATCTGTACTTTAAAATGACCTTGTAGAAAATACTACTGACAGTAGCAGATTATTTTTCTTATATATCCGTAAGATAGGAACATCAAACATAAAACTGAATTTTTACTTGTTTTTAATCAACAAACATATTCGTCGCTGCTCCTAAGAAAATACCTACATATTTGTCGATAAACTTTTTTGTGAGGAGACATACAAATCTGCTTTATTTCAACGTTTTTCGGAACTTTTTGGAAATTATTTTTTTACACACATATAACCCAAACTTCAAGCTTTTCATTTATAAAAGAATTACTTCCAAAAAAAATGGCCAAGACACACAACACAGACCTAATTTAGGTGTTCCACAAATAATTTTTGAAAACAAATAGCTATTTTCTTAGGCGCAGCAACGATATGCTGATTTCAACTGAATAATTTAATTTCCATTAAACAACGTTTCTTTTAAATTATTGTATTTTTATAAATTTAGCAGGCCGTGATGCTCAACTTCATCGAAAATACGAGTATATTCTGTTATTTTAGTAGAATTTTAAACTATTTGTACGGGCTTTTTTTGTGAGTGTACTGGTGCTGATTATAATCATATTGCATACAAAGGGTCAAACATATTCAAATATGAACTCATAAACCTTTATTAATTTATAAGCCGCTTTTTTAATTAAAACATTTCAAGTTTATTATGTAATTTTGTATGCGCCCAATACACATCAGATAAACCAAAATCATTTATTCTTTCGCTAAAAAAAAACTACTCAGCATGAAAGGAGTCATATTTCGTTTTTCTGTGTTTTACTACTTTGTTTTTTCGTTTTCTGCTCTTGCTGTTTTTTTGTTGTAGCAGCAGTATTTGTAGCAGTAGCAGTAGTAGTTGTTCATTTCGTTTTTCTGCTCTTACTATTTACAAATGCTCCGTATTTTGTTTGTAGTGGTAGCAGTAGCACAAGAACAAAAATAGAGTTGATCAAAAACAATGACTGCCTACTTTGTATAAACTAAGTAGCAGGCAGATGCTTTTACTAAAGCTACATGAATTGTTTGTAGTAGTAGCAGTAGTAAAAAGCAAAAATATTTTTTGAATCGTAGTTTTTTAAACCCTGGCCAATAGTTGTCATCAATTCGGTGAAAACAGCTGACTCAAACTGCCTACCGCGATCGGATGTTATTTTAGCTGGCACTCCAAACCTTGCCACCCAGTGGAACAAAATGGCTTTGGCTACGGTTTCGGCTGTCATGTCCGGTATGGTAACAGCCTCTGGCCAACGTGTAAAGCGGTCAATCATCGTTAAACAATATCGCTGTCCTTCGCTCATTGGGAACGGACCAACGATATCGATGTTGATGTGTGAAAAACGTTCGTACCTCGCTGGTGTTGTTTTTGTGTGGCGTTGCACCTTAGAGCGTTGGCAAGCGAGACAATTTCGGACACAGTTAGCGGTATCATTGTTTATTGCCGGCCACACAAACATTTTCGGCATTAGCTTGATTGTAGCACGTACGGTAGGGTGAGCCAAATCGTGTACCATCGATAATACTTGACTGCGGAACTCTTTTGGGATGAGCGGTGGAACATTATTCGTGGATGTGTCGCAAATAAGTTCAAGGTCACTCCCTGCAATGGCAAAAGGTTTTAATATTAGTGAACTAGACGAAATACCTGACTTTAACTGCTGAATTTCCACATCCTCTTGTTGAGCTGCTGCGATTTTCTCATAACGAATTGGTTGAGCATCTGTATGCGGGACATGAAATCAGCTGTGACATTTTCTTTACCGGGCGTGTAGCAAACGTCTGTAGTGAACTGGCCAACAAAATCTAGTTGCCTTGCTCTTCGAGGAGAAGCTTTCATTAAACTCTGGTTAAAGGCGAAGGTAAGGGGTCAATGATCGGTGACGATGTAACAGCTTCTACCTTCGATCATGTATCGAAAATAGCAAACACCTTGATACATTGCAGTTAACTCACGGTCATACGTGCTGTATTTTCGTTGAGCGTCTGTTAGCTTCTTCGAGTAAAATCCAAGCGGTCGTAATTCGCCGTCTATACTGGATGTTCCAATAACGTTGCATCCGCAAGCTCTTGTTTGCACTTTATAAAAGAATTTTCGGTTTCTGTGGTCCATAAAATAGGCGTGTTATCGTTTTTGACGTTCCCTTTTATGAGTGTCTGTCGGTTCGATTGGTGTTTATGAGCGTGTGGCAAGAACTTTCTGTAGAAGTTTATCATCGCCATAAACCTTTTTAATTCTTTAGCCACCGTTGGTTTGGGAAAATTTTGAACTGCAGCAATCTTTTCAGGTAAGGGTCGAATTCCGTCTGCCGTAACTTGATGGCCCAAGTTCTGTTCTTCCAAATTCACATTTGGACAGATTTATAGCCAAGTTGTTTTTGCGAATGCGATCTAGAACCACGCTGAGATCTTTACGGTGTAGTTCGGCAGAAGATGATGCGATAAATATGTCGTCGATATACGGGAAAACAAAATCCAGACCACGTAGAACTTCATTTATTCATCTTTGGAACGTCTGTGCAGCGTTGCACAGCCCAAACATCATAAATTAAAACTCATACAAACCAAAAGGTGTTGTTATGGCTGTTTTCGGGACATCGTCGGGATGAATCGGCACTTGGTGAAAAGCTTTTTGGAGGTCTATCTTAGAAAATATTTTCTTGCCACTTAACATCCCAGTGTAGAAAATCATTACCAGATATGTGGTTATGTAACTACATACTTGGTAATGGTAACTAGTTACTTTTGTTATTACATTTCTTATTACCTTTATATGGCGATGTCGCGAAAAATAATGAGTTGTCGTTACACACCAGCATACGAAAAATCAAAAAATAGATCGTTACCTATGTGCTTACCAGTACTGACAAAAATAATGAGTCTAAAAATAGATTTTCTAAAAAATAAATTATATAAAAAAAAAATTTTTTTATTGTATTTTTTTTTTTTAATAAAATTTGCTGGTGCGGGAATCGAACCTGGGTCTACAGATTGCCAGTCAACAGCTCTACCATCTGAGCTATATCGACATGTAATATTTAATAGATAAAAACACAATTGACCTGCGCACAAGTAAGCTTACTCGCCAACATACAAAAAATCAAAAAATATGAGGTTACATATATCCTTACCAGTGTTTAAAAAATATTAAAAAATTATTTTCTATTTGAAATAATGATAAAAATAAGTAATTATCAGTAACTTATTATATGTTTTAAAATAATACAGAAGGTAAGTGGGTGTCATTACTGGTAGTCCAAAAAATAATGAGATGTCATTACCGTTTCTACACTGGGATACTTGTGAAGTCGGTTTGATATGGCAGTGGGTATCGGTCAGGAACTGTCTGTGCGTTGAGTGCTCGGTAATCGCCACAAGGTCTCCAAGAACCGTTATTTTTCTGCACCAAGTGTAGGGGACTTGCCCAGTTACTACTCGATGGTTGACAAATTCCTGCCTGCCTCAACTCTTCAAATTCAGCTCGTGCTGCAGCTAACTTTTCGGGCGATAAGCGTCGTGGTCGGGAAAAAACTGGCTGACCTGTCGTTTCGATACGGTGGAAAATCGTGGATTTGGTGACGGAACCAACCGGTGCTAATTTTTTGACATCAGCGAATTCGTTGATGAGGTCGGTAAGCTCGAATGTGTTTATTTCTGCGGCGTTAACCTGAGCGGTAGGTATGGTAGTCGACGAACCACATGCCGGTGCTGTCGATTAGCTTATTGCGACGTAAGTCTATGAGCAAATCATAAAAACGGATGAAATCAGCTCCTATGATTGGAACAGTTACATCAGCGAATACGAATGGCCACTCAAATTTGCGATTTAAGCCGAGGTCCAAGGCTATTCGTTTTTCACCTAAAACTTTAATCGGTGCATACAGTTGCGTACAGGTTGGTTTTATATTTTGCGGTTTTGCAGATAGAGGGAGGACGGACACATCTGCACCTGTATCGACTAAAAATTTGTTTTTAGTAAGGAAGTCTCTCACCTGTAAGCGGAAAATTTTGCGATTAGTGGTCGAGTTTTTCCTAGCACTCGCCACCCGCAGCTGGCTTCATGCTGACGTCACTACGGCATCAGAAGACACCGTGTTAATGGAACGGTTTTGCTTGTGTCGACAAGGGGGTCTACATTTCTTGGCATCTCGTCCATACCTATGATGGTACCAGCAGTCTTCTGTCGACTTACCGGCCGTCGATAAGTTTTGAGTAGATCGGCCTCTATGTGTACGGCTCCGGGAACTCGATTTTGTTGTTAAATTGTCAAAACGTTTTGTTAAACTTGCGACTGCAGCGCGTAGGTCATTGACTTCATTGTGTGCGACCACAGTACGTACCTGATTTGTCGTAACGGCATCAAGAGTAGAGTCTGCGATCTTGGTGAACTCAGCAGCGTTACCACATGATGCAGCAACAACAGGCTGTACTACAACCGTTTTATCCAGAGACCTTTTAAGGCGGCTTCACCAATCGTGGTACCAGCGACCCGTCTCATTTCGTAGTACAGCTCTGATGGTTTTTTGTCCCCAAATGGCAATTCAGACAATAAGCGGTTGAGACGGCGTTGTTCGCTGCAGCAAAATGTTCGGTTATTTTTGCTCGCACAAAATCGTACCTCTCGGCTTGGGGCATCGCTGCTATTACGTCTGCTAACTGTGCAATCACACTTGCGTCCAGAGCGGCTAACACGGTTGCTGCTTTTTGCCTGTCGGATGTTATACCCGAGGCAGTGAACCAAAAGTCCATGGTGACAAACCATGACTCTATATTGGAGCTGGCCAACTGAGGCAATGGGAGTCTGGCGTAAACCACTGCGACATTGTTTGGCGCTGTGTTAGTATTCGGATGTTGATTTTGCATTGTACGTTGATTAAGAGCGATGTCTGAGGGCAAACCACTGTCACTGTCGTTCATACCTCGTTATCCAAAAAATGTTTTTTTTTGTAGTTTGAGGTTATGCGAATGACGCTTGCAAAAAATTCTGGATTTTTCTTTTCAACACGAGGCAAATATTGTTAGGAATAAACAATTGCCGGCTCGATACCAGGGATCACGTCGGGGTCACCACTTTAATGATTTGTTTATCATTAATAAAAAACTTTAATTTATTTGATTAAATTTTTATAAAAAATAAAAAAAAAGTTACAAAATTATTTTTTATGATTAATTGTCATACTCGACCTGGTATGTTGAAATCCAAAAAGCAAAGAGAGCGAATTACAGCATTGTACAAATGAAGTAACAAAAACTTGGTAGTGAAGTTGTATGCAAGTTGAAATGCATTTGTAGATGCCAACTCTCGCCACATGTACATGTTGTGAGAGTTGGCATCTTCCATTAAAATTTAGAGTCAATCTTTCGATTTTATCCAGAACGAGTTCGAAGCCAGCGAGACTATGTAGGCGTCGGGTGGAATAGTGACATGGTAATTTAAATATCATTTTAAGTAGCTTATTTTGTGCTACTTGGAGTTTTTTATATGACATTTTGCAGACGTGTACCAAACTGGAGCACAGTAAAACATTATGGGGTGGAATATAGATTTGATGATGAGTTTTTTATTGTCTATGTTCATTTCCGACTTTCTGTTTATAATTGGGTACATTATTCTAATAATTTTGTTAATTTTGTCCACTACATAGGGAATATGATTATTAAAATTAAGCTTTGTATCAAGCATTACGCCCAAGTATTTGACGTTGTTTTCCCATGGAATATCATGATTCATGAAACGAGGTAAACTCTGGGGTATAAAACAAGACTTACGTTTTCTTGTAAAATAAATAGCCTGCGTTTTTTCAGGGTTAACCAAAATCTTTCATTTATCAAAATAATTACTCAACCCTTTAAGAGCAGACTGCAAGTTTGTAATGATATGTGCGTTCCCGTACGTTACCGCGGGTACCCGCGGGAACCCAAAACAAACCAAACAACAACAATTTACACGCAATTTTGAGTACGGGAACGCCTTTGGGCTAGTTTGTGTAACTTCGGTAAAGTACGGGAACAGACATAATATCAGCTGAATAAACATCAAACTAAGAATTGATGTATCATCTGCAAATATAGACGTAATGCAATTGGAAAATGTTGGAATGTCAGCAGTAAAGATGTTGTAAAGAACTGGCGACAGGCAAGAACCTTGTGAACATCCTGCAATGATATTTACTTGTTGTGAACAGGTTTTACCCAAGTAAACGCTAAATGATATATTTTGAAGAAAGTTTTGAATAATTTTTATGAGTTCAATTGGAAAGTTGAATTTTTTCAGTTTAAAAATAAGTCCATTATGCCAAACGGAGTCAAACTCTGCTTTTATGTCTAGCAAAATCATTCCAGTTGATTTGCCGTTTTGAAAATTATTTTTAACTAATTTTCTGATTTTTAGTAGGGGTTGAGACGTATTATGTTCACTTCTAAACCCGAATTGTTGCGATGGAAGTATATTATTTGCATCGATAAATTTAAGCTTTTCCTTAATAATTTTTTACAAGATTTTACTTATAGAAGAGAGCAGACTTATTGGTCTATAAGTGGAGAATCAGGAGGTTTATTTGGCTTGAGTATTGGAATGGTTTTTGAGATTTTCCAATCATTGGGGAAGTAGCATAATTTAAGGCAAGCATTAAAGATGTTCGTTAGATAGTTGATACCTTTATTAAGTAAATTTTTTAGACATTTATTAATAATACCGTCTAAACCTGGACTTTTTTTGTTTTTCAATTTTTTTATAATTACGCCGACTTTTTCAGTAATAGTGAAGTAACAGTTTTGAGGGATTGGGTTAATACTACGAATAAGGTTTGCAACACCATTAACCCCAGTAATCGTAGTAGTATCACTTAAATTTGATGAAATACAGTGGTTCAAATTAAAGTTGTGAGCCAAAATTTCAGCCTTTTCTTGCCGGGTGAAACAGACTACATTGTTGTGTTTTAAAATTGGAATATTGCTAGATTTCTTCTTTAACATTTTTGTAACTTTCCAAAAAGGGGAAGATGCTTTGTCCAAATTTGACAACATGTTATTCCAAGTTTGGTTTCTGAAGTGGTTTATTTCATTCGTAATATTTTTATTTAAACGTGTCATAGCTCGACGATCATTAACATCTCTGTAACGCTTCCAGTTTCTTTTAAATACGTTCCTTAATTGTATAATAATTTTTATGTTGTTTGGTAAGGGTTTAGAAGTTGGTGCAATTCTACGTTTGGGCACACTTTCATCTATTCCCATTTTTACTACATTATTAAAAACATTTATCATGTTGTCAATTTGAGTGCTGTTGTTTATTTCATTAAAGCTATCCGCCACAGGAAGATTCCTGTTTATGAATTTCATAAAATGCGGCCACTTTGCCTTGCTGAAAGCGTAGCATAAATTGTCTACCATTTCATAATTTAAATTAATTGTACTAATGATTGGTAGGTGGTCAGAACTCAAGTCATTTATAACTTTTACTGCGGACATATTTTGAGATATGTTAGTTAGAAAAAAATCCAGAGTTGACGGTTGTTTACTTGGATCACCGGAATATAAGTATATTCATGGGGAAACACTATTTGTGTTTGGTTTAGTTGGAGTTTCTCATATAATATGTTACTCCAGCCATTACTTCTTTGACATCCCCAATAACTATGTCTGCAGTTAAAATCTTCTCCTAATATGTATTTATTTGAGCTCGTTAGTTTACGAATATCTGTCACAAATGTTTGTTTTCTTCTAGGGTCCCTGTTTGTTGACCCAACAGGATAATAGCAAGAATAAATATTTATAAGTCATTACCAGAATTTATCTTAACACCTATGTTTTCAATCAGTTCTGTGTTAATAGGAGGTATAAGTTGATGCTGAATGTGTTTTTTAATTAAAATAGCTACTCCACCTCCTCCACCACGTTGACGATCGGCACAAAATGTTTTAACATTGCATCTGCTGGCACCGTGTCCATACATCTGACAATTATAACATTGGGTCAGTTTTGTTTTGTTGGGTTTTTGGTATTCCCAACTGACTTATGTAGTTGATGGCTGAGTAGTTTTGCCTTAATTCTCTTAATGTGATTGACTTTTTTTCAAAGTAGACTATAATTTGTTCGTTGTTACTGTCCCTAGCTCCAGCATAGGCTCTAGTAACAATTTTAACATCGATACATTTAAGGCCCATGTCTAAAAGTCAAGACTTAACAACTGATGGGTCTGTTTTATCTAGACCTAATAGTAAAGCCTTATAAGGCTTTTCGTTTTTAGCAGCATATGTCAAATGTTCGAGCTGAGAGATTCGCAAACGGTAGTAAAATCTACGTTATTTGTGCAAAACAATTTTAGACCGATGGAAATTTTACGTATAGAGTAATCTTTGATTTTTAATATTCTACACATTTCATGAACTTGTTCAATTTTAGATTTTAAGATTGTTATTGGTGGTATGTTAACTTTAACAGCTGGTTCGATAATTGTTTCATCATTAAGTGTGTTTGGGTACCCAAAAATTTGTACAAATTCGTACAAGTTTTTACTGGAAGGTGTTTGTTTACACAATTACTCAGTAAGGAGAGAGGAAAAATAGAGAGTAAAGTGACAGTTCAATACCAGAGAACTTACAAGTTTTTACTGGATGAATTTTTGCTAGTAAGAATTTGTAAGAAAAAAACATATGGTTGAAAACATATGATTGAAGAAACAAAACATTTGTCTAAAAAATGTTTAAATAATTTTTTGTAAAAAAAAAAATATTTAAATATAAGCTTATTTACGATGGAAGAAGTAAGTAACTGATCATTTTATTAGATTTTATTTATTAATCCAATAATTTGAATAGGTTTATTTCGCAATCAGCTATTTTAATAACTGTTGTCAATTTAGCTATTTTTTCGACAAATCTAGCGATATTTCAACTCGTTTAGCGGGTAAAATATAATTTAGCTATTAGCGAGAAAACTAGCGATTTTTCTTTTTAACAGTCTTGACATTTTCTTAGCATTTTTTTTACATTTATTTCCTTGACAGAATTTTTGAATCATTATTATTCAGCGATTTATCGCTAAATTTTTATAAAAAACTTAAAAGTTCGAAAAGTTTGGCGATGTATCGATAATTTTTTAAGAAGGTTTTAAGAAGTTTGAAAAATATAGCTATTTTTGTGAAATTTTGCAACAGAACCCGAAAAGTTCGTGAAATTTAACGATTTATCGCTTTTTTAAGTTTTTTATAATTTAGATATTTTCTAGTGATTTTTTAGTTTGATTTAGCGATATTTTTAGGAAAGAAGTTGGCAGCAGTATTTTACTAATTTTTACAATTTTTCTGTTTGCGTACATTTTTAGATATTTTTCTTTTTGAGAGTAAATTTTGCCTTACTCTCTGTAAATTTGTTACTGAGTAATTTTTACTGGACTTTACTGGAAAAGTAAGTAAACACACCTATTATCGTCATCATCGATAGTTTGCAGAGGTGCAAAATAATTTTAATTGCTAGCTCTCTGAGAGCTGTTTGTGGCCTTTTTTTTCTATTCATGTTATACCCAGAGCAGGCAACAACATCTTCTTCTCGATTGCGTTTAATTTTGTGTTTGTTTTTTTTAATATTTAGATATTAAGTCTGTTCGGGTACTCAACATTGGGATCCCGCGGGATCCCAATTTTACCAAAAAGCGTTTTCTTACTACACAATTGGGTAAATGAGAACTGTCATGAGAGAGTAATATTCTTGTTGTTGCACGAAAAAGCCCAGACTTTTTTTTCGTGTAAATTTGGGTAAATTGTTTTTATCAGCTGTTATATCATCAGTTGGGTTCAACTAGTTCAATTGAACTATTCACTAATTTGAACCAAAGACCTAGTTCACAACTAATAGCTCTTTTAGTTCAATCGCTCATTTCATTCATTCAGAAAATATGTTTATCATTTACAAAAATTAGTATAAAAGTTGCAAAAGCTTATCGGCGATGTTACAACTCCATAAAATTACCGACAATTTTTTGAATACGCTTGTTTAAGTGTTAAAGAGATAACTTTTGTTTAATATTAAAATCTTTTCCAAATTTAATAAACTATGTATTCCTTTTTGTAAATAGAAATGCCTAAAAAGGAAATTTTTATTAAAATTTTCGATTTAAAAAGGGGTTTAACTAGGAAAGCTATCTAAATTTTTACAACAAATTGAACAAGAACTAGAAAGAGCGCTCACCAAAGTGAACTATAATGCACAAATCTATTGACATTTGTTTTTCGGGCTTCAAATATGGTTTTTCGCGTTCGTTTACTTTTGTGCAATTTTGTCACTTCGTGAGAGTATTTCTTGTTACCTTTCTTTCTTTACCCAAAAAGTAAAGAATCACACCTATTGTTAACAAACAATAACAACAAGAAATAAAGAAAAAAATAAACCGTAAACTTTTATTACACTTTAAGGAAACAGAATAAACTATGACTTAACACATGAAATGATAATGCAAGACTGATTAGGAACAAATGACCATGTAAATCTCTATACTTTTTGTGGAAAACAACATCAACGAACACAGAATTGTTTATCAGGGATGGAAAAGTCTCTTTTTATTGAAATTAATAATTCAAGTACTATTATATCTATATCTTATTCCAAAAATGAATGGTTAGTTTGGAAAATAAAATTGCGAAAAAAAATTTTCCAAAAACGAAAAATTTTGCATTATTATATTCGTTTGCAAAATGCTAATCGCTGATTAAGTTTCTTAATGCATTTTCTGCTGCATAAATCCTTTTATTCACAATCCGCCATTATTTGGAATTTTTTCAATGCGGTGTATTATAATCCATAATCCAAGACTATTACACTCATATCTTACCCAAAGTTTGGTGGTTAGTTTGCAAAAAAAATTTTATGAAAAGGATAATTTTACACCAATATATTCGTTTGCAGAATGTCAATAGTTGATTAGCTATTTTAAGTCATTTTCTACGCTTTTTCGCATTCCGCCGTTATTTAGCAATTCTTTAAGTGCGATTTCTTAAAATTTATAATCTAGGGATTGCAAAGAAAAAAAAAAAATCACGAAAAAAAATAACAAAAAGGAAATTTTTTGCATTAATATATTTCTTTACAGAATGTAAATCGCTTTTTAGATTTTTAATACAATTTTTGTACCATAAAGCCTTTTCCGCGATTATTTTGCAATTTTTTAAGTGTGGTTTTTTAAAATCTTTAATCTTTGGAATATAATACCGATTTCCACACCAAAGTTTGGTTCTTAGTTGCAAAAAAGAAATCGCGAAAATATTTTGCAAAAAGGAAAATTGCATCATTATATTTGTTTGCAGAATGTTAATCGCCGATTGAGCTATTAAATTATTTTTTTCTACCATAAAAGCTTTTTTAGCGTTCCGATATTATTTTGCAATTTATAAGTGCGTTTTTTTTTAATTTATAATCTAGGGACTATAATGCACATCTCCTAAAATAAAGTTTGGTGGTTAGTTGCAAAAAAAAAAATTCCGAAAAAAGATATTCTCAAAAAACTTTTATGTATACTTTATAGAATTCAAATAATTTAAATTTATATGCAGATATAGACTTCTGTATTTGAAAATAAATTTGTTTGTAGATATGGGAAAATGTAAAATGTTCAAAAAAGTGGCAAAGAATGGGTATTTCGCTTCCAAATTGATATCATAGATGGATATAATATCCACAATGATTTTGCCATCAAAAACTCATTTTTGGCCAAAATTGCAGATATAGAGTATTGAATATAGGCTCTCGATATTTGATCTTAAACCGAACAAAAATAACACTCATTTTAATTTACATAAATTTTATTTTTTTATGCACGAAGTAAAAATATATTTTAATAGTTAAGTACATATGTCTTTGTCTACAATTGTTATCTACGGATATGAATACAAATAAATGAATATTAAAAATAGTGTTTCATTCACTTGATTTTGTAGGAAAAAGCTGAAAGAAAAACACTTAAGGGAGGGCTGTTATTGGTTTCAGGGGGATCCACTAAGTTGTTTTGGCCAAACAATTAAAAAGCAAAAAATAGAACCAAAAAATAAGCTCAGGAAAATTTCATTAACATTTTTGTTATTTTATTATAATTTTGTTTATATTATTGTATATAATTTTAATAAACTTAAATAATAATTTACATCAAATAAATATTTTGTTTTTTTAATGTAAACAATTAGAAATACGGCTGAAAATTACTCGAGAAAGACTCCGAAGCGATCAGAAATACGACCAAAAATGACTCGCAAATGATTAGAAATATGACTAAAAATTACTCGAAAAAGATTCCCAAATGCTAAGAAAATTTTACTAAAAAATTACTCGAAAAAGACTTGCAAATGATTAGAAATACGAGTCAGAAATGAGCCGAAACTGATAAGAAAAGCGAGTCATAAAAGACTCAAGTCGTAGGGTACCATTTTCTCCCGACAAAATCATTTACGATCAGAAAATGAGCTCAATTATGATCATTTTAGTCGTCCAGAGGAGTCATAAATGCCTCGAATGTGATCAATACTTTTATAAAATGCATCTCCATGAACTTACACCCCGTTTCCACATGCAAGTTCGAAAAACTCAATACACTCACTCTTTTTCACTAATACTATCACACTTATACGACTTGCGGCTCAACTTTCAAATAAATTTCGAAGACAGTGGATTTTTGATACTTGCGGTAAGTGAAATGACAGAGTGAAGAAAACAGTGTTGCCTAGTAATGTTTTCTATTAATTTACTAGTTTTTGGTAAAGTAAAAATTGTAATGCAACTGATTTTGTATTTATTTGTAAAAAAAAAAGTAAAAAAGAACACAACAGCAGTCTTAAAGGAGACAAAGAGAGTCGGTCGTGTTTTTATTAGCTCTAATAAAATTATAATTTGTCTTTTAAATAAAAATTAATAAACTGCTTTTAAATATTGCATTAATAATCTTTAAATTCATTTAATTTTTTATGCTTTGAAAAACTAATAAAGTCTACAACATTTAAGCATAAAAACGAAACATTAAAAACAAAAATATAACAAAACAAATAAACAAACAAAATAAAAACAACAGCAACAATAATAACTGAGTTTAACAAAACAAATAAACAAACAAAATAAAAACAACAACAACAATAACAACTGAGTTTATAATTTCTATTTTAAACACTTAAACTAAATTAAAATGACCGGCAATAAGCGCACTAAGAGAAATGCAAGTGAAGCTAATTTGAGCTCTTCGTCGAATAATCTATCGGATCTCGTGTTTTCAGGCTCAAACTTCTCTGTCACTCGTCTGTACAATTGGCTTGACACTCAATTTACAAAACAAAGTCAATATATTAGCGAGCGTTCGGAACTTATACAAACAATGATAGAGGAAACCAAAACAAGTATTTTTATTGAAATAGAAAAGAGATTCACTGATTTAAAAACAGAAATAATAAATGATGTGTGGAAAGAAATTAGTGAACTAAATGACAGAGTAAAACATGTTGAAACAGTAAACAAGGAATTGTTCAGCTAAAAGCTGAAGTTAAAAATTTGACTGCAAAAATGCATAAACAAGATAATTCTATTGTTGCATCTGATTTACGCATAACTAACATACCATGTTATGATAATGAGGATTTACAATTTTTGATTTTTGCCGTTCAGTAGACATTTCTATACCATTTTTTAAATCAATTTTTCGCGTCAAACATTTTAAAAATATTCGTGATGTGGACAATCCTCCTTTTGTTGTTAAACTGAACTCGCCTTATGAAAAGAACTTTTTCCTAAAGGCTGTATCAGCATTTCGTAATAAAAGTAAAACATCGCTTAGATTGCATCATGCAGGTTTTAATAGTGATGAATCCTTTTACATAATCGAAAATCTAACTCCTCACAATTATCAGATATTTAAAAGTGCACTTGGTCTAAAGAAAGACCAACTTCTAGCAACTGCCTATACACAGCGCGGGATCGTATATGTTAAACAAAATGCAGATGATGAGCCATTGAAAATAGAATTCCTTGATGAATTAAAACAATTTTTTCGACCTTCAACTTAAACATTGCAATTTTTCGATATTTTACATAATATATAATTTCTGCCGAAGGAAAAACTTGATATTTCTACAAATGCATATAATTATATTATTTTGTTTATATTTTAATTTAAAAATTTGCATAATCTTCACTATTTTTTAATTTTATTATAATTTTGTTCTACCTTCTTTTATATAAAATATTATATTTGTATTTGTTATTAACAACTTTTGAAGAAGGAACCTATTACAGTACTAATATTTATTGCGTTCCTGTTAGGGGTGGTTGTTTTGAAGGAAGATATTTTTGTTTTTATGGGAGATAATGGAGGTCCAGTTGGAAGCTCCAAAGACATGACAATGAATATGGTAAGGATATTTGCCAAACAGAGACATGGTGTTACAATCGCTCACATAAACGCTCAAAGTTTAAACAACAAGATCGATGAGTTCAGACTGGTTTTCGAAAACTCAAATGTTGATATCGTTTGTGTTTCCGAGGCCTGGTTTTCGGATAAAACGCCGGACAGTCTTATTTGTCTAAATGGCTACAAAGTTTTTAGAACTGACAGATGGTCATGCGGGTGGAGTTGCCATTTTCGTAAAAGATAATCTGGCATGTGATGAAAATAGAACGGTTTCAAATCGATCGTTTTTGAAATTTCAATCCTGAATATTTCGCATTATTTTTAATTTAAAAGCAATAAAAAGACGTAAATCGATATACCTGATACAACTAAAGCGGTTAAAAACAATTTCAAACCTCTTTGCCTTTTCTATTCATCATTTAATTTTTGATTTTTAACCATATCGATCGAAATCAAAATCGATCGTTTTCCATCACATGCCAGAATATAAATTTTGCTTTAAGTCGCGTAGAGAGGAAAAGGTTGAGTTTATTTTTGTTGAACTTGTATCTTTTGGTAGAAAAATACTTATTGGCTGCGTCTACAGGCCACACAAGAGAATATCTTTTTCTGATTTTGTGTTAAAATTGGAAAACTTAACCGTTGCCTATGACGATATTGTAATATCTGGTGACTTCAATTCCAATATACTAACGGAATCAAACTTTACTGATGAAATGTCATCACTTGAACTCATGCCTGTTAATGTAACTGTTCCAACACTATACAACCTCAAATAATTCACTGATAGATCTTTTTTTTTGTTGCCAAAATATCAAATGTACTATTGTACGACCAGGTTTCGGCTTATGTTTCTCAAAACATGATTTGATATTTTTAACGTATAATTTTGAAATTCAACCGGCAGATCAGATTTGTTACTACCGGGACTTCAAGTGTATAAATTATAATTTGTTATATGAAGAATTTTTAAGAATTGACTGGGAAAGTATGTATTTTATGTCTTCCGTGGATGAGCAATTATCGTTTTTTGAAAATAATATTCAACGACTATATAATGATGCTGTTCCACTAAAATCTAGGAACATTTTGGGAAAATCAAAACCATGGTTTACATTATCTATTAAACAATTAATTCAAAAGAGAGATGTTGCTTATTCAAGATGGAAGAGATTTAAAACTCCTGAGTTGAAAGTTGAATATCGTACTGCTAGGAGGGAGGTTAATAATAAAATCAGAATTTCAAAAAGAGAATATTATTCTAAACGCTTTGGTTCTGCTCTCGAATCGAAGAAAACTTGGAAAACCATTCATGAAATCGGAATTGGCAGGGCAGATAAAACGAACTGCGATGTTGATGCTAATGACTTAAACAGTATTTTTACAAACCTACCAACAGTCCAAATTAACGACAACTTTTACAACTTCCCATCAGGTAATAACAACTCTACTCTTGATGATATTAATACATTTGAGTTTTCTTGCATAACCCAGTTTGATATCATTATCAACTTTTTCATTAATAAAATCAGAAGCAGTAGGTTACGATAATATACATCCGAAATTTTTAAAGATAATGTTGCCATTACTTCTGCCCTATTTAACTCACCTTTTCAATACAATCATTACGACAAGCACTTTTCCGTTAAAATGGAAGCACGCCAAAATTGTACCAATCCCGAAGACAAATACTGAGTTTCGACCAATTGCCATTTTGTGTTTCCTTTCAAAAGTCCTGGAAAAGATTCTACACCGTCAAATGAATGAGTATATTAGGGATAAATGTCTGCTGTCTGATAAACAATCTGGGTTTCGTTCTAATCATAGCTGTGTTACAGTTTTGATTGATGTCTCGGAAAATATACTACGTGAACTCGATAATGGCAAGGTTAATTTCTTGATACTCCTTGACCACTCTAAGGCGTTCGACACGGTTGACCACTATACGTTATGTATGAAACTTAGACATTTCTTTAAATTTTCATCATCAACACAGCTTTTTTCTTATCTAAATAATCGCACACAATCTGTCTACGTTAATAATAAATGGCCTAATTTGCTGACACTTACTAGGGGAGTGCCCCAAGGGTCTGTTCTTGGGCCTCTGCTTTTTTCCATATATGCAAATGATTTGCCGATTCAGCTCTCATACTGCAGACTGCATATGTATGCGGATGATGTCCAATTGTATTTAAGCAGTCCTGTACACTCAATTCAAGAAGCTATTACCAAAATTAATTTTGATTTAAATAGAATATATATATGGGCTACAGCAAACGGGCTTTGTCTCAATCCGCAGAAATCCAAATGTGTTGTAATTCACAAGCAACTAACTGTGCCCATTATCGAAAATGAAATACATATAAATGGAGGAAAAATTGAGATCGCAGAAGCGGCCAAAAACCTTGGTATCATTTTCAACAAACATTTAACGTGGACAAATCATATTAACTCTCTTGTTGGTCAAACCTACGCTAAGTTAAGGCCTCTTTGGTCAACACAGTTTTTTACTCCTTTGAAAGTGAGAATACTGCTCGCAAAGTCATACCTAATCCCCGGTTTAATATATGGTTGTGAACTTTTTGGGAATTGCGATAGTACTATATCATCATCAGATATGTTTATGGCTTGAGAAGGATTGATCATGTGTCATTATTTGCCACAAAACTCTATCAGTGTTGCCATTTCAGTGCTTTTCGGGTATTTTTTGGTGCTTTTTTCCTTCCCGTACCCGGTGATTTTTTACAAATACCCGTTTAAAAAAAGCTGGTATATACAGTGCTTTTTACGATTTCTGGCAGTGCTTTTAGTGCTTTTTTTACAGTTTATATGTTTGGTATTTGTTCTCGCTTTTTTCAATTTTTCTTCAATTTTCTGTCAAAGTTGAAAAATAATACGAACTAAACAAAAAATACATTTGTTCACAATGTTTGTAGTACAATTTTAAATAGCAACTTCGATATATTTAAACTTCTAAATTTTTAAATATTAGTTTGGTGCTTTTTTACCCCTTTTTTGGTTATTTTTTGAACTTTTTTTACACGATTTTACAACGCTAAAATGTGTTTTTAAATTCTTGATTTAAATTTTTCAAAAAATTAATATCGTGCTTTTTTACCCCATTTTTGCTAAATTTTTACCCTTTTTACCCGTTTTCACAATGCTCACGGTGCTTTCCTGCCTTCAAGAGTTGGCAACACTGATTAGTAATATCAATGGATTTAACTTTATACATTTATAAAATATATAAAAAACAGCAATAACACTTCCACAGCCTTTTATTCTAACTAATGTAAAACAACAACAAAACGTTGGAATGTGGCAAAAAGAAAAATATAAAATATAACCAACTTGACTTTCTATGTGTTCTGTGTTTAAAAGTGAGATTCCGTTTCCGTTGGTATTTTGTTCACTTTTTTTCCGTCACGATTTAAGATTCCTTTTCCATTTGTATTGTGCTTATTCTCTAAAACAGCTGTTCAAACCAATCTTATGGGCTACAATGTATTCGATTATAGGTGACATGCCATAACCGTAACCGTAGATACCAATTGAATTTTCCCAGCAAAATCTTTCATTACCAAATAAGTGGTTATATAATAGAAATTCATAGCTCCGCACAACTTATTTTTTGGCGTCTAAACTCATTATTTTTGTTTGGCGTGGTCGTTTTTATAAGTAGTCCCGCTTACCCGCTCGCTTACGAAAAAATGAGAAATAAGTAGTTATGAGATTTTGAATAATAAGTGGTTACACACATGCTTACAAAAAGTTGAATTATAAGTGGTTATCCGATTGCTTACTTGATTCTTAAAAATAAGGAGTTAGGCAAATAATATTATCTTAAGGAAATACATTCAGAAAAATTTAAGTTTTCTCTAGTGTGTAATTTTAGGACTCGTCATAAAAATTTAAACATAAAACTTATTTACATATAATAAAAAAATTTAACCGTGTAAAAAGTACTTATTTAAATTAATACGAGTAAGTCATTATTTCATATTTAGAAACAATGAATACAATAGGCCGTTATAAGGAAGTCATTATTTTATATTATAAAATAATGCAAAAGGTAATGATATATCATTTTTGGTAATGCAGATAGTAATGAGGTGTCATTACCAATATTTTGCTGGGTTGGTTGTCTGCTATGGCGTTATGGTTACGGCTATGGCGTTATGGCACGTCTAATTGAACCTTAAATACATTGTAGCCAGTGTTACCGTTGTGCGACTAAAGTTTCAATTTGCAACCTTTTTGACGGCCTTTGACTTTATGTGCGACTTTTTCAAACTAGCCTAATTTTGCTACTTTTCCTAACTTTGTGCGACTTTTTCCCCCTTTTTTGTAAAGTCAGTAATAAAATAATTACAGTAGTGGACTAAAGTGGATACATATTTGAATATTTGTAAATCTGTATTAGTAACTTTTGTTCAATTTGTGATATCCAAGTGAAGTTTTTCCAGTTTTTGAAGTGGCCAGGTCAGAGCGCCGATTTGAATCCCATCGAGAATTGGTGGGCAATTGTCAAAAGAAGACTCTCCCAATGCGAACGAGCATCGAGCAACTTAGATGATCTTTGGTCAGGAGTTTCAGCGGAATGGGCTAATATTCCATCTCAAACTATTAAAAATCTCGTGGAAAGCATTCGTTCTCGCATAAAATCTGTTTTAAAGAACAAAGGACTTTCGACAAAATATTAAAGAAAGAACTTGCAGAAAATTTCAAATATGAACAATATTGGATAAAAGCGGTCACAATTTGCAATTATTTTTTTCATTAACTTCTTAATGATATAGTCTACTGTATTTAGGTTTTTATTGAAGAAGAATGTTTCAGTTTTATGCTTTATAAAAATCATTTAAGTTTCTTTAATAAAATAAAAATTATAACAAATTTCGAAAAATCTTGAATTAATGTATCCACTTTAGTCCACTACTGTATATAGAATGATATTTAATTGGATCTAACAGATCAGGTCAAATCTAACCTTTTTCACACGTGTAGACTAAATTTTAGCAAGCTGCTAAATATGTATATGGACAATTTAAGTAAAATATTTAGGCTAAATTCAAGAGAAGTTTTACACTCCGGATCCAACCCCAGATATCATCATAATTATTATTGAGAGTTGTAGATTATAAAGACACTTTTGCACGCGAGAAAAAACTACTGGAGATATAGCAAAATACACTTCGAAATATCTCTATTGTGAATGATTTAAGCAAATTATATATGTTTTTTGCTCTATCTCTAGCAGTTTTCTTTCGTGTGTAAATGTAGTTTAAGGAGAAATTTATAGGTACGGAGGGACGAATTTTTGGCCACTGTGTGTATCTCGATTAGCTTCCGAGAAATAAGTTATTTTCTGAATATGAAATTAAAAATATGGGAAATAGCGCCACGCATATGTGACCCTGATAACAGAGACATGAAAATATACTAAAGGAATTCAAAGTTTAAGTGTTAATATGCTATCGTTTTAAAATACACAGAGAAAATTCCTTGGACGAGTTTTAATGAAATTTTTTCACTGAACTAATGAAGTGTTCTTCACAATTGGAATGAAAAATTTTTTAAACTCTATGAAAAAGCTTCATAGTGTTAATGAAAATATTTTTAATGAAACTTTTTAATTTTTAATAAATAATATGAAATTTTTCATTAACTTTTATGAAAAATTGCATTAATTTAATGAAAAGTTTCAATGGACGAATTCCAATGACAATTCATAGATCTAATGCAAAAATTCATTGATATCTGGCAGATAATTCACTCAGTGTAGTAAGATTTTTGAAGTTTAATCCATAAAAAAATGACAAATTTACGACAAATGCCAATTTAAAACTTAATATAGCGCACTGTGAGTTCCATCAATGATTTAAAAACAAATATTATTTGAACTAACTAGCAAAATTTTAAAATTAACCCAATAAACCAAAGAACGATATGATAGCGAAATCGCTATCACTTTAAATATCCGAAAACGATATCATATTCCAATAAGATTATAATATCGTTTTCCATAAGGTTTAATGATAAAGTATACTTCAAAATATTCATTATTTATAAAAATTCAAACACTTTGCAGAAACAAATAAAATTTATAAAAACTTACAATTTTTACTTCGTTTGGCTATTTATACTCCTTGTTATTGGACAATTATAGTTGGAAAATCTAGTTGAGTTCGACTTATCTTCTGAATATGAAGATTTCACTATCAATTTTTCATTATGGCTTCATTTCAGCTCATTTTAAAAAAAATCCGGTTTTGCTATCATATATGCCCAAGAAACATTTTTACGGACTCTCCGGCACGTACGGAATCATGAATCCGGCTTTTACGGCACATTAACGGTCCGTAATACACGTATCCGTCAAAGCTTGTACGTATACGGAACATTAATGGACCGTGTAATCGGATTTTCTAACACAATACGTTTTAACTCCGTTTCCGTGCCGTAAAATACGGACCTAATTGATTTTAATTTGTGTTCAAAATAAAAACAAATTATTTTAAAAACTTTTTGTGACGAGAAATTGGTGGCGGTAGCTGGAATGGGTTCAACACATCAATTAACTAACTTCAAGTCGCATACATATATTAGATGGTAAGAATAATAAAATTTAGTGCGTGTTTTACAATGATTTGTGTAAGACCGTTTGTTTTTGTAACAAAAGCTCTGTTCCACGTACGTTAACGCGGCTACCCAATTTTTCCAAAATTGTGTGTAAATTGTTGTTGTTTCGAGTAAAACACCATCGTAAATGCAATCAAATAAACCATAACTAATTTATTTTTTCTTTTGCATGTAGATGATCGATTTTATTATGGGTGACTATCGTGAATTGATGCGCTAGATAAAGAGGCAACTCAAAGGCAAACTGATGTACTAAATATAGTGTAAATGTAAATACCCGGTGAAAAATGTTCCTATATGTTCATATATGGTTTACACATATATGAAGAAATTCAAAAAATGAGGTAACACCTAAGTATATGTTCATATATGGACATATATGAACAAATACATTTATTAAATATATGCGAATACATGCGAACGTTGCTGTCCTTTATTATAAGGTTGTACGAAAGATATAAATTTATGTATGATATTCAAATTAGGCGCTACATATTCTTTTTTTATTCATGGCATTAAATATAATTCCATATTTATCCAAATATGAGTTCCTTTTACATATATGGAAAAATGTATTCTTCGAAATATGTTCATATACAAGTCTCTTTTGCATAAATTGAATAACATATATTTTCATATTTGTCCATATATGAGTGCCATTTCCATATATGAAATAACAGATGCTTCCATATATGTCTGTATATGAAATTTTTGCCATATATGGAATCACATATATTTCCATATATGTTCATATAAAATCCATATATGTTCATAAAAAATCCATATTTGTTCATATGTGTCCATACATAAACCATATATGAACATGTTTGAGCGTATATGAACATTTTTCACCGGGTAATATCGTTATTAATAAATCTATTAAAAATAAAATTTAGTAAATTTAATTTACTCAAAATTAGTCTATTTAGATAGATGTAACGGTCCGTAAGTGGTCCGTCATTGACGGACTTTCAACGGACTTGTCCGTTTTTTACACGACACAACGGTCCGTCAATGACGGACTTACAACGGACTTGTCAGTTTTTTACACGACATATCGGTCCGTAAACTGTCCGTCATTGACGGACTTTCAACGGATTCGAATCAGTTTCGATGTTCCTTAAAATCCGTTTTCTGGTCCGTATACGGATCCGGAAAACGGTACGTAAACGGAGTTGGATTCCGTTTATGATGGACCGAAAACGGTACGTAAACGGAACGATTTGTTTGTTGGGTGATATCATTTTCGATATCGAAATCGCCTGGAATAACGATAGCGTTTCGAAGATGGACCAGATTTTGGCGATTTTGCTATCATTATTCCAGGGAATTTCGATAGCGAAAACGGTATCATAATTCCTTGGAAATATGATATCGTTACGAAAGGTACATTTTAGAACAAAAAATCTATCGTTTTCGTATCACAAGTGATTATCATATATGATAATAAATATCACCTAGGTGATATCGTTTCGGTATCGTGACGATATCGTTTGGTTTATTGGGAAGAAACACAGATTACTAAAAATTAGCTTTCAAAATTAGTTCAAATACGAATGAAATTAATAGCTATGCAAAATTCGAATTATAAAAAATATTAGTTTAATCCTAAATTTTAAGACAAAATAACATAAAAATTAGTTCAATGGAATAAGAACGCATTTTTAATGAAAATTAATTTAACCAATAAGTTAATATTCAAAACCTGTGACTCGATGCTATCAACTCCGAATTTGCTAGATACCGAAATAGAAGACTGAGTTCCCATTAATGAACTTGTAAAAAACACAGAAACAAATTTTCAAAATAATAAATTTTTCGGCGGATTTCTTGTTTTTTTGTTTAAATTGTTATTTCTTTTCGTTGGATGTGTTTTGTTTAAATAAAAACCGTTAACAAAAGTTTGCTACTTTTTTTTTGAAAAATGACTTTTTTGTGCGACTTTATTTTGAAAAAACGACTTTTTGTGCTACTTTTTCAAAATTCTCAGCGGTAACCCTGATTGTAGCCCATAATATTGGTTGGAACAGCTGTTTTATATGGTTATGGTTATGGCACGTCTAATTGAGCCTTAAGGGGGAGCTTGAATCCAGTTGGAGTTTTATTATACTTCGTCCCGTGGGCGAAGTATACACGAATAAGCCAGCCGGATTAAAGTTCCCAAATTAACCCGACTCACCTGCTTACTATCAGTGTTGCCATTTCAGTGCTTTTCGGGTATTTTTTGGTGCTTTTTTCCTTCCCGTACCCGGTGATTTTTTACAAATACCCGTTTATAAAAAGCGGGTATTTACAGTGCTTTTTCAGATTTCTGGCAGTGCTTTTTGTACAGTTTATATTTTTGGTATTTGTTCTCCTTTTTTAAATTTTTCTTGAATTTTCTGTCAAAATTGAAAAAATAATACGAATTTGCTTTAAATACTTAACGTTGATAGGCATGAGCCAAAATACGGCTGATATCTCAAAACAAGAAAATTTTACTTTTCAAATAATTAATATACATAACAAACAAATTTTTAAAAAAATTTTTTGTTTTGCATTTTTCTATCGGCTTTAGCCGAAAATTGGATAAGCCGATTATTGTCGGCGGCTGAATCGGCTTAGCAAAGGTGTCGGCTGGCGGCGGCTGACCGGCTAAAGTCGGCTGGCTTGTATCTCTGTTGCACAACTGTTTAGAGTTGTGAAATTTCGATACTTTTTGAGTACTCAATACCACTCAATACTTTTCAATTGAGTACTCGATACTACTCAATACTTTTAACGGTTTTTTTGAATTTAAAAAGAAAAATTTTATGCGTTCGTATTTATAAGGAAAAATAATAACAATTCACATACACGTGTTAAATAACTATTGTTACTTACATTTTAATAAATTTAAAACATTTTAAATAAATTAATTAAATAATTTTTCCCAAAAATGCATTACAAATTTCTTTGCTTCACAAATAGAGTTGTATTTCCAGAGTTGTATTTTTAGTATTATTTTTAGAGTTGTATTTTCATACGAAAAATACACATTTCTCCGGAAAATTGCATCTTTAAAAGTATTGAGTAGTACAGTTTTAGTATTGAGTACTCAAAAAAACAGTCAGTATTGAGTACTCAGTACCGGAATACTCAATACTTTTACAACTCTACAACTGTTGTAGAACTGTTGACTGTCAAATTGTACCTGCCGAACGCACCCATTTACTTGCATGTGGAAACGGGGGCTTAACAAGACCCAAGTACTCGAGTTAACAAGATCCAAGTACTCGAGTTAACAAAATCTAACGAGTAATGGTTAGAACTTGCTAACATTTCAGAGCACGTGGTCCTCATGTAAACAAAACGCACGTGGTGCTATAAATGTAAACAAAAGCACGTGGTATTTGAAAATTTTACAAAATAACTTAAAAAAATATATATATACAAATCAGATTTTAATAAAATGATTATTATTTTAGCCATGTGTCCAGATTTAGGAAAATGTAGTGGAAATTATTTCTGAAAATTTCAGACTTCAACATCTCTCCCGCTATTTTTGATGGGCACTATAACCCAACAAGATTTGGCTTATTAAGGTTGGTATATAATTTTTTTTTTGAAAAATACATTTTTTAAAAATCTCTACAAAAACTGGAGTCTTGTAATAGCTCGGAGAATGCAGAATCTAAAAGAGGATATAATTAGAAATTTTTCTATATATCACATGTACCCCGACCCGCCCTACTATGGGCATTATAACCCAACAAGATTTGGCTTATTAAAGTTGGTATATAAAATTTGTTTTGAAAAAATTCTCTACAAAAACCGGAGTCCAGTAATAGCTTGGAGATTGCAGAATCTAAAAGAAGATATAATTATAATTTTTTTGTATATCATATGTGTCCCTATCCACCCCACGATGAGCACTATAACCAAACAAGATTTGGCTTATTAATGTTGGTATATAAATTTTTTTTTTTGTAACCCTCGAAGTGGCACATGGTTCTGGCCAGACATATTTCATTTTCATGCTTCAATTTAGCATACTTCTATTTTAGGTACATGGCTGTAATTTCAGGTAATCTCCCAAAATATTGTTGGCTTTCGATGTATAAATTAATAATTGAAAAAAAGTCCTTGGAACAGGACAAAAAGCCAAATAAAAAAACCTTACTTTTGGTACATGGTGTCTGGCCAGACCATGCATTTTGTATGAACGCATAGGCAAAGCACATGGCACGAGTTGGAAATTTGTATTTACTTTATTCTTTTATGCTTCTTTCTTTCTTCTGATTTTGTTTGTGAGTTAGTTATTCATTGAACGTTGAACATTGAAGAAGTAATCTAATTTTTGTGCGGTAATTTTGAACTTGTGAATAATTTTACGCAGGTAGATTTGTTGCGTTGTTAGTATATTATGGCTGATGAACTGGAATTTATTTATAATACACGCTTGCGTAGCGCGAATTTGCAACCCCAATTGTCAGAGGCATTAGTGCGTGATTTTCAAAGTCAGGTAGAAGCTGATGAAAATGATGATGTTTTTGAAAACGATGGTGACGACACTGCTGATTATGTGCCAGAAGATGATGCATCAGACATAGAAAATGATTTGGAAATTGAACCTAACGAACTTTATGATAGTGATGAAGATTCAACTAAAGCCGGAGTCGATACGATGGATCAAATGCTAACTCATTACACAACAAAACGGTCAACCAGACGCTGGACATACGCGTTTTTCTGCAACATGATTGATGTGATGGCATTGGCAAGTTACATTATATGTAAGCTAAATGATGAAAATACAAGAAAAGAAAGAAGACGCATATTTTTATATAAACTTGCAAAGCAATTGGTACTGGCCAACGTTGAAAATCGCATCAATAATCCGCACATTGTGGCTCAACCAACAACTCGTATAGCATTTGAAGCGTTCTTTGGGAGACCTCTCAATATAGCAAACCTTAATGTGGCTTCACGCAGTGGTCCAGACACATTAGCTGCCAAAAAAGATTGCAGAATTTGCCTGCAGCAAGGTGACAAAATACGCCGTAAGACACGCTTTTTTTGCTGCAAGTGCAACAATCCTGTTTGTCAGCAACATTCAAAAGTATATTATTTATGGGGGAAATGTTTTTAGTTGATCTGTTATTTAAAGTAAATGAATGTTATTTTAGTTTGACTCAAGATCATAAATTAATATCACTTTCTGTTTAAATTATTTTTCAAATCAAAGAAAGATGATACAATTTTTACAAGTAAATTACAAAGAATAAAAATTATTGAAAAAATTCGATAAGACCAGCAAGGCAGAATGCGCATTTTCGGCTTTCGCTACAAAGCCATCATCAGTGCCTTTCGCCTTTGAGTGGGTTAATATTTGATAGTCGTCTACTTATATGACTGTTGAAAGCAAATCGAGTTTGTTATCAACAACTCAACTTAGAATAACATCAACGAAATTTAACAATGCTATTTTTATCCTTTTGTTATTATTACTCTTTTTTGCTTTGAACCTTAATTCTTAAGATATCTCAGCTGATTCTATTCAACTCTGTGTATGATAAACACAGATGTTTGAATTACAACGAACCGTTAAATTTAAATTTAAATGTATGTTATTAAATTATATTTTTTGCACCGTGTCAATCTGTTTAAGATGAATGGGGGAAATGTTTTTAGTTGATCTGTTATTTAAAGTAAATGAATGTTATTTTAGTTTGACTCAAGATCATAAATTAATATCACTTTCTGTTTAAATTATTTTTCAAATCAAAGAAAGATGATACAATTTTTACAAGTAAATTACAAAGAATAAAAATTATTGAAAAA
Organism: Leucophora obtusa; assembly: GCA_949987735.1. Taxonomy (NCBI): domain Eukaryota; kingdom Metazoa; phylum Arthropoda; class Insecta; order Diptera; family Anthomyiidae; genus Leucophora; species Leucophora obtusa. The sequence continues at coordinate 259,721,907 of OX465295.1, read as the reverse complement.
ATTCGATAAGACCAGCAAGGCAGAATGCGCATTTTCGGCTTTCGCTACAAAGCCATCATCAGTGCCTTTCGCCTTTGAGTGGGTTAATATTTGATAGTCGTCTACTTATATGACTGTTGAAAGCAAATCGAGTTTGTTATCAACAACTCAACTTAGACTAACATCAACGAAATTTAACAATGCTATTTTTATCCTTTTGTTATTATTACTCTTTTTTGCTTTGAACCTTAATTCTTAAGATATCTCAGCTGATTCTATTCAACTCTGTGTATGATAAACACAGATGTTTGAATTACAACGAACCGTTAAATTTAAATTTAAATGTATGTTATTAAATTATATTTTTTGCACCGTGTCAATGTGTTTAAGATGAATGGGGGAAATGTTTTTAGTTGATCTGTTATTTAAAGTAAATGAATGTTATTTTAGTTTGACTCAAGATCATAAATTAATATCACTTTCTGTTTAAATTATTTTTCAAATCAAAGAAAGATGATACAATTTTTACAAGTAAATTACAAAGAATAAAAATTATTGAAAAAATTCGATAAGACCAGCAAGGCAGAATGCGCATTTTCGGCTTTCGCTACAAAGCCATCATCAGTGCCTTTCGCCTTTGAGTGGGTTAATATTTGATAGTCGTCTACTTATATGACTGTTGAAAGCAAATCGAGTTTGTTATCAACAACTCAACTTAGACTAACATCAACGAAATTTAACAATGCTATTTTTATCCTTTTGTTATTATTACTCTTTTTTGCTTTGAACCTTAATTCTTAAGATATCTCAGCTGATTCTATTCAACTCTGTGTATGATAAACACAGATGTTTGAATTACAACGAACCGTTAAATTTAAATTTAAATGTATGTTATTAAATTATATTTTTTGCACCGTGTCAATGTGTTTAAGATGAATGGGGGAAATGTTTTTAGTTGATCTGTTATTTAAAGTAAATGAATGTTATTTTAGTTTGACTCAAGATCATAAATTAATATCACTTTCTGTTTAAATTATTTTTCAAATCAAAGAAAGATGATACAATTTTTACAAGTAAATTACAAAGAATAAAAATTATTGAAAAAATTCGATAAGACCAGCAAGGCAGAATGCGCATTTTCGGCTTTCGCTACAAAGCCATCATCAGTGCCTTTCGCCTTTGAGTGGGTTAATATTTGATAGTCGTCTACTTATATGACTGTTGAAAGCAAATCGAGTTTGTTATCAACAACTCACTTTACTTTACTTGTAAAAATTGTATCATCTCTCTTTGATTTGAAAAATAATTTAAACAGAAAGTGATATCTTATCGAATTTTTTCAATAATGTTTATTCTTTGTAATTTACTTGTAAAAATTGTATCATCTTTCTTTGATTTGAAAAATAATTTAAACAGAAAGTGATATTAATTTATGATCTTGAGTCACACTAAAATAACATTCATTTACTTTAAATAACAGATCAACTAAAAACATTTCCCCCATTCATCTTAAACACATTGACACGGTGCAAAAAATATAATTTAATAACATACATTTAAATTTAAATTTAACGGTTCGTTGTAATTCAAACATCTGTGTTTATCATACACAGAGTTGAATAGAATCAGCTGAGATATCTTAAGAATTAAGGTTCAAAGCAAAAAAGAGTAATAATAACAAAAGGATAAAAATAGCATTGTTAAATTTCGTTGATGTTAGTCTAAGTTGAGTTGTTGATAACAAACTCGATTTGCTTTCAACAGTCATATAAGTAGACGACTATCAAATATTAACCCACTCAAAGGCGAAAGGCACTGATGATGGCTTTGTAGCGAAAGCCGAAAATGCGCATTCTGCCTTGCTGGTCTTATCGAATTTTTTCAATAATTTTTATTCTTTGTAATTTACTTGTAAAAATTGTATCATCTTTCTTTGATTTGAAAAATAATTTAAACAGAAAGTGATATTAATTTATGATCTTGAGTCAAACTAAAATAACATTCATGTAGATTATTTATGTTTTTGTTGCCTTCCGCAAAATTCTGAATAAAAAAATCAATGTATTCTTCATAATAATTTTCTATTTTGTCAAAAACATTTATTACTTTACCCATAATAAAGAGAAATATATACACACAAAAAAATATTAAAGGGAATATTGGCTTGGCTTGCATAGGCAGCCCAGTTTTGTTTGACATCAATGAAAATAGTTTTATTGCCTATATCAATAGGTAATACATACCTAACGATTTCACCTATCGGCATTGTAAATTCTACAATCAAGAAAAGGTGACTCTTCGAAAAATTAATTTTCTTTTGTTTATTTATTTTGGTGTCAGTATTTTTATTTTCATGTACACGTTCATACATATTTTGAAAAAAAAAACAAAATTTTTTATAATTTAAAAATTATTGTGGAACTTTATCCAATAAATTACTTGGAAGAACAAATCAGAGATGAAAAACTTCATTCCTCAATTAAATTCATGTGGATTTCATTAAAACTATTTTAATTATGGTAAATTTGATTGAAAATAATGTGTGAAGTCTGGCTAATTTTCATTTTCTTTGCAGTATTTTCGGTTTTTGTGGTATGTGGATGCTGTTATAGTGTATAGTTTGTTTAGTTTTTTACGATATATGAAGCTGAAAATGATAAGTTATGAAAATATTTTCAAAAACATCGTCACAACACACTATTGCATAAATCATGTGTTGCATAATCAAAAGTGGGATAAGTTTGGCTTTTCCAGTCGTCATCGTTTAAGACAGTTTTTACATATTACTTGGAAACTATTTGTGTATCCTTTAACAATTTTACTTATCAGTCAACCACTATTTATTTTATGCAGATTATTTTTATTTTGTATTTTGTAAAAAAATTATTATAACAATAAAAAATTTGCTTGTGTCAATTTTTGACTATTTTTAAAAAAATTTTGTAGTTATAAGTATATTTTTTGCCCAAAAATAAGTACGAATTAACAATTTTGCAATTGTTAATACAGCAACAAATTTTAGTTGTTCTACCTATTTTTTTAGGTGATTTTTCGAAAATAAAAGTCAAATATAAATAACCTATTTTAATGGTAATATTACCGTAAAACAAAGCAAACTCTATGTTGCCTTTGAAAATAGGTGATATCACCCTATAATTTTAGGCAATATTACCTATAGTTTTTTTTGTGTGTACAGAACAAAAAAATTGTTGCCCTTTTCATTCCAAAGATTTTTTCAGGTCTATTTTTTCTTCCTCAGGTAGCTAATAACATAGTAAAAAGAAATAGAAACACAAAATATAACAAATATTTTCCTATCTTAGTAAAAAATTTAACGGCAAACAGCCCTTAGTCTAAGTTGAGTTGTTGATAACAAACTCGATTTGCTTTCAACAGTCATATAAGTAGACGACTATCAAATATTAACCCACTCAAAGGCGAAAGGCACTGATGATGGCTTTGTAGCGAAAGCCGAAAATGCGCATTCTGCCTTGCTGGTCTTATCGAATTTTTTCAATAATTTTTATTCTTTGTAATTTACTTGTAAAAATTGTATCATCTTTCTTTGATTTGAAAAATAATTTAAACAGAAAGTGATATTAATTTATGATCTTGAGTCAAACTAAAATAACATTCATGTAGATTATTTATGTTTTTGTTGCCTTCCGCAAAATTCTGAATAAAAAAATCAATGTATTCTTCATAATAATTTTCTATTTTGTCATAAACATTTATTACTTTACCCATAATAAAGAGAAATATATACAGAACAAAAAAATTGTTGCCCTTTTCATTCCAAAGATTTTTTCAGGTCTATTTTTTCTTCCTCAGGTAGCTAATAACATAGTAAAAAGAAATAGAAACACAAAATATAACAAATATTTTCCTATCTTAGTAAAAAATTTAACGGCAAACAGCCCTTATTTCCATACAAATGCATGTAAATGTATAGGGGTCTGGCCAGACACCATGTGCCAGAACTAAGGGCTCAAAATATGTGCCACTTCGAGGGTTAAATACATTTTTTTTCAAAAATTCTCTACTAAAACTCGAGTCTTGCAATAGCTCGTAGATTGCAGAATCTAAAAGAGGATACAATTAGAAAATTTTCTGTATATCACACGTACCCCGAACCGCCCCACGATGGGCACTATAACCTAACAAGATTTGGCTTATTAAGGTTGGAATATAAAATTAAAAAAAAAAACACTTTTTGAAAAATTCTCTACAAAAACTGAAGTCTTGTAATAGCTCGAAGAAAGCAGAATCTAAAAGAAGATATAATTCGAAAATTTTCTGTATTTCATATGAACTCCGATCGGCCCCACGATGGGCACTATAACCCAACAAGATTTGGCTTATTAAGGTTGGTATATAAAATTTATTTTTTAGAAAAAATACATTTTTTTGAAAAATTCTCTACAAAAACTGGAGCGAAGATATACAGAAAATTTTTCAAAAAATGTATTTTTTCTAAAAAAAAAATGTATATACCAACCTTAATAAGCTAAAACTTGTTGGGTTTTAGTGCCGATCGTGGGGCGGATCGGGGTACATGTAATATACAGAAAAATTTCTAATTGTATTCTCTTTTAGATTCTGCCATCTATGACCTATTACAAGACTCCAGTTTTTCTACAGAATTTTTCAAAAAAATTTATTTTTTCTAAAAAAAAAATGTATATACCAATCTTAATAAGCCAAATCTTGTTGGCTTATAGTGCCGATCGTGGGGCGGGTCGGGGTACATGTAATATACAGAAAAATTTCTAATTATATCCTCTTTTGGATTCTGCAATCTGCGAGCTATTACAAGACTCCAGTTTTTGTACAGAAATTTTCAAAAAAATTTATTTTTTCTAAAAAAAAATTTTATATACCAACCTTAATAAACTAAATCTTGTGGGTTATAGTGCCCATCGTGGGGCGGGGCGGGTCGGGGTACATATGACATAGAGTAGCAGCTCGCAGATTCTGTAATCTGCGAGCTGTTACAAGAGTCCAGTTTTTGTAGAGAATTTTTCAAAGAAATATAATTTTTCAAAAAAAAATTTATATACCAACTTTAATAAGCCAAAGCTTGTTGGGTTATAGTGCTCATCGTTTGGCGGATCGGGGTACACGTGATATATAGAAAAATTTCTAATTATATCGTCTTTTAAATTCTGCAATCTCCGAGCTATTACAAGACTCCAGTTTTGTTGAGAATTTTTCAAAAAACTGTATTTTTTCAAAAAAAAAATGTATATACCAACCTTAATAAGCAAAACCTTGTTGGGTTATAATGCCCATTGTGGGGCGGGTCGGGGTACATGTGATATACAGAAAATTTTCTAACTGCATCCTCTTTTAGATTCTGCAATCTCCGAACAATTACAAGATCCCATTTCTTGTAGAGATTTTTTAATAATGTATTTTAAAAAAAAAAAATTTATATACCAACCTTAATAAGCCAAATCTTGTTGGGTTATAGTGCCCATCAAAAATAGCGGGAGAGATGTTGAAGTCTGAAATTTTCAGAAATAATTTCCACTACATTTTTCTAAATCTGGACTTACAACACATGCCTGAAATAATCATGATTTTATTAAAATTTTATTTGTATATATATGTATATTAGGGTGGGTCGATTTAATAATCGCCCATGGCTCAGTGAAAATCGAATTCTAGGGAACAAAATAAGAAACTTTGCCGAAGGAACCATACCGAATTCTACTACCCCCCATTTGTTGACTTTTGTCCCGTAGGGTCAAGTTTTGAAAAATCCCACTTTGACCCATTTAGAGTGCCCCAATCGAGGCACTTTATTTTATTATTTTTTATTTATTTTTATTATTTTATTTATTTTTTCTCTTTAGAAATTTATTTAGTCAGAACATATGTAAATGAAAAAATTAATTTAACTTAGTAATAGAAAAGAAAATAAAAAACATTACTGTTTGAAGTCTTTTTTGCTTTCAAGTCTGGGCAATTTCGCACGGCTCTCTAATGTCGTCACCATAACAGCCTCTACATTTTCCGGTATAACTCGTTTGGAAACGCTAGCTAGCAATTAAACGTGTCGTTCTGTTGCAGGTCGTAAAATAGGTTGTGTGGGTTTTTTAAGCCACCACAAGACACAGCTGCATGTCGTAAACTTACTTAAGCTAAATCGGTTACAGGTAGAATTGAGCATAAAATTATCATAAAGGATTTTCCAGAAGTAATAAAAGGCGCACTTGCTTAACAGAATTTGTGGTCAGATTAACGTTTAATTTACATGTAAGTACTTTATGGGCAGTTTTGACAACAAAATCGGTTACAGGTAGAATTGAGCATAAAATTATCATAAAGGATTTTCCAGAAGTAATAAAAGGCGCACTTGCTTAACAGAATTTGTAGTCAGATAAACGTTTAATTTACATGTAAGTACTTTATGGGCAGTTTTGACAACAAAATCGGTTACAGGTAGAATTGAAATTACCATTTCATTCTTATTACCTCGTCTCCTAGACCATATATAACGCAACAGTTTTTGTGAATGCATTAAGTCGTTGTGAAGAACTCGAAGTGTGAAGTGCTAATTTGAGATAAAAAAATATTTAAAAAAAAATCATTCCAAATCAAGAAGTTTACAATGAATCCACCATCCTCTACACCGCAAGATGAAGCAATAACAACATCAACAACTATCGAAAACCCAATGAGTCATATACCCAGGCATGATGTTACTGTTTTTGGTGTGTCTACTGATTTGACTGATCTTAATTTACCAACCCATCTGGATATCTTGAGATATTATTTTTACTTGAGCGAACAAAAAAAGTTGTCCTATAAAGCATTCACTATTCAAGTACAAGATAAGTTGATGGGAATTTGGGAAAAACTTGGTATGGGAATAATGCTGAAAAAAAGTGTATGTAATAAATTGAATAGATTGCTTGACAAATATCAAGAGCAAATCAAGAGAAGAAACAAACCCCAACAATTTACAGAGTATGTAAAATCTCTGGAAACAATTTTTTTCATTGGAACATGTAAATGCGATTTGAAGGCAGCTCCATGTGCATGCGGTTTGGTTCCCGAACGCCTCAAAGAGTTTATGCACGATCAACATAATCAGAGAAGTCTAACAATGGATGGATTTGCGATGGAAATTGAAGAGCAAGGAGCAACGTCTATGTCATCAATGCCAACATACCAAGATCCCGATGATTCAACATACGCACCGCCACCGGTTCAAGAAGATTTGGATATAAGCACAAGTTCACAATACACACAGAGATACGATTGTTTTAACTTTGCCTTGGTATGTGACAGATTTGGCGTGCCTGATAGAGTAGCATCAGCAATGGGAACAGCTCTTTTCCAAGATTTTAAAATGAAAGATATCCATGGCAAACCTCTCATCATGGATAAATCGAAAGTTCGCCGAGAAAAAGAGAAATGCAGACAAGAAGTGCTTCGCAAACGGTTAGATGATACCAATTTGTTAGCATTTTCATTCGATGGCAGAAAAGATGATACTTTAACGAGAGATACAATTGATGAGAAGTATCATACTAGAATGGTAAAAGAACCTCATCTTGTTATTTTGAGAGAACCGAATTCTGAATTGATTGGTTACGTAAGACTGGAACATGAAACCGCTGAATACAAAACAACCAAATTAAATGATTTTTTCAACGATAAAAATATATCACTGGATGCATTAATTGGCATATGCACTGACGGTGAGCGAACAAACACTGGCCCAAACGGTGGAATTATATGACGATTCGAATTGCTGTTAAAAAGACCATTGCATTGGTTCGTTTGCCTTCTACACTTCAACGAACTTCCGTTTCGGCATTTGTTTGAAGCTTTGGATAAATCAACCAGCACTGGACCAAGATCGGCAACCGGAAAATTGAGCCGTCAAATCGAAACTTGTGAAACTCTTCCGGTAAGTTATTGCTATCACTCATTTATTATAATTGTCAACCGTTTTTAATTGTTTTATTTTTATATATTTTCAGGTGGTGGACGGCTTTCAGAAAATTGAGTTGAAAAATATGCCCCCTGCTCCAGAAAAAATTGAATTTTCCACCGATTCCAAGTACTTATACGACATGGCCCATGCAATTTCTAGCGGCGTGGTTTCAGTGGATCTGGCAAACATCAAACCAGGGAAAATTGTACATTCTCGGTGGCTCACCAAGGCCGCTAGACTATTACGATTATATGTGACAACGGAAAATCCAGATGCAAATTTAAGAATACTGGTTGAATTTATAATTACATGTTATGTGCCAATGTACTTCAATATCAAGTATTACAACTCTGTCGTGTACGGTAGTAGATTATTTTTCAAATTCATTAGTTGGTCAAGATTTCTAGAACCTCGTTTACGCAAAATTGTCAATAAAGTAATTACAGATAATTCATATTATGCGCATTCGGAAAATATCTTGTTATCAATGTTGTTTGATGATAGCAAAGAAAAGCGCGACTGTGCTATCAAGATAATTCTACGCTATCGAACCGATGTTGACGACCCAACGGGACTTAGAGCTTATAAAAAACCAGATATAAACTTTTATTGCACAAGTTACACGGAAATGATCAATATGAATGACATAAATGACGTATTTGAACCACCATTCACGCGAAGCATTCCATACGATACTTTGAAAGAATATTTAAATCAAGATGATCCACCGTTTAATGATCCAAAAATTCCATCACACATACAAGAAACAGAACGACACGTTCAATTGCTAGCTAGCGTTTCCAAACGAGTTATACCGGAAAATGTAGAGGCTGTTATGGCGACGACATTAGAGAGCCGTGCGAAATTGCCCAGACTTGAAAGCAAAAAAGACTTCAAACAGTAATTTTTTATTTTTTCTTTTCTATTACTAAGTTAAATTAATTTTTTCATTTACATATGTTCTGACTAAATAAATTTCTAAGGAGAAAAAATAAATAAAATAATAAAAATAAATAAAATAAATAAAAAATAATAAAATAAAGTGCCAAAAATGGTGATTTTTTAAAATGTTTGTATGGGGAACCCCCCAGGGGAGTTCCAGGGGGTGTGCCACTGGCATGGGTGGATCGGCCCTCCAAAGTTAGTGGGGGTCGGTCATACATTTGGACTCGATTGGGGCACTCTAAATGGGTCAAAGTGTGATTTTTCAAAACTTGACCCTACGGGACAAAAGTCAAGTTGGGGGGTAGTAGAATTCGTTTCCTTCGGCAAAGTTTCTTATTTTGATCCCTAGAATACGATTTTCCCTGAGCCATGGCCTCCCCACAAATCGACCCGGCCTAATGTATATACATATATATATTGTTTACATATTATTTGTTTACATTAGTAGCGTTACCAGAAAAGTTTGTGCTCATATCCCCATTTTAGAAGTTGAAATCCCCAAAAATCCCCAAAATAAATTTATAAATCCCCAAATATTTCCCCAATATAGTTTTTAATACGAATTTGAAATAAAAATCCATGTTTAAGGAAAATTAAATTTTATTTGTTATTCTCATATTATATTTGCAAGCTATTAACATTGGCTTAAGTCATTCCCATATAAATTTGACATTAGCAATGTTGAAAGTTAACACTTAACGTTGGCTAATGTCAAATTTATATTTACATTATCAGTAATGTTTTTCAATTCTTTTGAAAAACAAAACAAAAATATATCTAAATTTATTTACTTGCACAAAAAATCAACAAAAATCATAAACTACACCATTTCCAACTGTAATTGAGAAAAGAACAATTGAAATTGAGATTTTCCATTTGAAATTGAGAAAATTTCATTTGATTTTGAGATTTTCTATTTAATATTGAGAAAAGAACAATTGATTTTGAGATTTTCCATATGAAATTGAGAAAAAAGCAAATGAAATTAAGATTTTCCAATTAAAATTGAGAAAAGAACAAATGAGATTGAGATTTTCCAATTCAAGTTGAGAAAAGGACATATGTAATTGAGATTTTATATTTGATATTGGGAAAATACCAAATGAAATTTAGATTCTCCAATTGAAATTGAGAAAAGAAAAAAAGGAATTGAGATTTTATATTTGAAATTAAGAAAAACACAAATGAAATTGGGAAAATTATAAATTAAATTAAGAAAAGAATAAATGTAATTGAGAAAAAATCAAATGATTTTGGGAAAAAATTTTATTAAATCATACATTAAAAAAAAATGTATAAAGTAATGCACAGCCATAGGGGCCCACGCATTACTTTATACCTTATTTCACTGATAAATTTTACAGGCGATTAGCTGCAAGGTAATGTATTGGAAGGAGGTGATAAAGTAAGTGGTTACTTATGTGGTTACGAGGATGGAAAAAGAAATGTGTCTAAAAATAGATTTTCATAAAAAAAAATTTAAAAAGTAAATGAATGGTTGTGCTTAGTATTTTAGTTCGTAATGTCGAAAGATATACACATTACCCCTTACAAAAAAAACATAAATAATGTGTCTAAAAGTAGATCTTCAAAAATATTTTGATCATTACTACGCGTCATGCAACACGTAATCAGTGATCGGTAAGTCCTTACTTTTTGCTTTGAAACAATTCGGAAGGTAACAAGTTATCATTACAAGGTAATGCGTGAGTATATCGCACCCATTACCAAAGTCTTGCTGGGATGGCAGATTGATGGAAGGTGCAGGAATGATTTATTGCTCAGCTGCAGTCGCTAGCAGCTTCCTTTCAATGTACACCAATCTCTGCTCCAAAATGTTGGGTGGGGAAATTGTTGGAATGTCCATGTTGGACTTGACATCGGCTTTTATTTTTTACATATTATTTCAATGGTGTTGAAAATGCGGGATTATGGGCTCAAACTGAGCAGAGTTCCGAAAAAGTTTTCAAATACAGTTTCGAACCTTTTGTAACAAGTAGTACTATCAACAACTACCACCAACTCTGAAAGGTCGTTCCCCATCTCCTTCCATCTCACCAGAAAATTTTTTATACATTCCCTAGCAACAGGTACATTAAGAGAACTTATATTTTCATTCATTTTTATAACGCGTGATGGTCCTTCCAATCGCTCCGATCAAATGAACATTTGGGCCATGTGATGATAGGAGCGTTTGGGTAGCGCGAATTCAAATTGAAATTTATTTCCTTCAGCCGAACTATGTATTTGATTACCGGCTCTGACATACTCATTCAGACGAATAAGGTATTCTAAAAGTTATTCATTGTAACCAGATCAATGTGGAAAGATTTTCAGGAATATATTTGGCAGTGCAAGGTATTTCCAACTTCTTGGTATTTTTATCTCCGTGCAAGGCTTAATTTCATTCACAAGAATTTTATTAAATTGCAATTAAAAATTTCACAATTTAATTTTTTCTTTTCTCAATTTCAAATGAACAAATCTAATTTCCATTTGTTTTTTTCTCAATTTCAAATGTAAAATCTCAATATCATTTGTTTTTCTCTCAATTTTAATTGGAAAATCTCAATTTCATTTGTTTTCTTCTCAATTTTAAATGTAAAATCTCAATTTCATGTGTTATTTTCTCAATATCAAATTAAAAATCTCAATTTCATGTATGCTTTTCTTAATTTCAATTGTAAAATCTCAATATCATTTATTCGTTTCTCAATTTTAATTGGAAAATCTCAATTTCAATTCTTTTTTTCTCAATATGAAATAGAAAATCTTAATTTCAATTGTTCCTTTCCCATTATCAAATGGAAAATCCCAATTTCAATTGTTTTTTTCTCAATACTACATGGAAAGCTCTCAATTTCAATTGGAAATGGTGTAGTATAAATATATTCTTATAGTAATCTAAAAACATTAAAATGAACACATTCAGTAAGATCAAGTATAATTATTTTAACTGATTAAGAAAAAACTCGTAGAATTTATTTTTACTACGACAAAAAATATTTATCGGCCCTTCCACGATCGGTCAAAATCTGAACGTGGGATTTCTGATTTCAATCCTATTTTGTACCCTGAAACTCAATGTAACCACCTAAAGATTGCCGTTTTCATTTTCGATAAATTCTTAAAAATTCCTGATTTGATACGCGATTTTTTTTTTTTTTAATTAAAAATGTCAACATTTGTATTTTCTTTAAAATTAATCGGATCGTTTAATTGCATAGGATATTACTTCTACATTTTTTTAAAGTCAAAAAGGATTGCATTTTTCTAAAATTTGGCCACTCTTGATTCCAAAATATGGGATGGTTACTAAAAAGCAACACTAATTTTTTTAGTTACGGGGTTTAACTATTTACAAATTATGTAAGTTTTATTCAAAAAATCAAAAAACAAGGTCCTTTATTGAGAGTGTAGGCAAACTTTACATGATTTACACCAGTTACCATGAGTAGAGTGGTCTAGAAACCATATTTTAGGTTATTAGACGTTTCCAGGAGATATAAAATCAATCTTATACCACGAATAATACATGCAAATCAACAAACATTTTTGTGTTAATTTTGTCTTGTGTAGACGTTAAGTTATATAATTTTCTTAATTTGTGTCTACACTGTCCATAGATTTGAGCGAATAGAAGACAAAACATACGAAGACGAAAAATTTTACTTGTTGCTATCGTTTTTGTATATGTTTTGTCTTTTTTTCGCAAAGATTTAGTGAATTTGTAGACATGTGAGATTTACTAACCGATCAGTCATTTTAATAGGCCAAGTTATAATATGATTGTCATTCCTTTTAAAATTCAATTATAGCCAACTTTAAAAAGTAGTTTAACAAAATAATGTACATTAGAAAATTATATATTTAATTTAAGATAAAATACAAAATATTCAAAATAAGCAGAAAATAAAATCCCCAAAAATACTTAAGAACATGGGTAAAATCCCCAAACTTTTGCGAATTCCCCAAATCCCTCCCCACGACAATCTGTCCACAAACGGAAGTTGAAATCCCCAATTTGGGGCGAAATCCCCATATCTGACAACACTGTACATGACCTACCCAAGTAGAAATTGCCGACGTTACAACAAAAATTGTACAGGGAGAGCACTGTTTTTTTACGAAATGCCGGTACTACTTAAAACGTGCTTTGCCAGTACTGTTTTCTGAAAATTAACGAGCTTTTTTTAATTTATTAAAATTAACAGTTTTATAAATTTTACGTATTTTTACATATATTACACAATTATTTATGTAAGAGAAACATACCCATTCTTTTCTTGTGAAGTTTCGAAAGAATACATTAAAAATCTGTGATTTATACTAAAAGGACCGTAAAGTACTAGCAAACTACTAAATTTGTTATTAAATGTACTGGGATAATACGAAAAAAATAAAATCCCAAGCCTGCGCCAACATTGGGAAATAACTACGGCCAAGCGTTTATTGGTGTTATCATTTCGACAACATGCCAGTACAGTGAAAGTTGAAAATCCGACACATTGCCAGTACATGTACTACCGTCTCCAATACCGGGCCGACATTGTGCCGTTTGTATTTTTCTACTTGGGTAGTGTCTTCAAATGCAATGAAATTTGCAAAGAACTTTGAAAATAACACACAAAGCAACAACAAAATTATTTTCGTTGTTGTTGTTTTGTGTGTTATTTCCAAATTTCTTTGCACATTTCATTGCATTTGAAGACACTAGGTGAGGACCACGTGCTCAGAAATGTTAACAAGATCTAACGATTACTCGTTAGATCTTGTTAACTCGAGTACTTGGATCTTGTTAAATTCACTGTCGTACATTTTATGTGTATATATACATATTTTTAAGTTATTTGCTAAAATTTTCAAATACCACGTGCTTTTGTTTACATTTATAGCTCCACGTGCTTTTGTTTACATTTATACCACCACGTGCGTTTTGTTTACATTTATAACGACCACGTGCTTCTCTGCTGTTTGTTATTTACACAAAAATCAGCTGTTATATACGAGTACTAATGATTACTTGTTAGATCTTGTTAGCTCGAGTACTTGGATCATTGTTATCTCAAGTACTTGGATCTTGTTAAATTCATGGAGATAAAATTAAGAGTGTCAACAATTAGCGGTCCATTCCTGTCAGTCTCATTCCTCAAAAAAAAAAATCTTCTAGACTTTCATTTTAAATTTTAAAAATACAGTAGTCGCTCGGTTATATGAACTAATTCAAACAGAGCCTGTTGACTAAATGGAGAAGTTCACATAATCGAGAAAATATAAAATAAGTAATTCAAATGATTTTTATTACATTAAGTTTTTATTTTTAATAAGTTTTTTAATAATTAATGTACATGAAAGTAGTCGGTTATATTTTTTTGTATTTTTTTTTGCTTCAAGGGATTTCTGTAGTGCCTTGTCCCTGCATTTTCGCAATGCCAAAATATCATTAATATCAGATATATTATTTTCACTCCAAGCAATAACTTTATTGAATGCTTCGATTGCCTCCGTTGTGCTAATTTCAGTTGTTGTTACGATGCACTGCTCTTGATCATCATCTTCAACTTCGCTATCTATATCTTCGCTACCAATGTCTTGATTCCACGTCTGAATCTCTTCCCGTGAAAGCTGTTCACATAATAGAGATAGGCTGTGTTCACTCTTTAGAACCTCCTGTGTTTAAATTTTGTTGTTCACTATTCTGGAAGTTTACATAACTGGATATTCATATAACCGAGCGGCTACTGTACAATGTTTTATTGAAAAAATCAAGCACTGGCATACCACTATGTTAAAAATAAATGACTGGCAGAACACGCTTTGCCTGTTCTTTGCGTTTGCAAATTTTAAAAGTTTTTAAAAAATGACTTAAAAGACAACTAAATTTAAGGTGGCACGCGAGAAATTTTTACAAAAAATTGTCCGTTTGTGGCACGCAGCGAAAAAGTCTTGGCACCCCTGTATTAGGGAAACAAACCAATATCTCCTCAAGAATCACAGTTACAAAAACAAATTCAGGAAATCATCAAAACATGTTTTGGAACATGCCCAGTGTAGAAACGGTAATGACATATCATTATTTTTTGGACTACCAGTAATGATACCCACTTACCTTCTGCATTATTTTAAAACATATAGTAATGTGTTACTGATAATGACTTATTTTTTATCATTATTTCAAATAGAAAATAATTTTCTATATTTTTTTGAAAATTTTTTGAAATCTATTTTTAGACTCAATATTTTTTAAACACTGGTAAGGATATATGTAACCACATATTTTTTTATTTTTTGTATGCTGGCGAGTAAGCTTACTTGTGTGCAGCAGGTCTGTTATAGAAATTTGTAAGGGTAAAAAAAAGATTATGATAAAAAGAACTAATGTAAAAAATTTACAATTTTTTTTAATTTTATTTTAGTTTTAAGGTTTTACCACGTTGAGTTCCCAAAATGAATAGAAAGAACAAATCTTCTTTAAATTCATAAAGAATAATTTATAATTCATATTATTAACAGTTACTCTCATTATTATACAAAATTAATATTCTCATTTACATTATATTGAGATTAGTAATAAAAATATGCATCTAAGCAATTAAAAAGAATACATATGTACATATTGAGAATGAGTGATAGAGTTTAATGGATAAATATTATAATTATGAAAACAGGTTATATATTTATTTTTTTCTCCAAAAATATTAAAATTCATAACTCATATTTAATCCATATTCTCAATACAGTACATTCAATAATTATTCGCACATAATAATAAAATTAATGATTAGTAAATAATTTGTCGTTATTGTTTCCAACAAGGTCAATTATGTTTTTATCTATTAAATATTACATGTCGATATAGCTTAGATGGTAAAGCTATTGACTGGCAATCTGTAGACCCGGGTTCGATTCCCGCACCAGCAAATTTTATTAAAAAAAAAGACAATAAAAAATATTTTTTTTTATATAATTTATTTTTTTGAAAATCTATTTTTAGACTCATTATTTTTGTCAGTACTGGTAAGCACACAGGTAACGATATATTTTTTGATTTTTCGTATGCTGGTGTGTAACCATAACTCATTATTTTTCGCGACATCGCCATATAAAGGTAATAAGAAATGTAATAACAAAAGTAACTAGTTACCATTACCAAGTATGTAGTTACATAACTACATCGAAAAATTTCCTCAGTTACTCAGTTAAGGAAATCCTCAGTTGATTTAAAATTAATCGTCAATAACTTTTGTTTCAGTTAAAGAAATATTTTTTTCAGTTATTTTCAAAGCAAATTTCCAATTGAAAAAGAATGTCGAAATTGAAAAATAAAATTGTAAAAAAAACTAAATTGATTCTCATATTTTCAATAAAAATAATTCAATAAAATAAGAGCAATGTTTTTGATAAAGGTAAGTCTTATCAAGCTCTATTTAATATGCGTAATCTAAAATTTTAATTTTTACTAGAACGTGAAAAACTTAGATATCTTTTTTGGAACATCCCTAAAATCATCATATAGGAAATGGTAAAAAAATGCAAATTTCCGCAGTAGAATTCAATTCAATATTGTTTTTTATTGCAAATACATTAAATAACACGAAATAAACAAATAAAATGAAAATTTTTGTGGTTTTTTAAATTTTAGATGGTTGTTAGTAACTAAAATTGCATATATATTCAATTTGACTAACACTAAGTTCTCATCAATTGAGTTCTCAGTTGAATTTTATATTAAAAAAAAATTAGTTATATTTAATTAATTAAATCAACTGAGGGTTAGTAAGGGGTATTTCACCTGAGACTCAGTTGAAAATTTAGTAGACAGTAACTGAGGAATTTTTTCGGTGTACATATCTAGTAATGATTTTCTACACTGGGATGCTTGATCGTCTATGGCCCGCTTAGCAGCTAGTCGACGTTTTTACCCGGTAAGTAAAATCGCTAGATTTACTTAAAAAATCGCTAAATTGGCCACAATTTATTGGAGAATAGCAAAAATATATAAAAGCCACCTCATCTCTGCTTTTTTTTATTATTGTGGCGCATAGAATTTTTACGGAGAAGTTACCAAATACATAATGCAATTAACAACCTTTTTTATTTTTGCATTATGTGTATTAGTTAGTGGGGTCAACTGTGTGATGTTTCATTTAACACCAAACACACAAAAATGCCTTAAAGAGGACATACAGGCTAACCAACTAGTTATGGGTGAATACGAGGTGTCTGATGTTCCAGGGCAAGTGATAGATTATATTGTAAGTTCATAGTTGTCAATTTGCTCGAATACAATAAGGATTACTCGTTTTTAGGCACGCGATACAAAAGGACATATTTTATCCCAAAAGGAACACATAACCAAGGGTAAATTTAGTTTTATGTCCGAAGTTTACGATACATACGAAATTTGCTTCATCTCGAAAGTACCACCACGTAAGTTATATGCTTGTAAATAATTTGCTAGAAAACTTAAAATTTGGTTTGAATTATTTAAAGATCAACGAGGCGTTGCCCAAGAAGTGTCATTAATTACCAAAAAAGGTGTTGAAACTAAGAGCTATGAGGGTGTAAGTATTAAAGTTGTAAAACTACGAATTATTGGTGTAATGCCAATTGTATTTTTAGATTGCAGAAGCTTCAAAAATCAAACCTCTCGAAGTTGACTTAAAACGTCTAGAAGACTTGTCCGACTCAATAGTACGAGATTTCGCTTTGATGCGTAAACGGGAAGAAGAAATGAGAGATACAAACGGTGAGTCCTTTCTAATTTCAAATTAGTTGTTGAAACTTTTGTATACATGGTCATTGTTTATCTTTTCTCCTTCAATAAAATTTCAGAAAAGACGAATAGCCGTGTGTTGTTCTTCAGTATTTTCAGTATGTGCTGTCTTTTGGGATTGGCCACATGGCAGGTTCTATACTTACGTAGATATTTCAAAGCCAAAAAACTTATTGAATAGATTATTCTACATCATTTATATCTGAACAGTCATTGGACAGAATTTATTATTCATAGAAAATTTTCTCGCTTTTGTCGTCGTATCATTTAAATAAATGTTTCATACCTTGGTTAAAGTTGAGTTTAAGGGCACAGCACCGATCAGGTCAAAATTTTTACCAAACATAAAACTTTTTATTGGGATTCCACAACAACTTTTTGTCGATCGGACTTATCTCGGGAGTTATTTCGGTTCAAAGTTCGAAGTTGAACTTGTTTATAACTCCGTGATTTGTTGTCGGATTTGGAGAGTACGCACACTATTAGAAAGGTATTTATTTCATATGGCATTACAAATTCATTTTAACAAAAAGGTTTTATTTCCTATTATATTCCGTATATAACATAATTTGCACTTATTAATTTATTGTCGAGACTTACACCTTTCATTCAAGATATAGCTCGACCTTTTAACCCATCAAACAACAAAGTTATTGGAGTTTTAGTTTTTTTCTTTTATATTAACTCAAAAAAATTCATGTCAGTTATAGATTTATAGAAATATCTTTCACTAGGACCAAAAATAAGACCGACTAGTTAACCCATTAAGAAACAAGAATTGAGAAATCGCGCGATATTTTTTTTTTCCAAATATGGCTATTTTTTTGCGAAATTCTAAAGTCTCACCATGAAAAAGTTTCTTGTTTCGCAATGGGTTAACAAATCGATCTTATTTTCTGTCCTAGTGACCATTTTTTTGATTCCTTCTAAAAATGGCTATTTGTTTACGAAATTCTAAAGTCTCAACATGTAAAAGTCTCTTTAGAAGTTTCTTCTTGATTCTCAGTGGGTTAACTAATCGGTCTTATTTATGGTCCTAGTGAAAGATATTTCTATAACCTACCTAAAATTTAAAAATAAAGTGGGTCTATTATAGCTTCATCTTCAGCCATATTATTGGCTAAATTTTAACAGAAAATGCGAAAATAGCGCTTAAAAAATTTAGAACATCAAACTATTATTTTTATGATAAAAAACAATTATTTTCCTTTTTAACTACTTTTTTTTCTTCCAATTTTTATTTAAAAAAAAAAAAATTGACTAACCCCTTACAACTTTGCCCGTATAAGGGATAAAAGCAAAAATTTGTACCTCAAATTAAAGCTCGTAATCTTACACACAATTGTGTGTAAGCAAATCAAGCATTATATAAGCCCTTTTTGATATTTAAAGGCTTTTCCCGAATAACTGGCTCTAAAAATTTAAAAAACCGGCTCGTGGTGGGTTAATAAGTAAATAAAGCCATTTCAATTACCTTACCATGTTGCTCATATTGTCCAAATCCGATAATAAATAGCTAATATACGGGCAAAGTCCATATTTAAACTTTGACCCCAAATAACACCCAAAATAGGGGTTTCCGACAAAAAAAAAATTTTCCTATTCAGCCCAGAAAGTACTATCTGGGGAAACAAATCAAAAACATCGGAGCTGTGTCTCTAAACTCAACTTGTTCCCATACCTTTACAATGGCATTGCTGGTTGTCGATTTTTTTTTATAAATATGTATACTAGAGCGTACCACCTTACAGACAAAAAAAAAAAAAAAGTGCGCCGTACACCCTCCAATAAGAAAGAAGAAATTTTTATTTAAATAATAAAATGTACATTTTTAAATTAATTCTGCAGGAAAAAAAATTATTCAAAATTAATTTTAATTTATAATAATGCATTGCGAGTTTATAAAGAATTGTTTTATAAGTTTTTTTCTTCTATACTTGTTGTGTATGTTCATTAGCTGGAAGTATATTCATGATTGTGGGTAAAGTAATTGCCAATGTGTTTTTCCCGTATTTGTTGCGATATTTCCCAATTTTAAATCTACCTTCAGATCTAAGTCTGGTATTGTGTACATGGTCGATGATATTTAAAACTCTCAAGGCTGAAGGGCGGATTATGGGACCGTAAACGTATATGTGATGTAACTGTACCGTGCCGTAGCTAAAAAGTACACTTATAGATTATCGTAAACGACATTACTATTTAGCATCTATTTCATGTGGTTTTATATTTTATTCAAAATTTTTCCATTTATTTGTTAATTTTTATTCCTTATTTGCTGTTTGAATCATTTTTCTTTATTCATTTCATATTTTTTTCGACTAAAATCAGTCAGCTGTTTCGATGCCGGATAGAAAATTCTGATTTCAACAGAATGATCCGGCAAGTTCGTTTACATTTACGTGTTAGTAACCATTCGTATACATTTCTTCTTGTGGTATCGAAACAGCTGATTCGTTACAGATACGTTTACGGTTGGGTAACTCAGCCTTGAGTTACCCAACCGTAAACGTATCTGTAACGAATCAGCTGTTTCGATACCACAAGAAGAAATGTATACGAATGGTTACTAAAGGGCGGATTATGGGACCGTAAACGTAAATGTGATGTAACTGTACCGTGCCGTAGCTAAAAAGTGCACTTATAGTTTATCGTAAACGACATTACTATTTAGCATCTATTTCATGTGGTTTTATATTTTATTCTAAATTTTTCCATTTGTTAATTTTTATTCCTTATTTGTATACGAATGGTTACTAAAGGGCGGATTATGGGACCGTAAACGTAAATGTGATGTAACTGTACCGTGCCGTATCTAAAAAGTGCACTTATAGTTTATCGTAAACGACATTACTATTTAGCATCTATTTCATGTGGTTTTATATTTTATTCTAAATTTTTCCATTTATTTGTTAATTTTTATTCCTTATTTGTTGTTTGAATCAATTTTCTTTATTCATTTCATATTTTTTCCGACTAAAATCATTCAGCTGTTTCGATGCCGGATAGAAAATTCGGATTTCAACAGAATGATCCGGCAAGTTCGTTTACATTTACGTGTTAGTAACCAATCGTATACATTTCTTCTTGTGGTATCGAAACAGCTGATTCGTTACAGATACGTTTACGGTTCGGTAACTCAGCCTTAACACGTAAATGTAAACGAACTTGCCGGATCATTCTGTTGAAATCAGAATTTTCTATCCGGCATCGAAACAGCTGACTGATTTTAGTCGGAAAAAATATGAAATGAATAAAGAAAAATGATTCAAACAACAAATAAGGAGTAAAAATTAACAAATAAATGGAAAAATTTAGAATAAAATATAAAACCACATGAAATAGATGCTAAATAGTAATGTCGTTTACGATAATCTATAAGTGTACTTTTTAGCTACGGCACGGTACAGTTACATCACATATACGTTTACGGTCCCATAATCCGCCCTTAATGCATTAAAAACATAGACGACTGCGGCTACACGACTACCCAACTACAAATGCCGCTGGCTGCAATTGTAGTCGTGTAGTCAGCTACTTAATTTTTCTGAAAACGACAGCGACATAGTAAACAGATGGTCCTAAAAATTTGACGTTTTGATAAATATTAATTTTTTTTGGTTTGTGCTTCTAAAATAATGGCTGAGGAATATTTTTTTAATTTTGTAACATCCATCTTTTTTAAAAAACATCACAATAAATTTATTTCCAAATATAAATTAATGAAACCTTCAAACAATTGTAAAATAAAAACAGACGTTTCTTCAGTGTTCCCATAACGGCGATTTTGTAGTCAGAACTAGCGATTTTATTTCGCCTCTAGCGGGAAAAATTGTCCTGTTTTACACATTTTGTTATATTGTCAACACTATTTTTGTTTTGTAGCTAACAAAAATAGAAATTATCCTAAGTTGACTACAGCGGCAAAAGTAATCGAGTAGCCGTGTAGCTGTGTTGGTGTCAAAATAATCGTTTTCATATAAACGTGTGTATTTTATTTTTGACAGGCTGTAGTCGTGTAGCTGCAGTCGTCTATGTGTTTAATGCATCAGTCATACAAATTTTTACTGGATGGCGTTCGTTTACATAAATACTCAGTAAACAGAAAGAAAAAAGAGAGAATAAAGTGACAGTTCTATGTTGAGAGTTTCTAAGTCTTCTTTTTCTTGCAAATTTTTACTGGATAAATTTTTGCCAGTAAGAATTTGCAAGCAGAAAAAAACATGTTTCGAAAACATAGATTGTTTATGGTAAATAAAAAAAAAAATATTTTCCAATTGTATTATTTTATGGAAATGAATAGCAGTAAAACTTTCAAAATAAATTATAGAAAAGATAAGAAAACCTTCTAAAAATGTTCTGCTTAAGGTTTAACATCAAAAATTGTCTTCTTTCATAGCGACCAGTTAAAATTTATTTGTATATTTGGTGTTGTAATCAGCTGTGTGTACAAACTTGCAAATTGTTGCAAATTTTCTGTTCGCGTACATGTTTGGGAAAATTTTATTTTCAGAGTAAATCTTGTCTTACTCTGAAAGTTTGTACTGAGTAATTCTTACTGGACTTGACTGAGAAAAGTAATCGAATGGACCTATTGTAGAATTCATTAAGCACTCAGTGTGTTCCCGTACGTTCCCAAAGTTACCGAAATTTACCCAAAGTTACCGAAATTTACCCAAAAGCGTTCCCGTATTCGAGAATTGGGTAAATGAGAGCGCTAATGAGAGTGTATTAGTGCTTCTCTTTTTACCAAAATTTACCCAGACTTTTTCTTCCTTTAAACTTTGGTAAAACAGCTGATGCAAATATAAACAAAAAACAATTGTGAAATTAAATTAAAAATTGTAATTAAATAAAGAAATAAGCAAAAGAAACTTGGTTTTTTGTTAAAATTAATTGAATAAAATCAAAAACAACTTTTTAATGCGAATAAATATGTCTATTTGTGCCGATTTGCAAACTGAAATTATACATATTTTGACATCAGTGATGGGATTTTTGGCACAATGTAAGATTGATTGGTACAATGGCACAACCGATACAATTTTGGCACATTTTGGTTATCTACAAAATTTAATAGAAAATAAATTAAAAAAATAACAATTCTTTAATTTTTACGCTGTTATTCAAAAAAAACTTCTTAATTTAGCTTTAAAACATGAATTTGCTAAAGCAATCATTATCTCTATTAAACCTTTATTAAAAAATTGTATTCAAAAACATACAATAAAAGTTTATTAATTTTGCTTTTAATTCTGGCAACACTTTGTATATTCTCTGTTTTTATTGTTAGTGATACATGAATTTAGTTAACGATTGACTCGGTAATTGTAGGTAAATATATTGTTTTGTAAATTTTGGAAATTAAAATGTTTTATTACAAATCAAAACATATTAAAAAACGGTTTTTAAACATTACTGAGAAGTAATAATGGGAACAAACTGTGTTAAAGAATTTTTTATATTACGAGTACAGAAAGTATTCGAATATCGAGTATGGTTTTATTATAAATGCATCACTATTTAATTGAATTTGTTTTTAATTTATTTTCATGCAAATTTGGGAAAATTTTCGAAAAAAGAGTTTAGTCTTGGAGTTTTTGCAGGTTTTTTGTTTTGGTTGGATACAAAATGTAGTATTCCATCTATTCTTGGGTGGATGATTCTTAAACAATTCATTTAATCATTGTAAATTTACGTTTTTTAGTTTTTTACATTGGTTTTCTTTTTCCAAACTTTATCAAACAGATATTTTAGGATATGCTCTGCTTTAAGCGTTTAATAAATTTTTCCTTATTAATCATTTGTGAATATTCTTTTTGGAAAATTAGCTTAAAAATCTGTAATTAGGCTATTTTAAAAGTTTTTGAATTCACAGTTATGTGCTAATTCATAAAAAAAATTATTTGGTATTTGAAGCTTGCTATAGTTAAAGTACATATTTCGCTTAATAAAGAGTTATTAGAAATCTTGATTCATAATCGTATTTGAATTATAAATTAATTTTTCGATTTGATACTGGCAACACTTGTTTTTTTTCTCTCTTCTCCCAAATAAGTCGTAAGTGATTTACAAATTTAGTAAACGATTGACTCGGTAATCGGAAGTGAAAATGTATTTCCTTAAATTAGAGAAGTAATGATGAGCTAAGATAAATTTATAAGCCATTAAAAATATATTTTTTTTTATTTATAAAGCAAATCAATGGAAATGTGTGTAAAAAAGTAATTTTTTAGAACGTATTATTCAAAGCATACAAAAGTAATCGAATTTCGAATATGTTTTGACAGTATGTACATCACTATTGTTTTGTTTTTCTTTTTAATTTTATTTTTACATTTTTTTTGAAATTTTTTCGAAAATGGTCATTGGCTACGCAATTGTTGTAGTTTTTTTCAGTTTGGTGGGTGAAAGTTGTTGGAAGCCACACATTCTAGGGATGGGATGGCTTTAATAAATCATTTCATGCCTGAAAATGAAATAATTAACAATTAAATGGTGGCTTCCTCACTCCAAACTTTATAAAAGGTTTAAAGTTAGTGAGTACCAACTATAAACTTTTATTATTTTTTTCATTATTAAGCAAATATGAATACTGTTTTTCACAAATTAGCTTAAAATCCTGCAATAAGACTGTTGTAAAAGTTTATGAATTAGACCATTAGTTTCTAAGCATTTGTTGGTATTAAAATACCTTTTCGAATAAAGCAAAACTAAAAAATGGCATCGAAGATATTACCGAATAAAGCACCGTAAGTTGTTTTTCACGTGAAAAAATTTCTCTCAGATTTTAAATACCTTAAATTGCAATTTAAGTTAAAAAAATTAACAATATTTTAATTTTATAACAAAGCCATAATCACAATTAACACAAAATGTCACTTTTTCACCAGAAAAATAATAGTCTTGTACATTAAATTTGCGTGAAAACTAAGTTTGCACAATTTTCACGTGAAACTCATTGGTAGCATTCGGCAGAGAAACCTTAAACTGATACCGGTGATTTGGAGCGCTTTATGATGAGAAACTCTGCTGAACGATGTTTTCTTTGTTTGGTTTTTAAATACAATTTTTCTTTATTTTCCTTTGGTTTGTTTAACTTTTTGTTTTTGAATTATATTTGTATGTTTTTATTTGTCATTCTTACAAAAAAAAAACATTTTTGAAATCAACAACAACAAATGTATCACTAATTGATCAAAAGTAGCAAACACTTTTTACGCTACCAAAATATGACAGCGCTACCTGAGCGCTCAGACTGAGCGGTTAGTGATCAGGTTGTTCAGCAGATAGTTGCACAACTGTTGTCTATTAAATTGTATCTGCCGAACGCACCCATTGTCGTGAAAAATAATTTTTTTTATATGGAGTATAACAGTTTTTTCACGTGAAAACTGAACAACTTACGGTGCTTAATCCATAGAATTTTAAAAATTCAAATGCTATAAATTTATCTCAGAGCTTCGAAAGAATTAATTTAAGTTTAATTCATAAAAAAATTAATTCAGTTTTAGAAAATGTTTATATGTATACCATTCCGTGCAACCATTCCTAAAGAATTCATTCATTGGCTGCATTCCCATATCTTTAATAAGTATCGGATGAATTTAATTTATCATTCACCTTTTAATTGAAAGAAAATTTTAATTCATTCAAATATAATTAATTCCATAAGAATTCAAAATAATTCCATAAGAATGCATTTACAAAATGAAAATTGAAAATACGGTTTCTAAGTGAAAATTGAGTTTTGGCACAATAAAGGCCCATTTGGCACATTTTAGTCACACACTTGGCACAAAACAAAATTTTTCAGGTCCCATCACTGTTTAACATTATTCTTTGAAATAAGTTTTTGGGCTAGAAAAGTGGTTTTTTGCGTTCCTGTACTATTGGGTAATTTTGTCATTTTGTGAGAGGATTTTGTGCTTACTCTCATTTTACCGAACTTTACCCAAAAAGTAAAGAAACACACCTAATAAGTGCGTTCCCGTACGTTCCCAATGTTACCGAAATTTACCCAAAGTTACCGAAATTTACCCAAAAGCATTCCCGTACTCGAAAATTGGGTAAATGAGAGCGCTAATGAGAGTGTATTAGTGTGTCTCTGTTTACCAAAATTTACCCAGACTTTTTCTTCGGGTAAACTTTGGTAAAACAGCTGATATATAAACAAAAATATAAACAAAAAACAATTGTGAAAATAGATATAAAATTTTAATTAAATAAAGAAATAATTAAAAGAAACTTGTTTTTTTATAAGAATTAATTGAATAAAATCAAAAACAACTTTCAAATACGAATAAATATGGGTATTTGTGCCAATTTGCAAACTGAAATTATACGCATTTTCACATTAGTGATGGGATTTGTGGCACAATCTAAGATTGACATTTTCGTTATCTACAAAATTTAATAGAAAATGGATTGAAAAAATAACGATTCTTTAAAAATTCTTTAATTTTTAGTTTCTGAGCATTTATTCGTATTAAAATACCTTTTAAAACAAAGCAAAATTAAAAAATGTTATCGAAGATATTACCAAATAACCCATAGAATTTAAAAAATTCAAATGATTTAAATTTAGCTCAGAGTTTCGAAAGAATTAATTTAAGTTTAATTCATGAAAAATTTAATTCAGTTTTAGAAAACGTTTCTATGTACACCATTACGAGTAACCATTTCTAAAGAATTCATTCATTTGCTGCATTCCCAAATCTTTAATAAGAATCGATTGAATTTCATTTAACATTTTAATTGAATGAATTCAAGAAAATTTTAATTCATTAAGGCACATCTACACGAGAGAGAAAACTGCTAGAGATAGAGCAAAAAACACCTCTAATTAGCTCTATTGTGAATGATTTAA
Organism: Leucophora obtusa; assembly: GCA_949987735.1. Lineage (NCBI taxonomy): Eukaryota > Metazoa > Arthropoda > Insecta > Diptera > Anthomyiidae > Leucophora > Leucophora obtusa. The sequence continues at coordinate 259,695,387 of OX465295.1, read as the reverse complement.
GCTATTTAGAGGTGTTTTTTGCTCTATCTCTAGCAGTTTTATCTCTCGTGTAGATGTGCCTTTAGGTTAGAATTCATTCAAAATAGAATTAATTCCATAAGAATGCGATTACGAAATGAAATTAAAGTTGAAAACACGGGTACTGAGTGAAAATTGAGTTTTGGCACAATGAAGGCCCATTTGGCACATTTTAGTCACACACTTGGCACAAAAGTCTCATCACTGTCTCACATTATTCTCTGAAATAAGATTTTGGGCTAGAAAAGTGGTTTTTTGTGTTCCCGTACTATTGGGTAATTTTGTCATTTTGTGAGAGGATTTTGTGCTTACTCTCATTTTACCGAACTTTACCCAAAAAGTAAAGAAACACACCTTTGAAAAAATGTTTATTCTTCTTCTTAACCTCAAACCTACTTAATGAAAATTTTGATTTGTTTTATGAATTTTCAGTCTACAAATTAGTTAGCAATATTTTTTGCTGCTTTTAGCAGTTTCAATTTTTATTTTCTATTAACTAAAATTCGGTATATTTAACAGTTTTATTTTTTCTATTCCTATCTTAGAAATATTTATCAAAAATAATCTGCTAATTTCAACAGGATTTTATGCAGTCATTTTTAACTAACTTTTAGAAGTTTTAACTAAAATTTTTTACAGATTTTTTTCTATTAGTGTTATCGTTAGGGTAACGATATTTCAAGTTATTTCGGTAACGGTATTTTAAGGATAACGGTATTTTGGTTATTTCGGTAACGGTATTTTAGGGGTAACGGTAGTCAGTTGAAAGGGTTTTGAATCGATAACGGTATTTTAGCGGTATTGCCTGCCAACCGTGATTTAAAAAGAAAAATAAAACCCTGGTTTCGCTTTTGCACTATTATTTTTTTTTTTTTTGTATATGGGCATTTCCACCGAAAGGTCCACCGTGACTAAAATATTAAAAGTTCTTGAAAACACTTTGTTTTATCATATTTTCATAGGGAAATAATCAAATTTAAATAACGTAAAAAGATTTCGCATTTATTCATAACCCATTTCGAGGTATTCGAATGCAAAGTCGCACAAGCGCATCTTTTCTTATTTGGATATTTCTATTGCACATTTTGTTTTGATAAAAGTTTTTAAACAGAGACGTTATGCATTGACTTTTGCTTTCTAAAATATTTCTAAAGGTACAAAGAGTCATAAAAGAATGCATAATAAACAATGCGATTGAAAATAACTGTAAGTTTTTGATTTGCATTGTCGCATATTTCGATGTCCCGTGCGACATTGAAAAACAACATTTGTTATCAGTGCGTCGAAAGTACACGCAGAAAGCTCATCAAATATTGATTACAAACAGAGATTTTTTATACAATTAAAATAAAAAAAACCTACCTGAAAAATAAGAAGAATTGTGATCTTGGTACTTATACACATTTGGTCACGTGCGACATCGTAAGGGTGAAATTTAAAAATTAAAAATTTTTTTTTCTTATGTAAATGATTTATTTATATAAATACATACTTTTAAATTTTTTTAAAATTGGCATGCACCATGGTCAAGAAGTAAAAGCAAAAAAAAACTGTGTTTTATATTTTCATATAAATAAATACTTCCCAGCAAAAGTTTTTTGAACTGGTTTCCTCTGAATGTGTTCTAGAACAGGTGTTTTTACCACCAGTTACGTGGAACAGGTTCTAGAACTGATTCCTGGGAGTCAAAATGGAAGGTTTCACTGTCGCGGAACCAGTTCTATAACTGGTTCTAGAACCGGTTCCAAAGTAACCTGTTCTAGTTTGGAGGAAAAGAACCTGTTGCTTTTGGGACAAACTCAAACAAAAATCACCGATGATAGAACATAAATTATAACAGGTTGCATGCACGTACAAGTTGTTCTACAATGGGTTCTTTCCATCCCACAATTTTGCTGGGTTAATTCATACTACATATTTCTTTTAAGTTTGTTTTTGGTTATTATATTAAAATAAATACCTTGAATACTTCTGTCGATTTAAAAACATTTTTACTAAGCTTGTTTATATATAATTTCGTAAAAAGAGCAACAGAAACAACATAAATCTCATGATGGAAAAAAATGTCCCTGCGACATGTCACGTGCGACAGTGAATAAATTTAAATTAAAAAAATAATATGAATCGTTTTTGGGTAAAATTACAACCATTTTTAAAGGACATCAATGCACAACAGTGTAAAATTAGTTACATTGAAATATTGCTTCAGGTTTCGCTGAAATCGGCATTTTAATTGTTAGCCGCGAAAACCACTTCTGTTTTTGTCCCGTGCGAATGCCTTGTTTTTTTACAATTATCTTGAAAACGAAAAATTGCTAAAAATCAACCTCAGCACCAATTGTAGGGCTAATAAAAAGATATAAGTAAAGCCTATTGTCAAAATAAAAATCCGTTTTATTTTGACTTTTTTTCACTTTAAAGGTGTACGACGGTCCCGTTCGACATGATGGAAATGCCCATATGTATTAGCAAACTATAAACGAGACGTTTCACGAATTCATTATATGTGCCCTGCTCCGAGAAAAGGGACCCAGTGTGTCAAAAAACGGGTTTGGACTTAAGAGTGGATTCTGCTACCTAAAAGGGTGTAGAATAGGGATGCCAAACGGTAAATCCCGAATCCCGGGATTATTTCTCAAAAATCCCGGGATTTTCTTATATTTTAATATTAATATAAACGCAAATAAACAAAGTGAGCAATTTTAAATTAAACAAATAAAAAAGTAAATTACCTACGTTTTTTCTTGAATTTTCTCATATTGACAATCAGTGTGTTCCCGTACGTTCCCAATGTTACCGAAATTTACCCAAAGTTACCGAAATTTACCCAAAAGCGTTCCCGTACTCGAGAATTGGGTAAATGAGAGCGCTAATGCGAGTGTATTAGTGCTTCTCTTTTTACCAAAATTTACCCAGACTTTTTCTTCGGGTAAACTTTGGTAAAACAGCTGATGCAAATATAAACAAAAAACAATTGTGAAATTAAATTAAAAATTGTAATTAAATAAAGAAATAAGCAAAAGAAACTTGGTTTTTTGTTAAAATTAATTGAATAAAATCAAAAACAATTTTTAAATGCGAATAAATATGTCTATTTGTGCCGATTTGCAAACTGAAATTATACGTATTTTCACATCAGTGATGGGATTTTTGGCACAATCTAAGATTGATTGGTACAATGGCACAACCGATAATATATTGGCACATTTTGGTTATCTACAAAATTTAATAGAAAATGAATTTAAAAAACAACAATTCTTTAATTTTTAGTTTCTAAGCATTTATTGGTATTAAAATACCTTTTCGAATAAAGCAAAACTAAAAAATGGCATCGAAGATATTACCGAATAAAGCACCGTAAGTTGTTTTTCACGTGAAAAAATTTCTCTCAGATTTTAAATACCTTAAATTGCAATTTAAGTTAAAAAAATTAACAATATTTTAATTTTATAACAAAGCCATAATCACAATTAACACAAAATGTCACTTTTTCACCAGAAAAATAATAGTCTTGTACATTAAATTTGCGTGAAAACTAAGTTTGCACAATTTTCACGTGAAACTCATTGGTAGCATTCGGCAGAGAAACCTTAAACTGATACCGGTGATTTGGAGCGCTTTATGATGAGAAACTCTGCTGAACGATGTTTTCTTTGTTTGGTTTTTAAATACAATTTTTCTTTATTTTCCTTTGGTTTGTTTAACTTTTTGTTTTTGAATTATATTTGTATGTTTTTATTTGTCATTCTTACAAAAAAAAAACATTTTTGAAATCAACAACAACAAATGTATCACTAATTGATCAAAAGTAGCAAACACTTTTTACGCTACCAAAATATGACAGCGCTACCTGAGCGCTCAGACTGAGCGGTTAGTGATCAGGTTGTTCAGCAGATAGTTGCACAACTGTTGTCTATTAAATTGTATCTGCCGAACGCACCCATTGTCGTGAAAAATAATTTTTTTTATATGGAGTATAACAGTTTTTTCACGTGAAAACTGAACAACTTACGGTGCTTAATCCATAGAATTTTAAAAATTCAAATGCTATAAATTTATCTCAGAGCTTCGAAAGAATTAATTTAAGTTTAATTCATAAAAAATTAATTCAGTTTTAGAAAATGTTTATATGTATACCATTCCGTGCAACCATTCCTAAAGAATTCATTCATTGGCTGCATTCCCATATCTTTAATAAGTATCGGATGAATTTAATTTATCATTCACCTTTTAATTGAAAGAAAATTTTAATTCATTCAAATATAATTAATTCCATAAGAATTCAAAATAATTCCATAAGAATGCATTTACAAAATGAAAATTGAAAATACGGTTTCTAAGTGAAAATTGAGTTTTGGCACAATAAAGGCCCATTTGGCACATTTTAGTCACACACTTGGCACAAAACAAAATTTTTCAGGTCCCATCACTGTTTAACATTATTCTTTGAAATAAGTTTTTGGGCTAGAAAAGTGGTTTTTTGCGTTCCTGTACTATTGGGTAATTTTGTCATTTTGTGAGAGGATTTTGTGCTTACTCTCATTTTACCGAACTTTACCCAAAAAGTAAAGAAACACACCTAATAAGTGCGTTCCCGTACGTTCCCAATGTTACCGAAATTTACCCAAAGTTACCGAAATTTACCCAAAAGCATTCCCGTACTCGAAAATTGGGTAAATGAGAGCGCTAATGAGAGTGTATTAGTGTGTCTCTGTTTACCAAAATTTACCCAGACTTTTTCTTCGGGTAAACTTTGGTAAAACAGCTGATATATAAACAAAAATATAAACAAAAAACAATTGTGAAAATAGATATAAAATTTTAATTAAATAAAGAAATAATTAAAAGAAACTTGTTTTTTTATAAGAATTAATTGAATAAAATCAAAAACAACTTTCAAATACGAATAAATATGGGTATTTGTGCCAATTTGCAAACTGAAATTATACGCATTTTCACATTAGTGATGGGATTTGTGGCACAATCTAAGATTGACATTTTCGTTATCTACAAAATTTAATAGAAAATGGATTGAAAAAATAACGATTCTTTAAAAATTCTTTAATTTTTAGTTTCTGAGCATTTATTCGTATTAAAATACCTTTTAAAACAAAGCAAAATTAAAAAATGTTATCGAAGATATTACCAAATAACCCATAGAATTTAAAAAATTCAAATGATTTAAATTTAGCTCAGAGTTTCGAAAGAATTAATTTAAGTTTAATTCATGAAAAATTTAATTCAGTTTTAGAAAACGTTTCTATGTACACCATTACGAGTAACCATTTCTAAAGAATTCATTCATTTGCTGCATTCCCAAATCTTTAATAAGAATCGATTGAATTTCATTTAACATTTTAATTGAATGAATTCAAGAAAATTTTAATTCATTAAGGCACATCTACACGAGAGAGAAAACTGCTAGAGATAGAGCAAAAAACACCTCTAATTAGCTCTATTGTGAATGATTTAAGCTATTTAGAGGTGTTTTTTGCTCTATCTCTAGCAGTTTTATCTCTCGTGTAGATGTGCCTTTAGGTTAGAATTCATTCAAAATAGAATTAATTCCATAAGAATGCGATTACGAAATGAAATTAAAGTTGAAAACACGGGTACTGAGTGAAAATTGAGTTTTGGCACAATGAAGGCCCATTTGGCACATTTTAGTCACACACTTGGCACAAAAGTCTCATCACTGTCTCACATTATTCTCTGAAATAAGATTTTGGGCTAGAAAAGTGGTTTTTTGTGTTCCCGTACTATTGGGTAATTTTGTCATTTTGTGAGAGGATTTTGTGCTTACTCTCATTTTACCGAACTTTACCCAAAAAGTAAAGAAACACACCTTTGAAAAAATGTTTATTCTTCTTCTTAACCTCAAACCTACTTAATGAAAATTTTGATTTGTTTTATGAATTTTCAGTCTACAAATTAGTTAGCAATATTTTTTGCTGCTTTTAGCAGTTTCAATTTTTATTTTCTATTAACTAAAATTCTGTATATTTAACAGTTTTATTTTTTCTATTCCTATCTTAGAAATATTTATCAAAAATAATCTGCTAATTTCAACAGGATTTTATGCAGTCATTTTTAACTAACTTTTAGAAGTTTTAACTAAAATTTTTTACAGATTTTTTTCTATTAGTGTTATCGTTAGGGTAACGATATTTCAAGTTATTTCGGTAACGGTATTTTAAGGATAACGGTATTTTGGTTATTTCGGTAACGGTATTTTAGGGGTAACGGTAGTCAGTTGAAAGGGTTTTGAATCGATAACGGTATTTTAGCGGTATTGCCTGCCAACCGTGATTTAAAAAGAAAAATAAAACCCTGGTTTCGCTTTTGCACTATTATTTTTTTTTTTTTTTGTATATGGGCATTTCCACCGAAAGGTCCACCGTGACTAAAATATTAAAAGTTCTTGAAAACACTTTGTTTTATCATATTTTCATAGGGAAACAATCAAATTTAAATAACGTAAAAAGATTTCGCATTTATTCATAACCCATTTCGAGGTATTCGAATGCAAAGTCGCACAAGCGCATCTTTTCTTATTTGGATATTTCTATTGCACATTTTGTTTTGATAAAAGTTTTTAAACAGAGACGTTATGCATTGACTTTTGCTTTCTAAAATATTTCTAAAGGTACAAAGAGTCATAAAAGAATGCATAATAAACAATGCGATTGAAAATAACTGTAAGTTTTTGATTTGCATTGTCGCATATTTCGATGTCCCGTGCGACATTGAAAAACAACATTTGTTATCAGTGCGTCGAAAGTACACGCAGAAAGCTCATCAAATATTGATTACAAACAGAGATTTTTTATACAATTAAAATAAAAAAAACCTACCTGAAAAATAAGAAGAATTGTGATCTTGGTACTTATACACATTTGGTCACGTGCGACATCGTAAGGGTGAAATTTAAAAATTAAAAATTTTTTTTTCTTATGTAAATGATTTATTTATATAAATACATACTTTTAAATTTTTTTAAAATTGGCATGCACCATGGTCAAGAAGTAAAAGCAAAAAAAAACTGTGTTTTATATTTTCATATAAATAAATACTTCCCAGCAAAAGTTTTTTGAACTGGTTTCCTCTGAATGTGTTCTAGAACAGGTGTTTTTACCACCAGTTACGTGGAACAGGTTCTAGAACTGATTCCTGGGAGTCAAAATGGAAGGTTTCACTGTCGCGGAACCAGTTCTATAACTGGTTCTAGAACCGGTTCCAAAGTAACCTGTTCTAGTTTGGAGGAAAAGAACCTGTTGCTTTTGGGACAAACTCAAACAAAAATCACCGATGATAGAACATAAATTATAACAGGTTGCATGCACGTACAAGTTGTTCTACAATGGGTTCTTTCCATCCCACAATTTTGCTGGGTTAATTCATACTACATATTTCTTTTAAGTTTGTTTTTGGTTATTATATTAAAATAAATACCTTGAATACTTCTGTCGATTTAAAAACATTTTTACTAAGCTTGTTTATATATAATTTCGTAAAAAGAGCAACAGAAACAACATAAATCTCATGATGGAAAAAAATGTCCCTGCGACATGTCACGTGCGACAGTGAATAAATTTAAATTAAAAAAATAATATGAATCGTTTTTGGGTAAAATTACAACCATTTTTAAAGGACATCAATGCACAACAGTGTAAAATTAGTTACATTGAAATATTGCTTCAGGTTTCGCTGAAATCGGCATTTTAATTGTTAGCCGCGAAAACCACTTCTGTTTTTGTCCCGTGCGAATGCCTTGTTTTTTTACAATTATCTTGAAAACGAAAAATTGCTAAAAATCAACCTCAGCACCAATTGTAGGGCTAATAAAAAGATATAAGTAAAGCCTATTGTCAAAATAAAAATCCGTTTTATTTTGACTTTTTTTCACTTTAAAGGTGTACGACGGTCCCGTTCGACATGATGGAAATGCCCATATGTATTAGCAAACTATAAACGAGACGTTTCACGAATTCATTATATGTGCCCTGCTCCGAGAAAAGGGACCCAGTGTGTCAAAAAACGGGTTTGGACTTAAGAATGGATTCTGCTACCTAAAAGGGTGTAGAATAGGGATGCCAAACGGTAAATCCCGAATCCCGGGATTAATTCTCAAAAATCCCGGGATTTTCTTATATTTTAATATTAATATAAACGCAAATAAACAAAGTGAGCAATTTTAAATTAAACAAATAAAAAAGTAAATTACCTACGTTTTTTCTTGAATTTTCTCATATTGACAATAATTGATGCCAAGATATTGGTAAAATTATAAATTAAGTAGATTATTCGAGTAAACTATGCAAAGACTTTGCAGAAAAATTTGAAATTTTGGTAAACAATATTAAGTTTTTGAGTAATACATGCGAAAAATCAAGTTTGTGATTCTACCGATTTATTCTTCCAAGCGAAATTCGATTTCTGAAACCTAATTTTGGCTGGGACTGTAAGTTTGAATTTTTCCATGAAAACATTTGAAAACGATAACCAAATAACTTTGTTGCTGTAATTACACGATTTAGTGGGCAAGGTTATCGCAACGAATCTGTTTTAAAATCTGCTTACAAAATACTGGACGCAAGTGTACTTAATGACAGGCCTTCATATATTATCTAGTGTTTCCAATTCGGTTAATCGATTAACCGATTCCTCGATTAATCGCCTCTATTTCGGTTAATGTCGAAACAAATAATTTAAAACTCAAATAATTATTCGATCCGAATAATCGGTTAAAACAGATCGATTATCCGGTTACAATTTTAATATGGAATTTTTCCCTTATTTTTTTCCCAAAACTTCATAATTTTCATAACTTTGGCTAAAAAATTGCAAGAAACGCTTGGAAAAAACAAATACTAACTAAAATACGATTCTTTTAATATCTACTGAAAGAGGTCTTTAAACTTTTAGATACCATATTTTGAGCAACTCCACGCAAGTGGACATTGCTCCAGCGAGACACGTGAAGAGTTTTAAGAGACTCCTAAAACGGATTTGTTTTACATTATCGCAATTAATTTTTAATCAAATTTTTTTGAAATTTTTTAACAAAATATCGAAGTTTCTGTTTATAAAAGAAAGCTTTATAAAAACATCGCGAAAGGCCAAAATAAAGGTCAAAACACACTACGTTTCAGGCTGGAGAAGGCTTTAGGAAAGACAAGCTGTGTTTGTGCGGAAAACTATCAACATGGGCTTATGTCATTCCCACATTATTTTGACATCAGCCAACGTTTAGCGTTATTAACCTCTAAACGATACTAATGCCAAATTTGTACGGGAATGACATAAGCCAACGTTGATAGTTTGCCGCACAAACACAGCTACAATAGAAAATTTCTGATTTCTGTTTTAATTCTTTTAAAAACTAAAACTAATTTTCAAAAGTGAGAGCAGTTTTTTAGCCTCTGGTTCGATGTTTATTATTCATATTCTGTTTATGAATTTTTACTTTGAATCAATTAAGTTTCGCTCGAATTGGTCCATTAAAACTTTTCATTAAATTGCTGCAGTTTTATGAAAAATTTCTTAGAGCTGCATAAAAGTGATGAAGCTTTTTCGTAAAATTTAAGATCTTTTCGATTCACTTTGTGAAGAAAACTTCATTAGTTTAGTGAAAATTTTCATTGATATTTCATTGATTTCATTGCAGAGTATATTTTATTGTTGGCAGTATTGATTAAAAATTGCATTCAAAGAAATTTTGTATCTAAAGGTTTTCAGATTTTAAAAATTTGTTCTAAAGACGTAAAAAATCTACATTAAATTATATTATAAATTATAATTTATATCGATAATTATCGATATGTAACAGTTTCGGGTCTCCTGTTCTTAACTTACCAATAATTGCCAAAAAAAAATCTGCTAGTTTCAACTGTTTTTTCTGCCACTTTTAACTAAATTTTAGTTGTTTAAGCAAAGCTTGTACAGACCTAGACTGCTTTTTGTGTTTTTGTTGGTAAAAATTAAGGAAATACATTAAGTTTTGCATTAAACGATTAATCGATTAATCGCCAATTTTTTCGATTAACCGACCCGAATAACCGGTTAATTAATTTTAGTGGTTTTTCGAATAATGCATTAACCGGTTAACCGTCTATGCCGAATAATTGGAAACACTAATATTATCCCAGCCAGAAAAATACAAACGGGAAAGCGATGGCAAGGTATTTTAACAGGTAGTTCAAGTACTGACAAAAATTGCTTTCCCATTTCCAATATGATAACGTCAATATACAAAAGGACCGGCAGTTCAAAAAGCGCCGGAAAAGTACTGGAGAAACAAAATTTTTAACTTTGGCAAAACGCTGCCAAAACCAATAAATAGGTGGTTTGGAATTATATTTTCCAAAATAAAATTTAAAAAAAGTTCATATGTATTTTTTTTTGGACCTGCCGTGATGTTTTGTAAAACAAATACTGGCAAAACAATTTTTGCAGACGCTGGCAAAGCGTCCCAAATAAGTGTTCTGCCAGTCATTTATTTTTAACATCGCGGTTACCAAGTGGTATGCAGATACTTGATTTTTTGTACCACTGTCAATTTCTGATTGAGATGTTTCAATATTCATAAAATGTACCACATTATTAATTAACAACTATTAAATAATTATAAAACGCTTTATTCTATAAAAAAATTAGTGACATAACATAAAAATTTTTATAAATAAAGAAAAATTTAAATCCCGAAAAATCCCGAAATCTCCAAAATCCCGGGATTTTCAAATATCAATACCGATTGGCATCCCTAGTGTAGAATAAGATGAAATGAGTTAAGATTAAATGATTTAGATTAACCTTACAAAATCGCATCTCCCAACTGAAGGTGTGTTCAAAGTAGTGTTTCCAATTCGGTTAATCGATTAACCGATTCCTCGATTAATCGCCTCTATTTCGGTTAATGTCGAAACAAATAATTTAAAACTCAAATAATTATTCGATCCGAATAATCGGTTAAAACAGATCGATTATCCGGTTACAATTTTAATATGGAATTTTTCCCTTATTTTTTTCCCAAAACTTCATAATTTTCTTAACTTTGGCTAAAAAATTACAATAAAAGCTTAGAATAAACATAAAATTACTAAAATACCATCAAATTCTTTTAAAATTGAGTGAAAGAGGTCGTTAAGCCTTTAGATACATTTTTTAAGCAAAATAAAGGTGTTTCTAAAACTACCCAAAATACGCGAAGTGTCTAGCTGGATCAGCGTCGAAGTGCTCTATAGGCTTTAATCAATACAGTAGGCGATTTTTGATTCTATTCTTTTAAAAATTAAAACTATAGAATTTACACTATTTCCATGTCCTTCAAGGCAAGGTTGCATTTTTCAAATATGTGTCCCACAACTGTCAACTGACATCTTAATTCTGTATAAACTCTACCTTTTCTCACATCTCCAAAGAAAGTGTGTATAATCGATTGAAAACCACATCAATTCTACAACATCTCCAACTACACCATTTTCAGTTTTATTTCAAAATTGTTTAAAAATGTTTTAAAATTATCCAAATATATTTTAAAATTGTCTAAAAAGGTTTCAAAATTGTTTAAACTGTTTCAAAATTATCCAGAAATTTTTTTAATTCTTCCAAAAATATTTTAAAATTGTCCAAAAATCACTCAAAATTGTTCAAAAATGTTTTAGAATTATCCAAAAATCTTCCAAAATTGTCTAAATATTGTTTATTGTTTAATTGTCTAAAAAACTTTGATATTTGTCCAATTGCATTTCTAAATTGTCCAAAATGTATTTTAAAATTTTCAAAATGTATTTCAAAATGTATTTCAAAATTACAGATATATTTTAATATATTTTATTTGTATTTAAGAAAATTATATTTGTATTTTAAAATTGTTCAAAAACATTTCAAAATTATTCACTTGCATTTAAAAATTTTAAATCTGTGTTTCAGAATTGTAAAATTGCATTCAAAATAATTCCATTTGTATTTCAAAATTCTCCAAATGTATTTTAGAAATTTCCAAATGTATTTAAAAAGACTCTATTTGTATTCCAAAACTTTCCAAATGTTTTTATTAAAATTCCAATTGCATTTCAAATTTTTCCAAATGTATTTCAGAAATTTCTACTTTTATTTTAAAGGCACATCTACACGGGACAGAAAACTCGCTAGACTTTTTGAAAATGCAGCTCTGTAATCTCTAGGGCATTGACAATTGCTGTCATACATAATTTCTTTAATTAGTAACAATTTTTAAGATGTCTTGTAACATTATTGAACATTTCAGTTTATTAAATGCACCTTTTCGTATTTGGAGAAAAAATTATTCTTTAAAATACAACAATTTTATTAAAAACAAATACTTGACAACTACAGATGATACTTTTACGATAAAAACTAGTGCCAACTATATTAGAGATGGCAAATTAGACGTAAATTCTACGAGATTTCTATCCCGTGTAGATGTGCCTTAAAAGCATTTTTACAAACATACATGTTTTCTCTCTCATAATGAAAAATTATAGGAATTATGAGACTTAAGAGAAAGAGAAAGCATATATGTTTGAAAAAATGCTTTTAAAATAAAAATAAAAATGGAAATTTCTGAAATACATTTGGAAAAATTTAGAATTTTATTAAATACATAAATATAGAAGGGAATGTTAGCTCAAACTTTGGATAATTTTGTTTATTGTCAATGGCCCTTAAAAACGGAAAAAAGACTGAGAAATTAAACAATTGTTTATGATATTCCCAGTGTAGAAACGGTAATGACATATCATTATTTTTTGGAGTACCAGTAATGACACCCACTTACCTTCTGCATTATTTTAAAACATATAATAATGAATTACTGATAATGACTTATTTTTATCATTATTTCAAATAGAAAATAATTTTTTGATTTTTTTTGAAAATTTTTTGAAATCTATTTTTAGACTCAATAAGGATATATCCCAAGAAACATTTTTACGGACTCTCCGGCACGTACGGATTCATGAATCCGGCTTTTACGGCACGTTAACTGTCCGTAATGTACGTATCCGTCAATGCTTGTACGTATACGGAACATTAACGGACCGTATAAATGGATTTTCGAACACAATACGTTTTAACTCCGTATTGGTGTATCCGTTTCCGTACCCTTAAATACGGATTTCATCGGTTTGTTTACAAAATAAAAAAATATATTTTTGTAAAGTCGGTGAAAATATTATTATAATGGGAATATATGGAGAATATGCAATAGAGGGAATTCTTTCTATCACACTATTAATCAAACAACATCAAGTAACAAGGTAAGATTTATGAAACTTAATGTTTCACAATGTTTTGTGTATAACATGTGAGAATTTGCATCGTGTACACAGTCAATTAAACCATAACTAATTTATTGTCTCTTTTCCATATAGATGTTGGATTTTACTCCGGGTCCCTAAGTGCTGGATAGATAGGTAAACCGAGCTGGATGTGCTAAATATTGTAATTATAAATAATAATTATTAATGAATTTATAAAAAAGAAAAAAAAGTACTTTGTATTGAAAATAATAAACATATGGTCTATTTTTGTTGAAAAAATCGGTAGGATACGGACAAGGAAATACTCCGTTATTACACGACATAACGGTCCGGAAACGGTCCGGCATTGACGGACTTTCAGCGGACTAGTCCGTTTTTTACATGACATAACGGTCCATAAACGGTCCGTCATTGACGGACTTTAAACGGACTTGTCCGTTTTTAACACGACATACCGGTCCGTAAACGGTCCGTCATTGACGGATTTTCAACGGATTCGAATCAGTTTCGATGTTCCTTATGATCCGTTTTCTGGTCCGTATCCGTAAACGGTCCGTCATTGACGGACTTTAAACGGACTTGTCCGTTTTTAACACGACATACCGGTCCGTAAACGGTCCGTCATTGACGGATTTTCAACGGATTCGAATCAGTTTCGATGTTCCTTATGATCCGTTTTCTGGTCCGTATACGGATCCAGAAAACGGTACGTATACGGAGTTGGATTCCGTTTATGACGGACCGAAAACGGTGCGTAAACGGAACGAATTGTTTCTTGGGATGTAACCACATATTTTTTGATTTTTTGTATGTTGGCGAGTAAGCTTGCTTGTGTGCAGCAGGTCAATTATGTTTTTGTCTATTAAATATTACATGTCGATATAGCTCAGATGGTAGAGCTGTTGACTGGCAATCTGTAGACCCAGGTTCGATTCCCGCACCAGCAAATTTTATTTAAAAAAAAATACAATAAAAAATATTTTTTTTATATAATTAATTTTTTTGAAAATCTAAGTTTAGACTCATTATTTTTGTCAGTACTGGTAAGCACATAGGTAACGATATATTTTTTGATTTTTCGTATGCTGGTGTGTAACGACAACTCATTATTTTTCGCGACATCGCCATATAAAGGTAATAAGAAATGTAATAACAAAAGTAAGTAGTTACCATTACCAAGTATGTAGTTACATAACCACATATCTGGTAATTATTTTCTACACTGGGTTCTTTAGTCTACTAACTCTAGGCACTACGAAATTAGCCCCAACGAAATAACCCCCAAGCAGAAAAATGCAAAAACCGCCAATGAAATAAGAGTCAAAAGAAATGAAATAATATCCAAAGGAAAAAAATGAATTAACTCCCAAAATAAATGAAATAACTCCTGAACGAAAAATGAAATTAAGGCCAAATATTGGTCTTTATTTCATAATGAAACAACTCCCAAAAAGAAATATGAAATACTCCCACTGAAATTGACCCCAAAAAAATGAAATAAAGACCAAAAATATTTCTTCAGAAATTTATTTTATACGAATAAACATACATATATGAATGCTTCAATTGCAAATCGATTATCTCCATAAAGAAAAATAAATGAGTCTCAAAGAAAAAAAAACTAGAAAAAAATATATAATTGTTTTTTAAAATTCCTGTTAAATTATTAATTTTGCTATTTAGTAGTGTTAATATTTATTATTAGAGAAATTTGTTTTGAATATTCCAGAGTTTAGAGTCAATAAAGTGTTTTCAAATTAAAGTTTTAGAAAATTCAGAAAGTGGAGTTAATCGATTTGACAACTGAAGCATTAATTTAATAATTAATTAACATTAGTTAAACACTTGTATAGTTTTGTCAACAGTCTGACGGCACACTGGGCATGAGAAGTTCTCCATGGAATTAGAAATTGCATCTGCTTGTAATTTTAAAATGTACAGTGAAGTTTGTTGTAGTGCTTCTTTAGATACCGAAAGTCAGGTAATTTCAAATTAAGGAAAACCGTGCTGCAGCCCAGTGTAGAAACGGTAATGACATATCATTATTTTTTGGACTACCAGTAATGACACCCACTTACCTTGTGCATTATTTTAAAACATATAATAATGAGTTACTAATAATGCCTTATTTTTATCATTATTTCAAAATCTGTAGACCCTGGTTCGATTCCCGCACCAGCAAATTTTATTTAAAAAAATACAATAAAAAATATTTATTTCATGTAATTAAATCTATTTTTATACTCATTATTTTTGTCAGTACTGGTAAGCTCATAGGTAACGATATATTTTTTGATTTTTCGTATGCTGGTGTGTAACCATAACTCATTATTTTTCGCGACATCGTCATATAAAGGTAATAAGAAATGTAATAACAAAAGTAACTAGTTGCCATTACCAAGTATGTAGTTATATGACCACATATCTGGTAATGATTTTCTACACTGGGAGGCTTTTAATTTTTTTTATTCATATTTCTGAAAGGGTCGCAAGCGAAAATTTGGTATAAAAAATCGCCGCGATTTTTTATATTAAATTTTCGCCTGTGGCATTGATTTCTTTTTATTTCTGAAAGCGCAACATGCGAAAATTTTGTATAAAAAATCGCCGCGAAAGTTAGGTAATTTCAAATTAAGGAAAACCGTGCTGCAGGCTTTTCATTTTTTTATTCATATTTCTGAAAACGGCGAAAAAGGCGAAAATTTGGTATAAAAAATCGCCGCGATTTTTTATACCAAATTTTCGCCTGTGGCATTGATTTCTTTTTATTTCTGAAAGCGCAACAGCCGAAAATTTGGTATGAAAAATCGCCGCGATTTTTTATACCAAATTTTCGCCTGTGGCGTTTTCAGAAATATGAATTAAAAAAATAAAAATCCTGCAGCACTGTTTCCTTTGATTTGAAATTATCTAACTTTTGGTATCTAAAAAAACACTACAACATATATTTATTTATTTTTTTATTTAGTTAAGTCTATGGATAAAAATCCTTACATACTATAATATTAAAAAGAAAAACATGATTAACAAATACAAATTATAGCCTGCGTATTTAAGTACAAAATTATATTACGTTTAATGACATTTACATTTGAAAAAAAATCTATCAATTCATTAATTTCGTTGTAGTGTTTACATATTTTTCGAAAGGTGCTGATCCCTTTTAGCGTAGTTTGATTGAAAGACTTGTAAATATAACGGGATATAAGAGTGAGTAGATCTTTGAGGAACATGGAGTTGAACATTACTAAGCAGGAAATCAGAAGAAATGTCACCATTAAGCAAGTTTATCATAAATGAAACATTTAGCATTTTCCTTCGGCTTACTAAAGTAGGCAATTTAATTCTATCAAGCCTAATGGTATACGATGGAAGATCACCAGATGGGTTCCATGTTGAGTTTCCTAAACAGAACAAGAGAAATTGTTTCTGGACCGATTCAATACGATTGCTGATAACAGTACTTTCAGGGTCCCAGAGTATAGAACCATACTCCATAATTGGTCTTACCAGAGATGTATATAATTGCTTTGTAACCCTGTAAATTCTTTTGCCCATCGCTTTATAAAAGCAAGAACACCACGGGCTTTATTTACCATCATCGTGATATGTTGTTTAAAATTTAATTTTGGATCAAGTAAAATACCAAGATCCAAGAACAAATTAACTATAGACCAATAGAATTCCAATTTCTGGAAAATCGAATGTGTTTGCATTTCTTAAGGTTAAGATCCATAAGATTAATGTTACACCAATTATAAAAATTATCCAAGTCATGTTGCAAATAGATTTGATCTGAAGGTTCAGTATAGCTAAGAAATATTTTTACATCATCCGCATACAATAATATATTACATCGTTCCATTACACATCGCAAGTCATTTATAAGAAACGAAAATAAAATTGGACCAAGATGACTAACTTGTGGCACTCCAGAGTTTACAATAATGCTCCTTGAAGTGGCATTATTAAAACGTACACTCTGTATTCTACTAGTAAGATATGATTCTACCCAGTTCAAACTGTTTTGAGTGAAACCCATTAAATAAAGCTTTTTAAGAAGGAGATTATGATTGACTTTATCAAAGGCTCTCCTGAAGTCAGTATACATTACATCAGTTACTTGGCCACTATTATATCCGCGGTTAACAAGAGTGGTTAGTTGCAAAAGATTTGTCATCACTGAACAGCCTTTCCTAAATCCGTGCTGGAAAGATGACAATAAAGAAGATGATTGATGGCAGAGAAAATCTGTTATACACTTCTCAAAATAGTTTAGGGATTGCACTTAACTTTGCGATGCCTCTATAATTCATAACGTTTGATTTGTTACCCTATTTAAATAATGGAATAATGTATGAACGCTTCCAAAATTGGGGAAAGTAGCCATATTTTATTGATGCATTAAACATTATTGTTAAAGGAGTGGAAAAAGCTTGAGCACAATTAGTTAAAACACAACTAGGAATACCGTCAGGTCCGCTGTAGTGTGATGATTTAAGATTCTTCAAACAGGTTACTATCTGGGAAGTATTGATGAAAGGAAATGATATAGGCTGATGTTCTACAACTGGAAAAGGATATCTGTTGGATTCATTGTACTGAGCATCGGAATAAGTGGTAGCAAAAAAATCAGCAAACATATTACTTATGACCAAATCGTCGGAAGATTCATGACTTAAGTATTTAATAATATTTGGATCATACATGGGAATTTTTCATTACCATTGAATTTTCATTACCATTAGTTCATACTAATGACAATGAAAAAAATTTCATTACCATTTAATGGTAATGAAATATTTTTCATTAGAAAAATCATTACTAATGGTAATGAAATTACACTAATGTATAAAAAAACTAATTACAATTGATTAAAAACCATTTGTTTACAAAAAAATTCAGACAAATGAAAACGAACAACTGGTTTGGCCAGGGAAGTTATAAAACATAATTTATTAAGGAGGATCCATTTAATTCCGTTAAACTTTACCTGGGTACAAATAACAATGGAATGGAAAGTAATATTTAATTTCAAATGAGCATGAGCCTGAAGGAGCATATTCCATCTTCGATTTCAACGAGTTTTACTCCATTTTTACGTTTTTCTGTCAATGGCAATTATTTTTTTTAATTTATTCATTATCAATGGTAATGAAATTTAAAATCATTGTCATTAATCAATGAAATTAAATTTTAGAATCATTACCATTAATTAAAAAAATGGTAATGAAAATAATTTCATTACAATTGATATCAATGTAATGGTAATGAAATCATCAATTAATTAGTCCACCTAATTAATTAGTCCCATGTATGATTTGGATATCCAGTAGATTTTCTTTTAGAATTAACGAATTTATAGAATGATTTTGGATCTCGTTTAAAATTAAATATGATGGTGTATGAAACAATATATGATAATATATTGCAGATATTGATCCATATATTGACAACAGTTTTATATATGAAATCAGATATGACAATATATGAATGCATATATGATTACATATGAAAAAATTTGTCTAATTCATATATGATGATATATATCAAGTGCAAGTAGGGTTTTTCTTTTCCCGGACTTTTTCATTTCCCGTGACAGCGGGATTTTTTTCAGAATTCCTCGGGATCCCGGGAATTCCCGCTCGTTAGAAAATATATAAATTCAACATATGTTGTACTTTAAAAACTCGATTTCTGTTAAAACACCGTCCGACAAAGTTCATCTTTTGGTTGTACCCATGAGAAAATGTACTTAATATATTCCAAAGGATGGCTAAATATACAGTATCCATGTCTTCCACTTTTTCTAGATCAATTCGTTTAACAATTTAAATCGTGAATTAATATTTAGGTAATATATTTGTATGGAAAACCGTCTTAATTTTAAAAAACTCTTAGAAATATATTAACTAAATATTAATTGGCGGTTTAAACGAATTGATATAGAAAAAGTGAAAGACACGGGTATTTTATTTTCATCCCTTTTTTCAGGATATATTGGAATAGTTAATGGATGCAAACTTGTGTCGGACCAGTTTTATAGTCACAACTCAGATCTTGTTGCTTAAATATATCTTAAATATGAAATCCAAAAATTTCTATTTCTAGATATTTTGTTTCTTTCTATGCAGATTTTCAAAAGTATCCGTTATTTTTATAAAATAGTGAGTATTTTTCACACAAATTTTTAGGCAAATTCGCATAAATCGTTTTATTATTAAATAATTTCTTAACTTAAATTGGTTTTCTTGAATATACATTTTTTATGCCACAGCTACTTAAAAATACATTATAGAATTTTTATATTTAGTGGCATTTTAAATTAACATATAAAAAAATCCAAAATAATTTTAAGAAGCATCTGATGGATTATTTTGAAAACAAATATTTAAAAAATACAATTGAAATAATGGAATAGCAATTGAACTTTAAATGAAATTATTTTAAGTTAAAGAAACTCAAAATACTTATGTCAATTGAAAATTCGAAAATATAACCAATTTTTTTAATTTTAATGCCTAGTTTTTTGGAGGTATTTGGAACTGAAATAATGATGTTGGAATGCTGTATAAGGCTGGTTTACACTATAAGATTTTCGGTACGATTTTACTTCAGTATACATGCAAACTTATAGGCAAGGTTGCAAAATCTTTCCGAAAATTTTATAGTGTAAATCAGCCTATACAAATATTGCTTTATAACACTATGCGACAGTCAAAATCGGGATGAGATGAAACCAACGGGAAATGTTATATCGGTCAAAAACAAGTTATACGTATCCCGGCGTTTCGCTGGGTCACCCCTAGGAATCGAGATATATCTTTTTTTTGACATAACTCGAGAACCACTAGTCCGATTTTGCTCAAACAATTTTAAAAAAATTAAAAATTACAATTCCTTTAATCTGTTCATATAATGTTTTTCTATATACTCAACAGTTTTGCCGGTAAAAATAAATGTTTGTTACCGCTACCATAAAAATCAATAACCTTTTGTTTATTACTTTTTTTTAATATTTTAGGCAAAAAATATTTTTTTCTTCATACATTTATTTTTACCGGCAAAACTGTTGAGTATATAGAAAAACGTTATATGAACAGATTAAAGGAATTGTAATTTTTAATTTTTTTAAAATTGTTTGAGCAAAATCGGACTAGTGGTTCTCGAGTTATGTCAAAAAAAGACCACCAAAGGTCAAATCGATATATCTCGATTCCTAGGGGTGACCCAGCGAAACGCCGGGACACATATAACTTCTTTTTTACCGATATAACTTTCCCCGGTAGTTTGAACCCTTCCCGATCACTGACCCCTACCATTTGTCTCACAGTGTAATCAAAGATAATCATTTTAAAGAAAAAAGTTTTTTCCGAAATATGTACAAGTATTTTTGTTGGTAAACATGGTAATGGCAGATAAAATTTTTTTCGGTTTAACTAAACCAAATTCAACTGCCATCCGAAAACAATTTGGCCTAATTCAGTTTATTAAATTTTAAATCGTATTTTTTTAAATTTAAATATTTAAATAAAGCTTCCAAAATTTCATTAAAACTAGCTAAAACTTCTATAAAAGAATAAAAAAAATCCCGGGAAATCCCGCACAAAATTCCCGGGATTGCGGGATCCGAAAAAGGGAGGGATTGACATTGGCAAGACATTGACTTAGAATTTTTCAGTAACAGAGCCACAACAAATTTTATTATAAAAAGGCTTATGATACGACTACTTTCAATAGAAACGATAGAATAAGGAAAATAAAAACATTTTGTTAGGATTTTAATTGTTTTATTGACATGATAATAAATATTTATTTTAAAAAACAGTATTATAAGTGTTGATTATTTTACAGATGTAAATGCCAACTTGCATTACATGTTTAATATTTTTTATATCTTAAATTTTTATGATATTAAAGTGGTTTGATATGTTAAATGGAAGTATGTGTTTGACTATTGATTTTGTATTTTTATGAACAAATTTATCTGAGTCTTTTAAATCTAAATTTTGGACTAACAAATAAAACGAATTATTTTTTTTTATGAAACAATTAATTATTACAAATTTGTTATGTTCATTATTTAGTGTTAATTTTATAGTAAAACTGTTGTACTTCGTTGGTTTATATAACGTTGAACTAAAAAGTGTATTTTTTTTATTTTAGCTCTGTCATAAAATAAACATGTTTTAGGATCTAAATCTTGGGAGAGTAGTAAATTTAGTTGAATGGAGTTTGGGATGAAAACTCTATCTGCTCCAAGAACTTCAATTATGTTAACGACAGTAGTATCAGTACGATCAATTTGATTTTTCATTGCAGTTGCTCCTTGCGCAATTTTTACATTATTTATAATTTCCTGGTTTAATAGATGGGTACCATGGACACTTTTTGCAATAATTCCATTTTGGTCTTCAAATGGAAATGCCGAAGTGGCCCATAAAGGTCCCCAGCGACGAACGGCCAAACCTAAATGTAAAAGCTGGTGTGTGTTGTAAGACAATTCACGGTTTCCGTAAAGTTCTGGAATTTTTTTTTTTTTTTTTTTGTTGGACCAACACTCAGGGGATGCCCCCTATTAACGCAGTGCATTGTGTTGGTATTAGGAAAATAGGTTATGAGGAGGAGGAAAGAGGGAGTAGTGTTTGTGGATATTTGATTTAAATTTCTCAACATTGTAAGTAACAGGGAAGACCTCTGCAGGGAGTTTATTCCACATACGGCTAGTGCGACTGATAAACAAATTCTCTCTATAATGCGTCGTGCGATCCACTAGACAATCGACTACAAACGGATGCGCTCTACCTGATAAGCGAGTATTACGAATAAAAACTTGGGCTTTGGGGACAAGTTCACTTATCTCAGCTGAGCACTTCCCATGATAATATCGATAGTACAGGGTCACACAACCCACATTCCGACGATGCTCCAATGAGTCAATAGAGCTGGATACCCTATTGTCATTGATAAGCGCCGACGCCCTCCTTTGCACACGGTCCAGAAGCTCCAAAATAGACTTCGAAGCTCCTGCCCATATATGGGAGTTGTATTCCATCTTCGGTCGGATATAGGTGGTATAAATAGTGAGTAAATCGGATGGAGTGAAGTACTTCTTGCACCGACGTAAAAAACCTAGACACTTGAATGCTTCCTTCGACACTTGAAAAACATGTTTATTCCAACGGACATCACACTGAATTTTCATGCCCAGAACATCAAGAGTATCCGATTCCTCAATATCAATATCACCCATATGTACAGATGACAGTGTTGACCTCACAGCCCTATGGGTCAACATACAACATTGGGTCTTGCGTGCATTAAAGTCGACCTTATTCGCACGACCCCACTCAGAGATTGTAGAAAGGTCACGATTCAGTGTGTCATTCATAATCTGCCTTTTGCCCCCAATCTCCTCAGGGCTTGGCCTACGATCGAAGGAAAATGAATGACAAATGTTGCTGTCATCTGCGAAAGAGTAGATAGGGTTGAAAGTTCGACCAAGAAGATCATTTACGAATAACTGCAAAAGTTTTTCGGCTCCTTCGATATGCGTACTTATCGTAATATGTTGACGAAGCAGGTTGTGTATGGCTATTATAAGTAGCATCCAATGCTATAAATATGTTTCTGGAATTATTCCACGTAGTGTCGGCAGAGAATAGTAAAATAGCCAATTAAAGAACTCGGTTGCTTTAAACAAATTAAAGTGACGTAATGAACGCAGCAAACGGTGAAAGTTGTGAACAGGCCGAATATTCAATAAAAAATCGTCGATTTCATTAATTTTTTTGTTGATCCTCCACTTTCCTTTCTTATTAAGCCAAACGTTTAAAAATTGTTTTACAACACATAACAGTACAGAGTGCATGATTTCTGGTATTACACAGGTAGCAATGTCAATGTTTGGCAAACATGAAATTATCGTACTCCCCTTTATTCCTTTGCAATGGGTCAGGTTATCATTTAGTTCCACAATCTTTGCCTGTTTTTTCATTACGTTTCCTTTACGTAAGATTAAGTTGTTTTCATTCATATTTAAAATGTTTTGTACCTCAGCTCTCGCTGGTGCATCCGCAATAAAGAAAGGGACAGATATATGCGATTTTTGCATTTCTCCGGTCTCCGATTCTCTCCATTTTATAACTTTTTCTTTTAGCAGTTTTTGACAGAATGGTCTTAAAAACAGATTCATAGGTGGCTTAATGGTCTTGTCATACCAAATACCACCTATTAATATGTTTTTGTAACGAATTTTAGGTGAAAGTTCCGCTATTATAAACATTATTGGCCAATAATGACTATTTAGACTTTTTGCTAATGAAATACCATCCGTGTACATAACAAGTGTTAAGTCAAATTGTTGCCTTTCATTATTAATTCGACGATATTCTGATCCATCAGTTATGTCATTAATACGTCTTTTTTAAATGAAACATTCATTAGCTTTTTTCCAAGATTATTGAACTCAAATAAACGGACTATTTGTTCTTTTATTTTAATTTCATAGAAAAATTAAATGTTTCTATTTCCACAAGTACTGCAAACATTAACCTCTTCCGAAAGAAATATTAAACAATTTCGGCAAAAAAAAATGTGTTATTGTTTGGCTTGGGGGAGCACGATCTTCCACATATTTTAGGAAAGGGTCTTTGGCATCTTATGTCCGTTTGGTAATATTGAGTTAATGAGACTCAATTGGGCTTTTAGCGCCGATTTGGACAATTTATGTTTTATAAGTATGTTTAAAATTTTTAAAACAGTTTCATCCACACTTACATTACTGCTTTCATACAGAGCATTAAAATACGTTTGCTTGCAACTTTTTGATGTAGTTGATTCTGAATTGGAATCACTTGACTAACTTTCACCATCTGAATTAGAACAAGAGGTACTTGATTCGCTATCAGAATTTGTATTTCTTTCGGTGTCTGAATTTAAACATTCATTATCTGAATCTAGATATTCATCATTTGTTGTTTAGAGGAACCTTAAAATCAAACAAAGCATGTTGCATTTGAAACTTTTCCATCACTGTTTAACTAAATGTAATATATGTGACCGTCTCCGAGAAAAGGGACCTAGTGTGTGAAAATGAAGTTTTGAGAAGAACGCATTTAAAGTTTCATAACGCATTATCACTTTGAACTACTGTTTCCAATTATTCGACATAGGCGGTTAACCGGTTATTGCATTATTCGAAAAATCACAGACTGATTAACCGGTTATTCGGGTCGGTTATTCGAGAAAATTGGCGATTAATCGATTATCCGTTTAAAACAAAATTAATGTATTTCCTTAACTTTTTACCAACAAAAACACTAACAGCTTCCTGTTTTTGTTAAATATCAACATGACACATTAAAAATTTTTTTCAAATTAATAAAGCACAGAAAATAAAGAGAGAAAATGCTAGAGATAAAACAAAAATCACCTCTAATTAGTTCTATTTTGAATGAGTTTAGCTATTTTGGAGTGTTTTTGCTCCATCTCTAGCAGTTTTATCTCGCGTGTAAATGTACCTTAAGGTTGAAAAGTTTCGGAATCTGAGATTATCTAAATTGAAACATTTCTTATACTAATAGAAAAATTTATGTATAATATAGCTGAAGCTATTAAAAATTAGTTAAAAATAACAAAAAAATCCTGAAACTAGGAGATTTTTTTCTAAATATTAGTAAGTTAAAAATAGCATAACTCAAAGTAGATTTTTTACTTCTTACGAACTTTTTTTTTAATCTGTAAAACTTTGGATACAAAATTTCTTTGAATGCAAATTTAATCAATACTACAATACATAGAATATTGCATTTAAAAAAATTATTATCCAAAGTTCTTCCTCCTCCCCTGAAGAAATAAAAAAAATTTAGTTCCATTTGAGTAAAATATTAGTTAAATGAAAATACCAATTTACTCTACAAAAATTTGCAAAAAAATTTTCTGAATAGTAGAGTTAGTTAGGGCACTAGAAAATTAGCCCCAACGAAATAACCCCAAACCTAAAAACGAAAAAAGCCCCAAAAAATGGCAAAAATTTAGTTTGGAGATTGTTTCATTTATTTTGGGGATTGTTTCGTATATGATTTTTGGGGTTTTTTCATTATGAAATAAGCCCAAAATGAAAGAATTCCCAAACATATTAATTTGGGGATTTTTGCATTCACTTAATTTTTTGGGAGAATTTAATTTTTTTAGGGGTTATTTAATTTTTATAATTTCTGAAATTTTTAAAAATTTGTTTCTGTCAAACGGATTTTAGTAAATATTTCTACAATTTAAACCATTCAGATTTACAAATATTGCTACCTGAAATCATAACTTTTTTTATCTATATAAAGGCACATCTACACGAGAGAGAAAATTGCTAGATATAGAGCAAAAAACACCCCTAAATAGCTTAAATCATTCACAATAGAGCTAATTAGAGATGTTTTTTGCTCTATCTCTAGAAGTTTTCTCTCTCGTGTAGATGTGCCTTAACAATTAGTTTTAATTGACGGTAACTTTGCGGTTGTGCCGATGGGTTGCTTTTCAACAGCTGCTATATCGCCGCGATTTTTTATACTTTCAGAAATATGCGGCGCTTTCAGAAATATGAATAAAAAAATAAAAAGCCTGCGGCACTGTTTTCTTTAATTTGAAACTTTCGGTATCTAAAGAAGCACTACAACAAACTTCACTTTACGTACATTATCCATATATTCCATGTTGAACTACACTCTAATTAAATTCTGTTGAAATTTACCCAACTTATAGTAGGAAACTGAACTCCTACTATAAATTGGGTAAATCTACTCTATGTGCGTAATTGAAAAAAAATACACACATTGTGTTTAAGTTGGTGCACAAATAATTTGTAATTTTACATTGAAAGTGCGTAAAAATTAAATGAAATTTTGAAATTAGTGTGTTAATTTACTAAATTTGTGTGTAAAAAAGCACATTTCACGTGTAAATGTACCTATAAAATGCGTAAAAATCCACTAAAATGCGCAAAAATCCACAGAAAGTGCTTAAAAATCCAATAAAATGCGTACATTTACAACAGTTGTGCTAACTTTTAGCACCATCCAAAATTTTTTTTAAATTTTTTTTTAAATGAAAGCAAGGAAGCAGTAACCGTCAACAATAACGGGAGAAAACGCAGAGATATGGCCTACGCAGGAACAACTGAGTGCAATGACTCCTGATCAAGAAAATGCTTTCTTTGCAAGTTAGACAGTACTCAATAAATACTGACTTTGTTGAGCAGGAGTCATTGCACCGAGTTGTTTTGCCTAGGCCGTATCTCTCTTAC